>BSBK01005340.1:752500-1117426 GCA_027943335.1 Chamaecyparis obtusa
TTTCAATTGAGTTGATTTCTTGGCTTAACAAGATTAATTGATCTAGCAATAAATAGATTAGAGAGATGACTTGAATGGACTAGTAAGATAATAGAATAGACCCGCACGAGTTAACTAATTGCATGGATTAGAGGACTGAATTGATGGAAGACTTAATTGATTGCTAAGGGAGAAATTAAGAATGTGGATTGAATAGTTATGAGAGGGAATTGTGGACTGAAGGGTTGTGATTCAAAAAATTACTCAAAGTGAGTGCGAGTTAGGATTTAGGACGATAATTATGATTTAAATAAATAAAATATTATTTTTTTGCACATGTGGAGATATTTTATAAATAAATAATTACTTATTTATTTATGAGAGGAATTGTTAGTTGTAATTAAATGAATATAATTTATTTAATCATAAGAGGGGAATAATTAGTTTAATTAAATACATATCATTTATTTAATCATGAAATAGAATTTAATTTAATTATTATAGAAATGCAATAACTAGGAGGAAATAATAATTAAATTTGGTTATTTAATTAATTATAATAATGTTTGATTGATTATGCTTATTATGTCTTACATCCTTTCTTGAATATTGGGAATACTAATTGCTCTAACAATCTCTTAGTGGTTGAGATTTTATATGTTATTACATGTTTCTATTGATCCTCTATTACGTGATTATAATATAGTTCAAAGATGCTTCATTTATTGCTATGATTCATTTTTGGTGATTGAATGTACCTATCTATGTAGGCTCTAGAATGTTTTAATTGGTCAAGAAGTTGGACTTTTCGAAACATGAAATTAAGGAATGGTATATATATCATTTCAAAAATATTTTTGAGGAAACATTAAGATTGGAAGATAAGTTGATTAAACTAAATGAGGCTGTTATTATTCATGATATGTCTTTAGACATGTTTTTGAGGAAAATTTCCTTGAAATTTTAATTAGAAGGGATTCTTCTTCGTGAAGAAATCTATTGGAAACATAAATCACAAGATACTTGGCTTCAGGAAGGTGATAGTAATATGAAGTTCTTTCATGCTTCTACAAAAATGCATAGATAATTAAATAGACTAATTTCTATCAATGATAATCATGGTAATCTTCTATCAGATCCTTTTGAAATTTATTGGGTAGTGGTGTTTTTTAAAAAGAATTTATTGACTTCTAATCCTATTTTGAAACCAAATTCTATTATCTCTTTTGTTCCCTGTTGCATTTCAGATGCAGATAATAAGCTTCTCATGAGTAAATTTTCTTTATAGGAGCTTAGAGATGTTACAGTCTTTTTTTATGGCCCTAGAGTTTGATGACTTTCCTATCATAACTTTTCATAAATGTTGGGACACTGTGGGAGATAAGGTTTTGTTGGTTCTGGAAGAGTCCCAACCAAATATAACTATGTTAAAAGAGTTGAATACTACCTTCCTAGAAATCATAGTGGAAAAGGATTTTAATCCTTCCTCTTTGCTGATTTTAGGCCTATTTCTCTATACAATATGTTGTATAAATTTTTTAGTAAAGCAATTTCAATAAGGCTAGCCATGTTTATTCTTCTAATTATATTAGAGGAGCAATGGGGTTTTGTTTTTGGTAGAGAGACTCTAGAAGGATCAATCTTGGAACATGAGGTTTTACATTCAATTGCATTGGAGAAAATTCTAGCCAATGTTCATAAACTTGATATGATGAAAGCCTATGATAGGGTGTGCTAGGAATTTTTATTTTCCGTTCTTCAAAAATTTGGTTTTTTGTATGGTTTTGTTAATCAAATTTCATCTTGTGTCACATCTCCTAGGTTTTTAAATCTCATTAATGGCACTCGATTTGGTTTTTTATCTATTTATAGGGGTTTACTTCAAGGAGATTACCTTGATTAATTTTTTTTGAATCCTATACCTGTATAAATTATGTCAATTTTAAAATTTTTGAAAAAGGAGCTAAATAATATTATAATGCTCCCGCTAAGGAGCTTGAGAGGACACAACCACTAATTAAGAAAAAGGAAAATAATTTTTTTAAGAAAGAAATATGATTAACACAACAATCCAACTACAAAGAATTTGAACCATTACAATGTACATTTCATGAATGCAACATGAGTGTTAAACATTAACCATATAACTAGGTCTTCTTAGACTCCTTGACATCTCTACTCGCAACATATAACAAACAAAAATATATCAATTTCACATCCATGCAACAATGAAAGGGTAATATATTGAAAGTTAATTCATTTAAACCAAGATAGTTCATAAAGATAAATAGAAATAATATTTTTTATCCGATTACATTACATCAATCATGGATACACATTTATACATTCTAGATTATAATCATTTCCTTAAGAGGTTACAGTAATACATCATTACATCCATATGAAGGTCTATCATGATACATTGTACAATATTAACATTATGCCAACATGAACCAATAAGTTTCATGAGAATCAAAGTGAAGAAGCATGATCATCCAAAGACTCTTGAACAAACTCTAGAAAATCTTGATGGAAAAAATATTTGGCACCTAACCATGTAGAACCTTGAGACCCACTCCCCTAAGCTAGGACATAACACAAGGCCCCACACAAAAAAAGTAGCACAAGAAAGGAAACACACAACATGAACAACCAAACCAAGGAATAGCATAGGATTCACAAGGGAAATCAATAGGGATACATATAAAACATCAACAATATTATCACAAGATAACACAATACACCAAAAGATACCACAAGATACCAACAAGAAATAATACAAATACCAGAGGTTAACCACAATGTAAACTAAAGGGAATCCTAAGACACATGTAGGAGAGTGTCATCACACAGTCCTCCATTATCATGGGTTATCCTAGCATGTCTGTAGACCCCAACCACTAGGTGAGAACTCATATGGAACATACTATATTTTGCGAGGACAAGGAAGTTGATTTTCTAGATCAATGCCCCAATGATGACCAAGCCTTATCCAACTAATCCATGATCCACATAGGATTTTTCATGGCTATGGATGAGTAAAATCAATTATCTTTATTAATGTGCAACCCATCCTGGAGTTCATTTTATTATGTTATCACTTGATTACAACTCCACAATGGGTTATTCTCATCTAACCACTTAGAGCCCTAACCCCCATTGTGAGACACTCTCCTAGAAAACCGTTCTCTATAATCCAAAATAAAATCCAAAAGGCATAACCAAACAAATAAGCACCAAAGAAGCCTCAAGAGTCATAAAATCCAAGGAATCACAAAAGAAAAGTTTGGTTTGCATAAAGATTAAAATTCTCAAGATTATACCAAGGATCCATATATGTCTAATAAATAAAGATAAGATTAAACTTTCATTACACCACGATAAAAATATCACAAGGAACCCTCTGTGGTTCAAATAAAAAATTGAATATCTCATATATCACATTAACATGGATCCTCTAATCAATAAGTATCCAAGGTCACCTTGACCCAACAATGCCTTAAAATTGTAACAATAAACTCACCAACAAGATAGAAAATCAAAATACTTTTAAAACATAAATGCCACACATAGAACCTTAAGCCTCTTCAAAATGACATAATACACCAACCAAAATGAACTCAAAAGATTCCCAGCCTCTAGTAACCAACCAATCCTCTTGAAGCACTACTAAGATATGAAATATTACAATTTAGACACACACATAAACTATAAATGCTAGCCCACAATCACAACATAATGTGAATATAGTAGTTCCCAATACAAGGTAATACAAGAATCACACTGAAATCACTAGCTTTATGATACTAATATGCATCTTATCGATTATTAGAACAACTTAGAAGTGAATGTGCAATTCTAATTAAGAATTTAGCATAATTATAATTACATCTAATAACAATTATGACTACATATTGAAAACCAATTTTGTTAACCAATTTCACTCATTCATAGAAAAAAAATTAAAATAGCATTAATTAACTAATTATCCAAATTTGATAAAAAATAATCTACATACTAAGTTAATAAGTACAAGTCTAAAAGTAACTACAAGAAAACCTTGACCATAGTATTCACAAACATCCAAGTTTACTTCCTAGCTAAATTATTTAAAGAAATTGATTAAATTTTAATGATATTAACTAATTGCTTTATTAACTTTAGTTCAACAAAAGTTTTAATTTAAAATATTTATCTAACTCTTATGAATAATAGTTTAGTTAAGCCTATCATAATTCAATACTATCATTAAACTAAATTAATTAGAAATTTTAAATCACTAAATTCAAATTACTTTCAACAAATTTATACCAAAACTATTTAAACTACCTAATTTATTTATCCAACATTCGAAGACATAAATTGCGAAATCCAAACCTAATCTTAAATCTATCAACATTAACAAATGAAATAGTAACTATAAAATTTAAATTTCTTATTTCTAAAATTTATTCTAAAGAAGCTAGATTCTCACAACTTTAAACGAGGCATTCTCACGCTAAGCAAACACACAATTCATAGATTAATCTAATTGGTTTCAAAATCAAAATCCCCTTCTCTTCGGTGGTTCTGCAAGCACACTCGTTAACATTATGGGGTCTTTAATAAGCATAGACAACCTTATTTTGTGATGAGTTTGTACATGGACAAGCAAAGTTGGCAAATTAGCGAAAGATGTCTCAAAAATAAATCTAAAAAATACATGAAATGGCTTATCTGATGAATGTTATAGCACATCTATACTCTATAGAGTGTATCTAGGGATCCGCAAAGCGTATCCACTGAAACAGAAAAATATGTTAGATCATGAAAACTTCCAAACAGAAAAAGTTACCTTCAGCATATCTATTGTTTTAGAAATGTAGATGTGCTTCGACATATCTGGTATTCTAGAAATGCAGATGCTCTTTTGTAGTATCTATGACATCAAAGATAATAACAAAAAATTCAATCAAGGCACATCTGCTAATATGTAATACGTATCTACTGCTTTATAGAGCGTATTTAGTGATTTGTAGAGCATATCTTCTACTTCGTGAAAAAGTGTTTTTGAGGTTTTTTTTTGGCAATTCTCTTGATGCGAGTAAAATTTTAGAGGTGCATCTAGTGAAGTGCATGTAAATAAATCTGAAACCTAAAAGCTTCAAACGGTAATAAAAACACCAAAATTGTTAGTTTCTAACCTGTGAAGTGGGTTCCACGCAGCGTGCCAGAATGTGTGCACAAGTAAATGTGTACCAAAGGAATGCAAATAACTAGTAAAAATAGAACACAAGTTCAAACAACATATATGAATAGATGGTTAGAGGAAAAACAACAAGTATGCAAACCATATTAACCATGTTGTAGCCTCTTTGTTGCAACGATTTGTTTTGGATTGTATGATTGGATGTGTGCTCATGATTTAAGCAACATTATGGTAATAGAATGCTCCATTGCTTGCTCGAGTTTCCAAGGATAAATGGACATGGATTCAACATTTTAACAAATTTGGAGGGTTCTAAAAAATGCCTAAATGAGCTTCCATGATGAAAAATGGGAGATTGATTCAATGTTGGAGAGTAAATGATTTTTTTGACAGATTTTTACATAATGGATGTGGATGAGAATGAGTGAGAGATTGGAATGAGATATATTTTCTTCCTTATCCATTTGGGAGGTTAGGTTTCCCAAAATTTATAGGAAGCGGTTGGGGGTTGAGTCAATTAACTTTGGACATAAATGACCTCTAACCCCAAGGTAAAATTCCTTTATGCTTGTGATTTGGAGGGAAAATGTCAAATTTAACTTTTCTTTATCTTTTCCTAAACATTAAATTTTAGGAATGTGCACATGTATTTATGGGTTAGACTTAGGGACATGGGTTAATTAGGTGAGAAGTGGATATGTTAGAATTTGGTAAGTGGGAGGAAGTTGGGTGCATTTTGAATTCATTTCAATTCAAAATAGAAGAAAATTGATTGAATTAAATAGGTGAATCTATATAATTTAATGGGATTGGACATTAGGTAAACTAGATAACTAAATTCACCTAGGATGTTTGGAAGATGAGGGGATTAATTAAATAGACTAACTATTTAATTGACAAAAGGTATACAAAAGAAGGGGGTTTGATCATTTTATTAGATAAATCACAAGATTTATTTAGTTCAAAACGAGATCATGGACATTAGTTAAATTAAATAAGTTAACATACCTAGGACTATAGAAGATGAACAATTAATTAAATTAATTAATTATATTTAGATTTCGATGTCTACAGTAACAAAAGCATGGAAGGATCAAACAACAAAAAAGACACCTTGCACAAGCAATGGTGGCAAGAAATAATTGCTATACTCAAAAGATAAAAGATTACAAGATGCAAGATGAATTTAATAGGATGAACTATACTAAAGAGATCAATTTCCTTTATAGAATGAAATGGTCTTAAAAATATGAAAAATCTATTTCAAACTAAAAATAGCAAACTAGAACTAGATATGCACAAACTATTAGTCTGTCATATGAACAATGTGAAAACTAGAGTCCAAGTAAACTAAACTATAAAAATTTAGCTCAACTAAGTGAACTTAACATAGAGCATGAATGTGCAAACATGTGCTCAAATATGCATATAATATGAATAAGACTTTTATTGATCATGCGCACAATTAATTAAAGCAATACACACAAATAAATATTCATGCTCTAACATTATGATAAACCTTGATAGATTCTTTTGACAAGTTGGATGAGTGTTACAATACATTTTGCATCCAGAGAAAGAGAGAGCCTATGTTTGGGGGCATGTAAGGGGGGTTATAAAATGATGTACACATGTCATTTTCATGCTTATAAGGGGTTAGAAAATGTGCTACAATGGTTCAAGGATGATCCTATCTTTTTCTTTGTTAAAAATCCACCTTCAATTTGTGTTTTCTTTATGTACTACATTCCTTCTATGTAGGTTTAAGGGAGGGGTTACAAGAAAATATTTGTTTACAAGGTCATTTTGTTAGATTTTGTACAGAATAACAAGATTTAGACTCTATGTAAGTGTTATGTGTTTGCAAGTTTATTGGTTATATTTTTTTGCAAATTAATAAATTATATCAATTCTTTCAAGTGTGTTATTTTTTATGTGAAAGGGGTTTCTCACATATGTAAATATTTCTTCTATTCTATCTAGATCCCTTATATTATTCTTATTTCATTTCATTGAAGTGTTGATTTACATATCATTATCCTTCCAAAATTTATTTATGTCTACTAGCTGCAGTACCTTGCATCTAAAGGTTAATGGATGAAAATTTAAGTACTCCTATTTTTACTTAAATGGATTAGTAGTATGTGCTTGTATCAAATGTGTTTAAGTGAAAAATGTATGATAGTTAAGGTGGATATTGGTAGGATAATAGGTCTTCCTAGGATCATCTATCCCTTTCACTATAGTGGCAAACAAAATTGTATATATATTACAATGCTATATGTGCATTCCTTATATAGAAAAGCTAATTCTCATAAGATTAGACAAGATCATAACATGTGTCCTCATGTTATATGAAATGAGACAAATAACATAATACCTATTAAATTCCTAGGAGTAAGTAAATAATATAAGATAAGATCTCATCTAGATAAATTAGAATTATAGAAACCTTTCTAGTGCCTAATTAAACTTATCATGTAAATAGATCCCCATTAATGAAATAACTAAATAGATAAACTTGTTTATGCCAACAACTACAATTTTTGAATAGGTAGATTACTGGTATCAACTTTAGAGTGCTATGACTATGTACATCTTTGCTTCAATGTTTTAACAGTTAATCAATATTTCATATTATTCAAAAAGTCTTGGAAGGGGAACACAAATGTCCAAACCGAGGAGAAAATCTTTTTAAAATAAAATACTATTTACTAATGTCATAGAATATTATTTAGATGGCATGTTCAATAGGGGACCTTAATTTGGATATAAAAAGAATACCTTTGGATGCTTGATATTTTGATAAGTGTAAGAAATATATTTTGACCATGTAATAAGTTTGTAAATATTTTAGAGATAAGGAGTTGACAATTTGTTTTTAAGTGGATCTTTTTTCCTCTCATAAAGTTGGGCACCCAACATAATGATAAGAAACTTTAATATTGTGGAAAGATGCTTATGTCTTCTAGATATGTGCATTGAAATATGCTTTGTAGGTAAAGTACTTATGCCATACTTTGAATCCATTATATTCAAAACTATTTATATATTTTTTATATTATTTTTGGGTATAAAATAGAGTTTGGAATAGTGTGTTCTATTATACTACTTTCTTTTGTGGAAAGTAAAAAGTTGAAATGCTATTGAAATTGTAAAGGATAAGTATTAGTTTGACTTTTTTCAACAATTAAGATAAGCTTGAGATCTCTCTAATGTTAATTTATTTCTTCGTGCCTAGAGTTCTTCAATGTATGTATGGTCTTATAGTTTGCATTAGTTTTACTATTATTTTATCTGTATCTATGATATATCATTATTTATATATACTCAAATGCTTTGAGTTTGCAACAAATTTTTAATTGTAGATTATTTCACATTTCAAAAAATAATTGTCCCTTGCAATACTCCATGCATAAGAATAAATTTTAAAATTTAAAATTAGAAACTTTATTAACTAAGTATATACACATCTAGAAAGGGGGCTCTCACAACTATTTATTTTTCTACTAACCAGTGTTTTTCTTCTTGGTGGATTATATTTATTGTTCAGTAAATATGGATTCATAATTTGATGATAAAAGTCTAGATGCTTCTAGTAAGATGTTTGTAATTTATAAACATGACTTGAAGTTGTATTTTACATATATAATAATTAGTTGATAAACTAATCTATTTTACTGGAAATTATTTATGTTTTATTATTACTTTTGTTATAAATTTGAATATAAAGTAATATGAAGAATAAATTAATTTGCAAGTTGCAGAAATAATGAAGTTCGAAATTTTAAAAAAGTAGAGGTTATAAAACAAACTATTTTTTTATGCAAGTATTTCTTCATAAACTTAAGTGGTTTAAATTTCCTACATATTTAATATACCTCAAAATTCCATGTCTAAGAATAAATCACAAGCCTCATCAAGTATTACGGAGAAAACTCTGGTCGATTACACAACGTTTACAAAAGAGACACGGATAGACATTTCATTTTCTGTCATTTTAATCGGTAAACCACACACAAGAATTTGGTCAAGAGTAGCCATCTACTCAAATCGAATCCATGACCAGAAAACTATTTACATACATGGGTGATATTGAATATAATTTTCATTATTTCAAACAGATATAAGAGGCACGCCAAATTGGACTTAGTGAAAATCAAATTGCAGGTTTCAGCCGTGGGAAAGACAGCAATATTAGAAATCAAATTCCCTTTCCCATTAGAGGCAAATACTTCTTTATCAAGATTTAAAAAAAAGACACCGACAAAATGATGGCCCATTCCATCCAAGTTCTTGGGATTTTTACATTGAAACAATCAGTGTTACAGTGGCCTAAAACACTATAAAATATAGAAACAAACAAGAAAATCAACATTTCGAGCTGCTTCCACTAGACACTTAGGAGATGTCAAGTCAATCCCGGCCTTAATCTTCACGCCATCTACACATATTTCCACTCTACACTCAATGAAAAAGACACCCATTACTAGAAGATGTGATCTTGCACTCACAAATGGTTACATATAAACCACTCCTGTTGCCATCATACAATTTCATGCTCTGAATTAAACTATGTAGTTGGTAGCCTATTTTACATAAAATGAAGAATCCCGGCAACCCCATAGAAAATCAAGGGTTGCACTCCTAGTGTATAGCTGAAGAAAGCAACATGAATAGTAGTGTGGATACCCCTATCATTGGCTCTGATCAATTCAACCCATTTGGTACATTGAATGAACAAACCAGTCTTGTGAATAGAACATTAGGTGGTTTGAACAATGGGTGTTTGTATTTTGATGGAAGAAGTAGAAAGGCAATACCAACGAGAAGGTCCAGAGCATCAAAGCGAATCCTTACAACTGTTGTAAGGACAGATGTTTCTAATTTTAGGGCTATGGTGCACCACTTTACCGGATTGCCCATTGCTCAATTCGGTACATCTCTTCTACCACGAGCAATATTTGGCGATGAACAAGTGATACCTACCCTTGGTTGTCTGGGTTCCTCTCCTTTATTTCCAGTTCTTGGTATTTGTCAAAGTTCAAATCACGACGTCTCCCAGTTCGAAATATCAAGGAGTTATAATCCTAGAAGTCCTTTCCTAGAGTTTTCTAGTCAAGAGAAGCCGGTCATGGTAGGGATAAGAAACCCAATTCCTCCATAAGTCATTTCCTTGAGTTTTCTAGTCAAGAGCAGCCGGTCATGGTAGGGATAAGCATCCCAATTCCTCCATGGCCTGATGTGCAAGTTTCCACTTCTTCACCAGCTTCTTTCTCTTAATTTCAAAATTTATGTAAGCAATCACTTTGTAACCTGTTTTGATTACTCATGTATCTACATATGTTTATAAGTTGGCTTGATAATGCTTGTAATAACTTGTTCTTGCATATGCCACCTTTTAGAATGTAAAAATTTACATGGAATTAGTATATTTCATTAGGGTTTCTATTAAAATGTTTTAATTGTTGTATCAAAATATGAAATCGATTAGTAGTGATTGTCTAAGTTTTTATTTTAACATTTTGATAATGATAAATAGTTTAAAATAAAATAAAATAATTAATAGTATAAATCAAACTAGGCCAATTTATAACAGTTTTATTTATTAATCATGTATGTAAAATATAATAATTACGTTATAAAAGAAATCAAGGATAACAATATGATATGATGAAACTAAGGTTGTGATCATGTGTTTCAATTATAATATTTAATTAATGTGAATAATATTTAAATGATAATGATGATTAAGCAAATGTGATTGAACTCCTGTAAATACATGACATAGCAATAAATCATTCAAAATATTTGTTAATCAATTTTCAGAAGGAAAGAAAGGCCTAAAGTGAGCCAAAATAGAATCTAAACTTTACAATTCTTGGGTTTAGATCTATAGGTGTAAGATAAATCTAGCAAGACCAACTTCACATCATGTAGTTCTATATGTCATTATGTAGCTGCAATATTTTTTTTTTATCAAAATGACACAAAATGATTTGAGAACTATGTTGGTTATATAATTTTGACCATTCTACTTTTATTCATATTGAGTCACATTTCATTTCTAGAAAGATTGTGTATTTGAAAGCACATAAAACTTTAACTTCAAGGAAAAACTCAAAAAATATATTAAATTTTTCTGAATCCTTCAAGATTCATAGAAAAGTTGGAAACTTATTCTTTCTTTCATATCTTAGAGTTCTCTATTCATCTTAATGATGGAACTTTGAGTGTGATCTGAAATGTCAATGTAAAAAAGTTTATACAATAGAATCCAAAAGAAATCACATGATATTAACTCTATTTTCATTTGTTTTGTTTATAAAGAAAAATATCAATTTGGTTGGCACTTTTTAAAAATTTCTTCACTATTGTAGAAAATCTTAGTGAATATTCCTCTTTCTTAAATAGATAAAATAATATTATTGGCAATTGATGCTATTATTATGAATAAATATTATTTTTGTTCATGGATTATTCTTGTATTCAAACAAATAAAATTATTTTACTGTAAAAAATTATATAAATATCTAAAACTAAATATTTAATTACTTGGCAAACGTGTTGGTTTATAATGTGGGTGGAGAATAATATCAAATGCTAAACAATAATAATCAAGTTTCTAAAAAAATTCATAACTTTGATGTAATTACATGTAAGAATTTGCCTAAGGCAAAGAATAAAATGCCAAGATCTAGAAGCTCAAGAGATAGCACAAGAGAGATATGCAAACTGATCAAATAATTGATTATAGCCAAATTGAATTGGATACAAAGTAGGAGTGCCTAAATATATAGGCGATGCAATAAGACTACATGATAAGGAGATGATAAGTTATTGAAACCACACTAGGTAGAATCACATGTCCACCAAAGGTGGATCATCCTCCATTGTACATCAAAGTATGTGCAATAATGAGAAGATGATAATGTGATAAGAGAACTAAAGGTGGATCTCAGACACAAAAGGTATGTGATGACAAATATCACCAACTAAAGTAGAAATTATCCTAACCATGCGCTAAAATGAAATGCAAACTCCTCGGTGTCTCAAAGACAACTAATATGCACATGCATTATCCCAAGTAAACATAAGTAAAGTGTAATTAGTAAATACTTAATTACACCAACACCCCCCTTAAGTGCAACTAAGGGGAATGCACTTAAGCTCACAATGCTAGATGACAATGCAAGATGGGCCCTGGCTACTAGGCCATGTTAAATACCAATGTACAAACTGCAAGAGCAATGCAATCTCTCATAAAGAGGAGAAAGAGGGAAAACCTCAAGGGAAAAAACCCTCCCCGCAAAAGAGAGATGAAAACAAGATGCATGGATGGATGGAGTAATCAAGACTCCCCTATTATGACATACATCATGCATATATAGTAAAGAATCCCCCCAAAGGAAGGAAAAAGGGAAGAGAGATATCCCTCCCATAATGTTGGATCTCCTATAAATATGCTCCAAGATGTTGACCAATACTCCTCCATAGGAAGAAACTAGAGCCAATGCTACACCAAGAATGTCAAAGTGTGACACAATCAAGTACCATTGTCGATGTAGAATGACCGATGAAATGCCCACTAAAATATGATAGAGATGAGGCATGGAGACACCTGTAGGCACCAACTAGGTACCCTCAACTGATAGGTTGGTATACTTGAACTTGTTTCATGCATCCATTATCTGATTGGTTGGAGCATAACCTTCAAGAACCATGTCCCATTATATTCCTAATCTACTAACATAGGGATTACATCAAATGTGTTATCAATGACAAGGTACAAATAAAAATGTGGCGCTTTATGATAGTGTGTGTACAACATTTCTCATCTAAGAGCATACAACATCAAATACAAAGCTAGAAACATGTAGAAGATGAAGCCACCAAAGATGCCCTGTCAAATGCTGCAGAAAAAGTGTCCTCATGTTGGCTTGTTTCCATGAAGTCTTTGGGATGAAATTGGCCTCCCCATGGCTGCCAGTTGGATGATGCTGCAAAATAGGTATGAAGATGGCAAAGAAAAAAAAATGTGTTCCCAATTTGCTTATTTATTTAGATTTTGTATTTCAAAAACCCAATAAGTTTAAGAAAAACATTTATTTAAAACCCCACACACAAAAAAACTTTATTAACAAATAAAGAAAAAACATAAATTGTTTTTATTATCTTAGATAAAAAAACTTTATTAAAAAATTAATAAAGAAAAATATATAAATATTTTATTAAAACATAGTTTTTATTAATTTTTTTTAATAAAAATAGATTAAAAAATTAAAAAATATATATATTAAAAAAATTTAGTAAATTTTTTTTTTATAACATAAATTAAAAACCCCTTTACGGGGCTGCACTATAGTGTGGACTGTTAGTGCAAGTACCGTACTGTAGTGCAGACTGTGCTATCAGTGCGGTACACATTGCATAGTGTAGTACCACACTGTGGTGCAGACCAATAAAAAGCAAAAAAAAATTAATTAGAAACTTTAAACTAACCTCCCTGCAATTTGTTTTAAATTTTCATTTTTTGATATTTTAAATAAAATGAAAAATAATAATAAAAAAATCCAAAAAATAAAATTAAAAACATAAAATTATACTTGCAGGCTGTGCAAATCCGTACGATGAGCAGGGAGGGAGATTTTTTCTTCTAAGACCAACCGTGTTCGATTTGGGTGAATGAACAATGGGGTGGTCCCACAAAATTGTGTCCCACTTTTGTAGACATGCTGATTTTTGCTGAAATGACACATTTTTAATAAAATATGATGATTTAAGCCTTGAGAGGTTCCATTTGAAGGAATTAATTACAAATGGTTAGCTCAAAGCTTCTTAGATTAAAAAAACATTGATATAACATCTATACTCCTCATTCATACCTACAATGGAGTCTCCTTCGCACCTATTAAAATGCTGACAAAAAATCACTTCAACTTGAAGTTTTGACACATCAAATGACTATTTTAAAAACCTATCTATGTAGTATGATGCTATTCAGAAAAAGCTTTGTAATGAATATAATTTTAATACATATTGAATTCATTATCACTTTTAAATATTACTTTAACTAAACATAAGTTGTTTGGTCATTCAACAACCTAGCACTTTAAGACTTTGGGAAAAATAGTAAATTACAAATTTTTTTTTATAAAAAATATGTAGGAAAAGAGTATTTGTGTTACTTTTCTATTAAAAAAAGAAAAAATAAATTTCAATATACACAGATCAAGTTAGAGCGATCCAAGTGACCTTATGTCTAAATTACAGTTACTGTCACTTTAGAGTTTAATAAACTATGAAATATTAACCCAAATTGAATGAAAGAAATTGCATCCTTTAGATATTGAAGTTACAAATATAATCTTGAAATAATTACATTGTTATCATATTTTAAATAAAGTTATGTTGATCCAAGTGATCGTAACTGCTTAAAAACATAGTTTTTCACACAAACCATTTTTTGAAGGAGAAGAAAAATTAAATTTAAATGAATTTAAATTTTTTTTAGAAAAATATATTTAGAAACTGGAAAGAAAATTTTAAAAGACTCTAGTTTACATCATCTTCAAATTCCTAATAGTTTGGTAGCAATAGGTGTTTGAAAGTGAAGTTTTTTCTCATAATGTTGATCTCTATGTCAAAGTTGGCCAAAAAGTGAGACACAACATTGTGGGACCACCCGATGGATCCTAAAGTTTTTTGCCGCTTTGATCACAATGTCAATGTCAGATTTGGTCCAAAGTGCTCCAAATTTGCAGATCAGCCTCAGGGGTCCGATTTGCAAAAAAAATTTGCCTCAAATTTGACTATTACCCAATATAGGCAAATTTATAGTCAAAATTTATGGAAACAACCAACCAGATGCAATGGTGAGGTTCGATCTTTCTCTAAATGCTTCCAAAAGCTACAACCCCTCTGGATCTAAATCGTGGCCCTCCAAAAGTTGAAGCAAAGAAGCTCTCCAATGGCTATGCAATGAAATCTTCTACAACTCTGATGCCATGTAAGACTTTTCCTAAGGAAAATAATAAACTGCCAAGATCAAGAAGCTCAAGAGTAGCACAAGAGAGATAGGCAAAATGATCAAATAATTGATTATAGACAAATTGAATTGGATACAAAGTAGGAGTGCTTGAATATATAGGAAATGCAATAAGACTACATGATAAGGAGATGATACTTGCTATCAACCACACTAGGTGGAATCACATGTCTACCAAAGGTGGATCATCCTCCATTTTACATCAAAGTATGTGCAATAATGAGATGATGATAACGTGATAAGAGCAATAAAGGTGGATCTCACACACAAAGAGGTATGTGATGACAACTATCACCAACTAAAGTAGAAATTCTCCTAACCATGTGCTAAAATAAAATGCAAACTCCTAGGTGTCTCAAAGACAACTAATATGCACATGCATTATCCTAAGTAAACTTAAGTAAAGTGTAATTAGTAAATACTTAACTACACCAACATTACATATACATTATTAGATGATTATAGTTTAACAACATAAATTCTATTTCATGTCAAAGTTTTCACGTAGATAAATTCATACATAAAGTATCTTAAATTTGTAAATGTATTCATGATTTTAAATTTTCCACTTGTAAAGTAAATTTTTTTCAATAGTATCTCTTCATACATGGTTATAAAATTTGGTCTGCCTTGCCATTTTATCAAGGATGACAAATATCGACATGGTGCATAAGAAAATAATGGAACAACTCTTCCTTTTAAAACTTGTGCTAAAGTGAAAATATGGAATACAATAATGGCTCAACATGTGGCTCTCCCTTACAATTTTTAATAAATAAAATCCACAAAATTTATCATTTATGTTTACATATTCATAGTCAGATGATCAAATATTAATGACTCGGGTTGTATCCCAACTCGAAGCTCTAACATAGCCAATTTCCTTTGCTACAATATTTGGAAATGAGACAAGTGTCGATACATATATAGGAAGTGAAACATACATGCAATTTCATAGTTAGGCAATAAATAATATTTAATATTGATTTATACATGCAATAAGTATCATGAAATTGTTGAATATGAATCGAAATGAAAAGTTGACCCTACTTCTTATGGAAGTTTTAGCCTTAGAAAAACACCAAAAATGCGAATAGAAATGTGTATTTTTTATTTAAATAATGGATATCCATTATGCCTAAAGATCTCAAGCCTCAATTTGGATGAAGTACCCAATATTAGTTGGGTCTAATAAGAAATGGTGACCCATTATGAAATAAATTTGTGTTACTCCTAAATACATTAAGTGTTGTCATTAGTGAAAAGGTGACTTATGATGAGTGAAGAATTAGGTTAGTGAAGAGAAATTCATTCGGTAATGAAAAGGCAAAACAATTACTAAGCATAAAGAAAAACATTTACTCGACAATATGTATATTGAGCAATCAAGGTTACCAAGAAGAATGGACACCTAACAAATATAGTTAACTAAGCACAATGGTCACCAAGAAAAAGAAGAGTACCAATAGAGTATGTTAACCAAGGAAGAGTATTACTGATTAGGAACAACATGATAACTGAGAAGATCAACAAAGGCTACCGAGAGACACAAGATGAACATAAAAGTTTGTGAATCCATAAAATACAAGGTGATTGGATTCTATTAAGCAAGAAAATAGTTTACGAAGATTGAGGAGAAAGTTAGGTAATATTTATTGGGATTGAAACATGATTGTAAATGATCCCAAGACAAATTTTGAACCAATGAAAATGAAGCAAATATTTCTTGGAAAGAAGAAATGAATATGGATCATAGATCTAATCATCTGATCATTCTAGAAGGATCCAAACTCTAAGTAGGTCAAGTAAAGATGAGGCTATAGGATTACTATATAAGGAAGGATCAAAAAAAGATTAGAAGAGAGAAGAAGAGAGCATATAACAGTGATAAAATAGATAGTGCTACCGAGTAGTGGAAGTGGATGAATTTGGTGAAATCAGTAATAGAAAGGTAATGATACTACATAGAGCATAAAGTATTTGATCTAATATATAGGTAGATGCACTATTCTAGATCAATATTTATAGGAATGCATTGTTGTTATTGTAGTCTCAAATCCCACATATTGGGTAGGCCTTAACAAGCCTATTATATTGTAAATTTCTTAAAAGAGTGCACACTTAATGAGTGTTGTAAAATCCTTTTAAAAGGTAGAATTTAGCAAGTCTTTTTGTATTAATCCTAATAGGATAAATCACCAGAAGTGATACTTTTGTATACTCTAACTGAGAAACCTTTATGATGTAGTAGTGAAGGATTGTAGGTGTCATCCCCACCATAGTTTTTCCTCTAAGAAAGGGTTTCTACATGACTAAAATCATGTGTTAAATGTTTTCATGTATATTATGTGTTTATGGTTGAAAAAAATTGCTTTATTTTACTTTTATTCAATAATAAGTTGTTAAGTTTATGCATGCAAAGTAAGATCTAAGATTTAAAGGGTAACAAAATTATTAAGGGTTAAAGTTTCATAAGGGACTGATTCACACCCCCCTCTCAACACCTTAACTTTCCAACAATTGGTATCAAAGTGTAGTCTCTTATTTAGAAGTTTAACTGCTTGAGAGGAAAGATCCGAAGAGATGGAAAGCTACATGTATGAAAAGATGAGTGAGAATTTGAACATAGAACAAAAATTTACAAAATATTAGATTGATGAACTGACAAGGAAGTTGAAGAATTCACTAAGCAAGAGAAAGGAGTTAGCCCATCAACTGAAAGATACCCAAGATCAGGTTGAAGATATTGCTGAACAATAAGAGAGAAGCTTGTCTAATGAATTTGAAGCTAATCTATTAGATTTGATGGAAAAGAAAAAAACCCTAATCGAGAAGGTAAAATCATTGAAGAAGGAACAAGAAGCTCAATCGGTAAGAATGTGTGAAGTCTTGGAACAAAAGAGAAAAGTTGAAGATGATAAGAGAATGATAGAAGATGAGAAAAGGAAAATGTGTGCAAGACTAGATGAGAAAGATGTGGAAATACAAAGGTTGACACAAAATCACTATGGTATGAAAATTTAGTTACTCGATGTTAATCATGAGATTTTAGGGAAGGTGGAAGAGTTTGCTAGACTAAGATAAAAAAAAATGAACAACTGAAGAATGAGCTGAAAACTAGAAAAGAAACTAATGAAAGACTGAAGAGATCTAAGGAAAGTATAAGGAAACTAGATGAACAGTTGAGAAATTAGACAAGACCAAGAGATACCAATTGATTAAGCTTTACTAAGAACTCTACAATTGAGAAAGGAGAATCATCTATGAAAGAAGAATAGAGAAATGTGTATACAAATCCAAAACCTAAGAAGCCAACATGATATCAATGTGGAAAACCGGGCCACATAGTAAATGTATACAGGAGAAAGGTCGGTAAGTCATTTGCTACTCCTAAATTTGATGAGTAATATTATAGCTACAATAACTATGGTCATTAAGCATTTGAGTGTAAATCAAAATTTGACAAGAATCTAATGAAACAAAAAATTAATGGTTACTACTACACATACAATAAGTATGGACACAAATAACAAGATTCTAGATCACAGAAGAAGTATAACTAGATACCGAATAAACAAGGAAATACTATCAACTAGGATTACAACGCTAGGATTACATGTACAACTTGTGGAAGATATGGTCATATTGTTACAAATTGTAGAAGATTATACATGGGAGAAAATATTGGTACTTGAAAGACTTTTGGCATGGCATATTTTCATTGTCACAAGGTAGGTCACTTGAGAAAAGAATGTAGGTACTGAGCGTGTGCACCCAATGATCAAGACTCTAAAGGAAAAGGTATAACAAATGTTGATGATATTCATAATAAGATGGGAAAGATATGGAGAATAAAGAATGAAGATAATGGAACATCAGTTGGATTAGTTGGTGACACCTCATCATCTAGATCTGGTGAATCCACAACTACAGACCAAACCATATAGATAGGTATGTGAATGGTATTTGAAATTTTTATCATACAACAGTTCCTCATAATCTTGAATTGATATCCAAATCAGCATATGGTGAAATGAAATGGGATAAATATTATAGTTGTGAAAGTTAGTATGGTTGGTAAGCGTAACTGAGCTAAGATTGGTGGTTGGTATGATTATTAGTTGGTAGGTCAGAAAAAAAGAGTTTATTGAACATTCCCTAACCCTAAATGCTCTTTTCACTATAAATAGGAGGTAACAATTCATTTGATATCCTACATTCGAAGAACAGTGAAGAGAGATTTGAATGAATATTTTGATTTTGAGTTGAAACAAGTGAATCTGTTAGTAATTTTCACTATTTGAGTGATCTAGTGTAAGAATTCAAGTGTTCTTGATCTGTTTGATTGTTACTTGATGAAACCATAAATAATCAATTTCAAAATGGCATCTAGTGTAGCACAAACCAAGGTACCCAAGGTTGCAGGACCTATTTTGATAAAGAGCACAGATTATGAGGAGCCAAATTACAAGTTAAATATCTTGAAGTTGCTACAAAGACTAATGAGACTGGAGAGATTTCATCATTGTATCATAGGATTTTACTAGTTTGATATATTAGATCATACATTCACTGAAAAATTGGTGAGATATGTAAAAATAAAATTCAGGATGCATACAAGGCATTATGTGTGGATGGAAAAATGAAAGATGAGCACAAACATTTGGAAATGAAGGGTTTGACTCATTCCCTACATTTCTTAAAAGTCTTCAAAGATGAATGGATAATAATTTTCCTCAGTCGAGTGCATGAACAATAATTGTGGCTCAAAGGTTCAATTAAGATCACAAAGGATGTAATGCACATGGTTACTGGATACCCAATTTCTGAGAAACAAGTAGTAAGAGTAGCATCAAAGGCATAGATAGTAAAGCATACTAGAGAAAAATGGGATGGTCAAGGTCTCCGAGTGTCTATAATCAATGATGTAGAGACAAAGTTTTCCACATGTGTTATTACATATAGAATCTACCAATCTAGCAGACCAAATAGTGTACCGTGTGGTGCTATTGATTTAGAATACAAAATTTTGAAGAAAGGATTCAAGGTTGACCTCACCGAGATACTTCTAAAGAAATTGGAAGATAACATGAATACTATACGAGTTGCCAAGACTAGCACACTAAAATATGGATCGATATTGCTATGTATTTTCTTCTACTTGAAAAATTTATTTCCTACAATTGGTGATGTGAATTGGAATAGAGATAGGTCTGTTATATATTAGATTAATGATTATATTAATGGTCTAGGTGAGAATTTTGACAAAGTGATGAGTGATTATTTTGCACAATTTAAGGCTAGAATGCACCAAAGATATAAGATTCCCCCATAGCTAGTCGAAAAGTACAAAGATATAATTTTTTTCCTAGTTGATATCGACACATGTCTCATTAAAGATGTAGAAACAAGAACTTCATGGCTAGAACTGATGGGTTATGAGATTGACATTGATTGAGCCACACTTTCTATTGAAAGCTTGTTGAAACAACCCTCAGACATGATGACCAAATGATTTGAGAAATTTCAAGAAACTAAGAAAAGAATAAGGCTTGAAATATTAGTTCCCAAAATGGAAAAGAAATCAAAGAAAATGATAAACATATTAGAGGAACAATTCAGTGAAGAAAAGGAAAAGTTTGTTGATGAAGAAGCCGAGGGAAAAGAGACTGGGGAAGAAGAGGTTAAGGAAGAAGAAATAGAAATAGAAAAGGATAAAACAAAGAGGGGTAGGAAGGCACTAGAAGAGGAAAAATTTAGTCCTAAGGCTACTAGGTCAAGGACTAAGGCTTCATCAACTCCCACATTGCCTGCAAAAAGAGGTAGAGGAAAAACTATTGTACTTGAGGAGAAACAACCCAAAACAAAAACCTATTAGAAAAGGAAGTACACACAATAGTCATCACCTAAGGCACCGAAGAAACAAAAGGTTATGAAGAATGAGGATAGTGAGAGGACCGAATCAGATGATGATGGTCAATTTAGAGTTGTAAAGAACTTTGTACCATAGACAATAGATGAGTATGCTGAATCTTTATGAGCAATTGGAAGTTTTTCTTTCATGCATGTATGGAAATTTCATAATTTGAATGATGAAGACAAATTTAAAATTGATGAAGTAAATATTTATGCAATGTATACATATAGATATATGTACCTGTGGAACTTGTAGGAAAGCTACATGAAGAGTTATACAATAGAATTAGTGCAAGATGGAGATATCCACTGGACATTGAAAGGAAAGTAAGAGAGATAAATTGTCATGAAAATTCCAAGATTAATAGTTCAAGAAATTGATGATGTCCTAATTAATTACAAGAAGATATTTATGATTAAAAATTGGTCATTGAACATCATGATGGGCAGGATACAAGAAATAGAAGAAGAAAGCAACAAAGAATGGAATAAGATATTTCAAATGGCTAAACCAAAAAAGGTAGGCATATCAGATACCAAGCTACCAACACATACGTAAGTGGATAATTTGGAAGAAAACCCCCAGGACATTGTGAATGGATTAATTGATGATGTTCCTCACATGGTCAAAGATGTAGAAAAAGAAGTTGAAATAGAAGAAATCACTGAACAAAATCTAGATGAAACTGTGAATAAGGATCAAGATGTAATGGAAACTACCGAGGAACCCCCTAAAGCTACATCCTTTACTGAACTAGCTGTAGCACAACTCATGGAGGATGAAACTATTTTGCAACAAGTGCATGCTTACCCAGATCCTACACCATCTACTGATAGTATTATAACAACTACTAAGGTAATAATTAACACTAATGCTACTATTGATACTAATGTTCCCAAGGATATTGAGGAGACAACTCAGGCACCCAAGAAGCCAAAGTAAATAGATAAAGGTAATGAACATGAAGGAGAGAAAGAAAAGGAGAAAGAAACCCCAACACACCATATCAAGGACAAACCTCAAGAAGAAAGAGAAACATAAATAAAAGTTGCAACCAAGGCCCCTAAGCACAAAGAAAGTTAAAGGAGAGAGGAAGAAAAACCTTCAAGTAATATGCAAACAAATAAAACTAAGGAGCTGCAGACTCCATTGCTCCCAAATAGTTCAATTAGTGGAAGTGCACTTAGTTCTCCTGACAAGAAGAAGAAGAAGAAGAAGAAGAAGAAGAAGAAGAAAATTAGAAAGGATAGGGTCTCATTGGATGAAGAGATCATGATACCAGTTTGTGACCCAACTAAACTCAACCTTGATGAGATGATGAAATATGGAAAATTATTGAAGAGAAAGACAACATAAGATAATCTCAAACAAGAGATGAAACAATAAAAAGTGTTATCAGATGTGAAATACATCTGTGATGAAGGGTGCTCCCCTTAATACCACAAACACATAACAGAAATAGAGAAACAACAACAATATGCAAGAACAGAAAATTGGCTTCTTATTATCTCCACAAATGTGGAATTACAAACTTTCAGAATTACAATATGCAAAGCCACATGGGCATTCCCTTACAATATTCTTTAGGACAAAGCCTAGGATCAATACCCAGATCTACTACCCAGAACTATTCTGAACTGCCTAAGACAATAATACAGCTTTCCTTATATAGGCAATTTTCCACCGCCTGGGAAGGTTCCAGAATTTTAGCCAATAAGGCCGACCAAACTTAGAATTATTTTTTTTATTTTACATTTCATTACATCATAGTCGGCTCAAAATAAATTTTGAAACCCGAACAGAAATTTTGAAGAAAAATCATTTTCTGCCATTTCAGGTGACCCAACTTCCGAAGACCATAAGTCATCACCAGTTGACCCGATTGACTATTGTAACCCCATTTCGGAAAGGGCGCGAGGAGCTCTACAACGCCCGAATGAAGCAAGCTTCATTCGGCCCAAAATTCGACCTCATCCGGGGCCTCTAAAGCCTTCAAAAATGAGTTCAAAGTTTCTGTACCCTGCTGCCAATACCGAAAATCTTCAATATCTTCCAATATACACTTGATCTGGCAATGAAACTTTACTGGCAGACTTATATGACCAAAATGAACCTCCAAGAAAGAAATCAGATCATTCTGAGCACATACAAAAATTACCAAAAAATAGTAACTTTCCATAAATAGCAGCTCTGCACAAAATAGCCCTTATTGAATACAAAAATAGAAATATTTTTGGGTGATGCAAGATTGCTCTTACACCCAGGATGCTCCTGCATCAGACACCCGGGGTAATTTGAGAAGTGACCCTGTCACGACTCAGGTGTGCAGAGGAAAACCAAGACGGTTAACTTCCTCCTTTGTTAGCCATGATGAATCTTCAACAGGTCGTCCTTTCCACTTGACCAGATATTCTTCATATGTCCTGTTCCTTGTGCTTCTGCCAACACGACTATCCAGTATATCTTCAATCTCCTTAGTGTCTGAACTAGTTGCTGGAATACTCCACTGTGTTGCTGTGATCTCATCTTCAACACCTCCCTCATGATACTCTGTCAGATCTGAAATGTTAAACACTGGTGAAATATTTAGCTCAATAGGCAATTCTACCTCATATGCATTTCCTGAATCATGTTTCTTCAATATCCTGCATGGTCCAAACTTCTTCATTTTCAGCTTGTTATATGTACCAACTGGAAACCGCTCCTTCCGCAAATGAACCATGACTTCATCACCAGCCTGAAATTCCTTATACCTCCTTTTCTCATCTGCCTTAGCCTTATATTGTGCGTTCATCTTGGTAATATGCTTCCTCACCTCCTCATGGATGTTCTTCAAGTGTTCTGCAAAATCTTCAGCTTCAGCACTACTTATTTCTCCTTTATCTATCTTCCTCAATTCAGATGCATTTCTTGGACTACTTCCATATACAATCTGGAATGGTGATTTACCAGTGCTCCTGTTGACAGAATTATTGTATGCAAATTCTGCCTGTGGTAAAATCAAATCCCATCCTGTTGGCTTATCTCCAACCAAACATCTCAGCAAATTTCCCAAACTCCTATTCACCACCTCTGTCTGTCCATCAGTCTGTGGATGATGTGATGAACTGAACTTCAAATCTGTCTTCAACTTCTTCCACAATGTACGCCAGAAATATCCAACAAACTTAGTGTCCCGATCTGAAACTATGGTCTTTGGAAAACCATGAAGTCTCACTACTTCTCTGAAAAACAATTCTGCTACATGAACAGCATCATTAGTCTTCTTGCAGGGAATGAAATGTGCCATCTTTGAAAATCTGTCAACTACTACAAAAATTGAATTATGTCCCCGCTGTGTCCTCGGTAAACCAAGAACAAAGTCCATGCTGATATCCTCCCAAGGCCTCTCTGGTACAGGTAATGGCTGATACAATCTTGTATTCTGCTTCACTCCTTTCGCCATCTGACATACTCTGCAACTCTGTACAAACTTCTTCACATCTTGCTGCAATTGTGGCCAATAATAATTCTCACCAACCAAAGCAATAGTTTTATCACGACCAAAATGTCCAGCCAATCCTCCACTATGCTTCTCCTTGATGAGATTCTCCCTCATAGAACTTCGTGGAATGCACAACTGACTCCCTCTGAATAGCATATCATCCTGGATGATGAAATCCAACCATTTCGTCCTGTCTAGAGTAACAGGTTCTGTACAAGCTTTCCAAGCTTCACCAAAATCAGGATCCTCTGGATACAAATTCTTGAGTTCCTTGAACCCAACCACTTTAATCTGCATTTCTGTCAGCAGTAGTTGCCTTCTGCTAAGAGCATCTGCAACCCTATTAGACTTTCCACTCCTGTGTTTCAAAACAAATGTATAACTCTGCAAAAATTCAACCCATTTCAAATGCCTTTGATTCAACTTTCCTTGACTATTCAAATATTGCAAAGCTTGATGATCAGTATACAAAACAAACTCCTTAGGAAGCAAATAGTGTCTCCACTTCTTTAATGCTTGAACTATAGCATAAAATTCCTGATCATAAACAGAATATTTTCTCTTGGCATCATTTAATTTCTCACTGAAATAAGCAACAGGTTTACCTTCTTGGCTCATAACAGCTCCTATTGCAGTACCACTAGCATCACAATCTACTTGAAACACCTTATTAAAATCTGGAAGTGCTAAAACAGGTTGTTCTGTAACTTTTTGTTTCAACAATTGAAAACTCTTTTCTGCCCCATTAGTCCACTTAAACTCTTTTCTATCCCCTCTCATTGTTTCAGTCAAGGGTCCACAAATACTGCTAAAATTTTTGATAAACTTTCTGTAAAAGCTAGCTAGACCATGAAAAGATCTTACCTCAGTAGCATTCCTTGGAGTTGGCCATTCAAGGATAGCCTGTACCTTCTCTAGGTCCATTTTTAGACTTTCTGCTGAAACTACAAATCCCAAATACACTAACTCTTTCTTCACAAAACTGCACTTCTTCAAATTAATCAACAATTTCTCTTCTATCAGCTTCTCAAATACCATACGAATATGCATCATATGCTCCTCCAATGTCTTACTAAAGATCAGAATATCATCTAGGTAAACAATGACAAACTTACCTAGAAATTCTTTCAGAACCTCGTTCATGAGCCGCATGAAAGTGCTCGGTGCATTGGTTAGCCCAAAAGGCATGACTAACCACTCATATAGTCCTTCCTTTGTCTTGAAGGCAGTCTTCCATTCATCTCCTTCTCTGATCCGAATCTGATGATATCCACTTTTCAGATCTATCTTTGAAAAATACACAGCTCCACTCAAACAGTCCATAATATCATCCATTCGTGGCAATGGAAACCTGTACTTGATTGTGATCTTGTTTATTGCCCTAGAATCTGTACACATCCTCCATTCTCCATTCTTCTTTGGTGCTAATACTGCTGGTACAGCACAGGGACTCAGACTCTCACGGATCAATCCTTTCTGTAACAGTTCATGTACTTGTCTGTTCAACTCTTCACTTTCTGCTGGTGTCATTCTGTGTGCTGCCTTATTCGGCAAACTCGCTCCTGGGATCAAATCCATCTGATGACTGATCTTCCTTACCGGTGGTAATCCATCAGGTACATTATCAGATACAATATCCTGAAACTCATTCAACAAATCTGCAACTTCTACAGGAACATCTTCTACTTCCTCTTTACCAGCTTTTGAAATTAAAGAAAAACATACATGCTCATGCCTCATACCATCTAGGAAATTTCTTCCGTCAACAAAAGTTATCCTTGCATTACCACATACCTTTTCTTCAGTCTCCTTCAATGGTTTTAGCTTATGTCGCACTCCATCCTTTTTCAGGGAATAGGTATTCGCACGGCCATCATGTACAGCACATCTGTCAAACTGCCATGGTCTACCCAACAACATATGACATGCATCCATAGATATGATATCACACAATACCTCATCTTGGTATCCGCCGATCTTGAACTTTACCGGGCACTGTTCACTGACCATGACCTTGTGGTCATCCTGCACCCAGGCAATCCGATATGGATGTGGGTGTTTCTGTCTCTTGAGCTTCAACTTTGTCACCATCTCTTCTGACACCAAATTGTCAGTGCTTCCACTATCGATAATCACATCACAGCATTTACCCTCACACTTGCATCGAGTGCGAAACAGGCTCCTCCTTTGTTCAGGTTCATTCTCACCACTCAGCAAGACTCTTCTATTAATTAGCGTTTCTCCTCTTTCAGCATCTTCAGAATTTGATGATCTAGCATCTTCATCGACATGTGCAACTCTGGCCTGGCCTTCATTTCTCCTATCTGTTCTGCCTTGGCGCTGAGGACATTCAAATGCCCTGTGACCTTCTTCTCCACAGTGAAAACATGTTCCACGGAAGCCACCTCTTCCAGATCCTTGTCCTCTTCCTCTCCCTCTTTGATCTCTATTATTCTGATCTTGGAAGCGATTGAAATTATTTCCTCGCTGATTCTGACTGCTACTGGCCTCATCCTTCTTTTTTGGATCTTCATTTCGGCCACCATATGACCGTCCACCAGATCGTCCACCGCGACCTCTTCCGTTTTGTCTGCTCTCAAACTTCTTGTTCAGCTTTTCCTCTACTTTTAGGGAAAAATGGTATGCCTCTTCAATACTATTCATTCGAACCAGATTCAGCTCCTCCTGAATGCTTGGCCTTAACCCATTAAGGTATCGGGCAACTTTCTCCTTATCAGCTTCTGCATGGCCTGTTCTGATGAGAAGTCGATAGAACTCCTCTGTATACTCCTGAACAGATCTTCCTACTTGCTTCAAACTTTGCATTTTGTTGAGTAGGTCAAGCTCATAATCAACAGGAATGAACTGTCGCTTCAATTTATCCACCATCCGATCCCATCTTGTGATTTTATCTTTCCCTCTTCTATTTCGCTCTAATTGAATTTCTTGCCACCAGATCTTCGCATGACCTTTCAATCTGGCCTTCGCAAATTTGACCCTATCAGGATCCTCAACATCTTCATACTCAAAATATTCCTCACGTTCATTGATCCAGTCGATCAATTCCTCTGGGTTAAGATTTCCAAAAAATGTAGGAACCTCAATCTTAGGTCTTTTCCCAATCTTGGAAATCGCCCGAAAAAGTCTTTCTTCCTCCTGGTTCACAATTTCAACTTCTCCTTCTTGATATTCTTCTTCGGCTTCATCCTCGCTTTCGTCTCTGACATTAAGATTCATTCCTCTGCGAATCTCTTTTTGCAATTCTCGCACTTGTCTCTGCAGCTCTCTAACCTCAGGTGTTACAACACCAGCTCTTCCGCCACGTTCCCTTCGTGGAGGCATTTTCGCGATGCGCGCTGAAACCCTAGCCACGGTCCTGGTGCAAACTGCCTCACAGTCGGCGATCTGTTTACACACTCAAGAACTCCAGCTCTGATACCACTTGATGAAGGGTGCTCCCCTTAATACCACAAACACATAACAGAAATAGAGAAACAACAACAATATGCAAGAACAGAAAATTGGCTTCTTATTATCTCCACAAATGTGGAATTACAAACTTTCAGAATTACAATATGCAAAGCCACATGGGCATTCCCTTACAATATTCTTTAGGACAAAGCCTAGGATCAATACCCAGATCTACTACCCAGAACTATTCTGAACTGCCTAAGACAATAATACAGCTTTCCTTATATAGGCAATTTTCCACCGCCTAGGAAGGTTCCAGAATTTTAGCCAATAAGGCCGACCAAACTTAGAATTATTTTTTTTATTTTACATTTCATTACATCATAGTCGGCTCAAAATAAATTTTGAAACCCGAACAGAAATTTTGAAGAAAAATTATTTTCTGCCATTTCAGGTGACCCAACTTCCGAAGATCATAAGTCATCACAAGTTGACCCGATTGACTATTGTAACCCCATTTCGGAAAGGGCGCGAGGAGCTCTACAACGCTTGAATGAAGCAAGCTTCATTCAGCCCAAAATTCGACCTCATCTGGGGCCTCTAAAGCCTTCAAAAATGAGTTCAAAGTTTCTGTACCCTGCTGCCAATACCGAAAATCTTCAATATCTTCCAATATACACTTGATCTGGCAATGAAACTTTACTGGCAGACTTATATGACCAAAATGAACCTCCAAGAAAGAAATCAGATCATTCTGAGCACATACAAAAATTACCAAAAAATAGTAACTTTCCATAAATAGCAGCTCTGCACAAAATAGCCCTTATTGAATACAAAAATAGAAATATTTTTGGGTGATGCAAGATTGCTCTTACACCCAGGATGCTCCTGCATCAGACACCCGGGGTAATTTGAGAAGTGACCCTGTCACGACTCAGGTGTGCAGAGGAAAACCAAGACGGTTAACTTCCTCCTTTGTTAGCCATGATGAATCTTCAACAGGTCGTCCTTTCCACTTGACCAGATATTCTTCATATGTCCTGTTCCTTGTGCTTCTGCCAACACGACTATCCAGTATATCTTCAATCTCCTTAGTGTCTGAACTAGTTGCTGGAATACTCCACTGTGTTGCTGTGATCTCATCTTCAACACCTCCCTCATGATACTCTGTCAGATCTGAAATGTTAAACACTGGTGAAATATTTAGCTCAGTAGGCAATTCTACCTCATATGCATTTCCTGAATCATGTTTCTTCAATATCCTGCATGGTCCAAACTTCTTCATTTTCAGCTTGTTATATGTACCAACTGGAAACCGCTCCTTCCGCAAATGAACCATGACTTCATCACCAGCCTGAAATTCCTTATACCTCCTTTTCTCATCTGCCTTAGCCTTATACTGTGCGTTCATCTTGGTAATATGCTTCCTCACCTCCTCATGGATGTTCTTCAAGTGTTCTGCAAAATCTTCAGCTTCAGCACTACTTATTTCTCCTTTATCTATCTTCCTCAATTCAGATGCATTTCTTGGACTACTTTCATATACAATCTGGAATGGTGATTTACCAGTGCTCCTGTTGACAGAATTATTGTATGCAAATTCTGCCTGTGGTAAAATCAAATCCCATCCTGTTGGCTTATCTCCAACCAAACATCTCAGCAAATTTCCCAAACTCCTATTCACCACCTCTGTCTGTCCATCAGTCTGTGGATGATGTGATGAACTGAACTTCAAATCTGTCTTCAACTTCTTCCACAATGTACGCCAAAAATATCCAACAAACTTAGTGTCCCGATCTGAAACTATGGTCTTTGGCAAACCATGAAGTCTCACTACTTCTCTGAAAAACAATTCTGCTACATGAACAGCATCATTAGTCTTCTTGCAGGGAATGAAATGTGCCATCTTTGAAAATTTGTCAACTACTACAAAAATTGAATCATGTCCCCGCTGTGTCCTCGGTAAACCAAGAACAAAGTCCATGCTGATATCCTCCCAAGGCCTCTCTGGTACAGGTAATGGCTGATACAATCCTGTATTCTGCTTCACTCCTTTCGCCATCTGACATACTCTACAACTCTGTACAAACTTCTTCACATCTTGCTGCAATTGTGGCCAATAATAAATCTCACCAACCAAAGCAATAGTTTTATCACGACCAAAATGTCCATCCAATCCTCCACTATGCTTCTCCTTGATGAGATTCTCCCTCATAGAACTTCGTGGAATGCACAACTGACTCCCTCTGAATAGCATATCATCCTGGATGATGAAATCCAACCATTTCGTCATGTCTAGAGTAACAGGTTCTGTACAAGCTTTCCAAGCTTCACCAAAATCAAGATCCTCTGGATACAAATTCTTGAGTTCCTTGAACCCAACCACTTCAATCTGCATTTCTGTCAGCAGTAGTTGCCTTCTGCTAAGAGCATCTGCAACCCTATTAGACTTTCCACTCCTGTGTTTCAAAACAAATGTATAACTCTGCAAAAATTCAACCCATTTCAAATGCCTTTGATTCAACTTTCCTTGACTATTCAAATATTGCAAAGCTTGATGATCAGTATACAAAACAAACTCGTTAGGAAGCAAATAGTGTCTCCACTTCTTTAATGCTTGAACTATAGCATAAAATTCTTGATCATAAACAGAATATTTTCTCTTGGCATCATTTAATTTCTCACTGAAATAAGCAACAGGTTTACCTTCTTGGCTCATAACAGCTCCTATTGCAGCACCACTAGCATCACAATCTACTTGAAACACCTTATTAAAATCTGGAAGTGCTAAAATAGGTTGTTCTGTAACTTTTTGTTTCAACAATTGAAAACTCTTTTCTGCCCCATTAGTCCACTTAAACTCTTTTCTATCCCCTCTCATTGTTTCAGTCAAGGGTCCACAAATACTGCTAAAATTTTTGATAAACTTTCTGTAAAAGCTAGCTAGACCATGAAAAGATCTTACCTCAGTAGCATTCCTTGGAGTAGGCCATTCAAGGATAGCCTGTACCTTCTCTGGGTCCATTTTTAGACCTTCTGCTGAAACTACAAATCCCAAATACACTAACTCTTTCTTCACAAAACTGCACTTCTTCAAATTAATCAACAATTTCTCTTCTCTCAGCTTCTCAAATACCATACGAATATGCATCATATGCTCCTCCAATGTCTTACTAAAGATCAGAATATCATCTAGGTAAACAATGACAAACTTACCTAGAAATTCTTTCAGAACCTCGTTCATGAGCCGCATGAAAGTGCTCGGTGCATTGGTTAGCCCAAAAGGCATGACTAACCACTCATATAGTCCTTCCTTTGTCTTGAAGGCAGTCTTCCATTCATCTCCTTCTCTGATCCGAATCTGATGATATCCACTTTTCAGATCTATCTTTGAAAAATACACAGCTCCACTCAAACAGTCCATAATATCATCCATTCGTGGCAATGGAAACCTGTACTTGATTGTGATCTTGTTTATTTCCCTAGAATCTGTACACATCCTCCATTCTCCATTCTTCTTTGGTGCTAATACTGCTGGTACAGCACAGGGACTCAGACTCTCACGGATCAATCCTTTCTGTAACAGTTCATGTACTTGTCTGTTCAACTCTTCACTTTCTGCTGGTGTCATTCTGTGTGCTGCCTTATTCGGCAAACTCGCTCCTGGGATCAAATCCATCTGATGACTGATCTTCCTTACCGGTGGTAATCCATCAGGTACATTATCAGATACAATATCTTGAAACTCATTCAACAAATCTGCAACTTCTACAGGAACATCTTCTACTTCCTCTTTACCAGCTTTTGGAATTAAAGCAAAACATACATGCTCATGCCTCATACCATCTAGGAAATTTCTTCCCTCAACAAAAGTTATCCTTGCATTACCACATACCTTTTCTTCAGTCTCCTTCAATGGTTTTAGCTTATGTCGCACTCCATCCTTTGTCAGGGAATAGGTATTCGCACGACCATCATGTACAGCACATCTGTCAAACTGCCATGGTCTACCCAACAACATATGACATGCATTCATAGATATGATATCACACAATACCTCATCTTGGTATCCGCCGATCTTGAACTTTACCGGGCACTGTTCACTGACCATGACCTTGTGGTCATCCTGCACCCAGGCAATCCGATATGGATGTGGGTGTTTCTGTCTCTTGAGCTTCAACTTTGTCACCATCTCTTCTGACACCAAATTGTCAGTGCTTCCACTATCGATAATCACATCACAGCATTTACCCTCACACTTGCATCGAGTGCGAAACAGGCTCCTCCTTTGTTCAGGTTCATTCTCACCACTCAGCAAGACTCTTCTATTAATTAGCGTTTCTCCTCTTTCAGCATCTTCAGAATTGGATGATCTAGCATCTTCATCGACATGTGCAACTCTGGCCTGGCCTTCATTTCTCCTATCTGTTCTGCCTTGGCGCTGAGGACATTCAAATGCCCTGTGACCTTCTTCTCCACAGTGAAAACATGTTCCACGGAAGCCACCTCTTCCAGATCCTTGTCCTCTTCCTCTCCCTCTTTGATCTCTATTATTCTGATCATGGAAGCGATTGAAATTATTTCCTCACTGATTCTGACTGCTACTGGCCTCATCTTTCTTTTTCGGATCTTCATTTCGGCCACCATATGACCGTCCACCAGATTGTCCACCGCGACCTCTTCCGTTTTGTCTTCTCTCAAACTTCTTGTTCAGCTTTTCCTCTACTTTTAGGGCAAACTGGTATGCCTCTTCAATACTATTCATTCGAACCAGATTCAGCTCCTCCTGAATGCTTGGCCTTAACGCATTAAGGTATCGGGCAACTTTCTCCTTATCAGCTTCTGCATAGCCTGTTCTGATGAGAAGTCGATAGAACTCCTCTGTATACTCCTGAACAGATCTTCCTGCTTGCTTCAAACTTTGCATTTTCTTCAGTAGGTCAAGCTCATAATCAACAGGAATGAACTGTCGCTTCAATTTATCCACCATCCGATCCCATCTTGTGATTTTATCTTTCCCTCTTCTATTTCGCTCTAATTGAATTTCTTGCCACCAGATCTTCGCATGACCTTTCAATCTGGCCTTCACAAATTTGACCCTATCAGGATCCTCAACATCTTCGTACTCAAAATATTCCTCACATTCATTGATCTAGTCGATCAATTCCTCTGGGTTAAGATTTCCAGAAAATGTAGGAACCTCAATCTTAGGTCTTTTCCCAATCTTGGAAATCGCCCGAAAAAGTCTTTCTTCCTCCTGGTTCACAATTTCAACTTCTCCTTCTTGATATTCTTCTTCGGCTTCATCCTCGCTTTCGTCTCTGACATTAAGATTCATTCCTCTGCGAATCTCTTCTTACAATGCTCGCACTTGTCTCTGCAGCTCTCTAACCTCAGGTGTTACAACACCAGCTCTTCCGCCACGTTCCCTTCGTGGAGGCATTTTCGCGATGCGCGCTGAAACCCTAGCCACGGTCCTGGTGCAAACTGCCTCACAGTCGGCGATCTGTTTACACACTCAAGAACTCCTGCTCTGATACCACTTGATGAAAGGTGCTCCCCTTAATACCACAAACACATAACAGAAATAGAGAAACAACAACAATATGCAAGAACAAAAAATTGGCTTCTTATTATCTCCACAAATGTGGAATTACAAACTTTCAGAATTACAATATGCAAAGCCACATGGGCATTCCCTTACAATATTCTTTAGGACAAAGCCTAGGATCAATACCCAGATCTACTACCCAGAACTATTCTGAACTGCCTAAGACAATAATACAGCTTTCCTTATATAGGCAATTTTCCACCGCCTGGGAAGGTTCCAGAATTTTAGCCAATAAGGCCGACCAAACTTAGAATTATTTTTTTTATTTTACATTTCATTACATCATAGTCGGCTCAAAATAAATTTTGAAACCCGAACAGAAATTTTGAAGAAAAATCATTTTCCGCCATTTCAGGTGACCCAACTTCCGAAGACCATAAGTCATCACCAGTTGACCCGATTGAATATTGTAACCCCATTTCGGAAAGGGCGCGAGGAGCTCTACAACGCTTCATTCAGCCCAAAATTTGACCTCATCCGGGGCCTCTAAAGCCTTCAAAAATGAGTTCAAAGTTTCTGTACCCTACTGCTAATACCGAAAATCTTCAATATCTTCCAATATACACTTGATCTGGCAATGAAACTTTACTGGCAGACTTATATGACCAAAATGAACCTCCAAGAAAGAAATCAGATCATTCTGAGCACATACAAAAATTACCAAAAAATAGTAACTTTCAATAAATAGTAGCTCTGCACAAAATAGCCCTTATTGAATACAAAAATAGAAATATTTTTGGGTGATGCAAGATTGCTCTTACACCCAGGATGCTCCTGCATCAGACACCCGGGGTAATTTGAGAAGTGACCCTGTCACGACTCAGGTGTGCAGAGGAAAACCAAGACGGTTAACTTCCTCCTTTGTTAGCCATGATGAATCTTCAACAGGTCGTCCTTTACACTTGACCAGATATTCTTCATATGTCCTGTTCCTTGTGCTTCTGCCAACACGACTATCCAGTATATCTTCAATCTCCTTAGTGTCTGAACTAGTTGCTGGAATACTTCACTGTGTTGCTGTGATCTCATCTTCAACACCTCCCTCATGATACTCTGTCAGATCTGAAATGTTAAACACTGGTGAAATATTTAGCTTAGTAGGCAATTCTACCTCATATGCATTTCCTGAATCATGTTTCTTCAATATCCTGCATGGTCCAAACTTCTTCATTTTCAACTTGTTATATGTACCAACTGGAAACCGCTCCTTCCGCAAATGAACCATGACTTCATCACCAGCCTGAAATTCCTTATACCTCCTTTTCTCATCTGCCTTAGCCTTATACTGTGCGTTCATCTTGGTAATATGCTTCCTCACCTCCTCATGGATGTTCTTCAAGTGTTCTGCAAAATCTTCAGCTTCAGCACTACTTATTTCTCTTTTATCTCTCTTCCTCAATTCAGATGCATTTCTTGGACTACTTCCATATACAATCTGGAATGGTGATTTACCAGTGCTCCTGTTGACAGAATTATTGTATGCAAATTCTGCCTGTGGTAAAATCAAATCCCATCCTGTTGGCTTATCTCCAACCAAACATCTCAGCAAATTTTCCAAACTCCTATTCACCACCTCTGTCTGTCCATCAGTCTGTGGATGATGTGATGAACTGAACTTCAAATCTGTCTTCAACTTCTTCCACAATGTACGCCAGAAATATCCAACAAACTTAGTGTCCCGATCTGAAACTATGGTCTTTGGCAAACCATGAAGTCTCACTACTTCTCTGAAAAACAATTCTGCTACATGAACAGCATCATTAGTCTTCTTGCAGGGAATGAAATGTGCCATCTTTGAAAATCTGTCAACTACTACAAAAATTGAATCATGTCCCCGCTGTGTCCTCGGTAAACCAAGAACAAAGTCCATGCTGATATCCTCCCAAGGCCTCTCTGGTACAGGTAATGGCTGATACAATCCTGTATGCTGCTTCACTCCTTTCGCCATCTGACATACTCTGCAACTCTGTACAAACTTCTTCACATCTTGCTGCAATTGTGGCCAATAATAATTCTCACCAACCAAAGCAATAGTTTTATCACGACCAAAATGTCCAGCCAATCCTCCACTATGCTTCTCCTTGATGAGATTCTCCCTCATAGAACTTCGTGGAATGCACAACTGACTCCCTCTGAATAGCATATCATCCTGGATGATGAAATCCAACCATTTCGTCCTGTCTAGAGTAACAGGTTCTGTACAAGCTTTCCAAGCTTCACCAAAATCAGGATCCTCTGGATACAAATTCTTGAGTTCCTTGAACCCAACCACTTCAATCTGCATTTCTGTCAGCAGTAGTTGCCTTCTTCTAAGAGCATCTGCAGCCCTATTAGACTTTCCACTCCTGTGTTTCAAAACAAATGTATAACTCTGCAAAAATTCAACCCATTTCAAATGCCTTTGATTCAACTTTCCTTGACTATTCAAATATTGCAAAGCTTGATGATCAGTATACAAAACAAACTCCTTAGGAAGCAAATAGTGTCTCCACTTCTTTAATGCTTGAACTATAGCATAAAATTCCTGATCATAAACAGAATATTTTCTCTTGGCATCATTTAATTTCTCACTGAAATAAGCAACAGGTTTACCTTCTTGGCTCATAACAGCTCCTATTGCAGTACCACTAGCATCACAATCTACTTGAAACACCTTATTAAAATCTGGAAGTGCTAAAACAGGTTGTTCTGTAACTTTTTGTTTCAACAATTGAAAACTCTTTTCTGCCCCATTAGTCCACTTAAACTCTTTTCTATCCCCTCTCATTGTTTCAGTCAAGGGTCCACAAATACTGCTAAAATTTTTGATAAACTTTCTGTAAAAGCTAGCTAGACCATGAAAAGATCTTACTTCAGTAGCATTCCTTGGAGTAGGCCATTCAAGGATAGCTTGTACCTTCTCTGGGTCCATTTTTAGACCTTCTGCTGAAACTACAAATCCCAAATACACTAACTCTTTCTTCACAAAACTGCACTTCTTCAAATTAATCAACAATTTCTCTTCTCTCAGCTTCTCAAATACCATACGAATATGCATCATATGCTCCTCCAATGTCTTACTAAAGATCAGAATATCATCTAGGTAAACAATGACAAACTTACCTAGAAATTCTTTCAGAACCTCGTTCATGAGCCGCATGAAAGTGCTCGGTGCATTGGTTAGCCCAAAAGGCATGACTAACCACTCATATAGTCCTTCCTTTGTCTTGAAGGCAGTCTTCCATTCATCTCCTTCTCTGATCCGAATCTGATGATATCCACTTTTCAGATCTATCTTTGAAAAATACACAGCTCCACTCAAACAGTCCATAATATCATCCATTCGTGGCAATGGAAACTTGTACTTGATTGTGATCTTGTTTATTGCCCTAGAATCTGTACACATCCTCCATTCTCCATTCTTCTTTGGTGCTAATACTGCTGGTACAGCACAGGGACTCAGACTCTCATGGATCAATCCTTTCTGTAACAGTTCATGTACTTGTCTGTTCAACTCTTCACTTTCTGCTGGTGTCATTCTGTGTGCTGCCTTATTCGGAAAACTCGCTCCTGGGATCAAATCCATCTGATGACTGATCTTCCTTACCGGTGGTAATCCATCAGGTACATTATCAGATACAATATCCTGAAACTCATTCAACAAATCTGCAACTTCTACATGAACATCTTCTACTTCCTCTTTACCAGCTTTTGGAATTAAATAAAAACATACATGCTCATGCCTCATACCATGTAGGAAATTTCTTCCATCAACAAAAGTTATGCTTGCATTACCACATACCTTTTCTTTAGTCTCCTTCAATGGTTTTAGCTTATGTCGTACTCCATCCTTTGTGAGGGAATAGGTATTCGCACGGCCATCATGTACAGCACATCTGTCAAACTGCCATGGTCTACCCAACAACATATGACATGCATCCATAGATATGATATCACACAATACCTCATCTTGGTATCCGCCGATCTTGAACTTTACCGGGCACTGTTCACTGACCATGACCTTGTGGTCATCCTGCACCCAGGCAATCCGATATGGATGTGGGTGTTTCTGTCTCTTGAGCTTCAACTTTGTCACCATCTCTTCTGACACCAAATTGTTAGTACTTTCACTATCGATAATCACATCACAGCATTTACCCTCACACTTGCATCGAGTGCGAAACAGGCTCCTCCTTTGTTCAGGTTCATTCTCACCACTCAGCAAGACTCTTCTATTAATTAGCGTTTCTCCTCTTTCAGCATCTTCAGAATTTGATGATCTAGCATCTTCATCGACATGTGCAACTCTGGCCTGGCCTTCATTTCTCCTATCTGTTCTGCCTTGGCGCTGAGGACATTCAAATGCCCTGTGACCTTCTTCTCCATAGTGAAAACATGTTCCACGGAAGCCACCTCTTCCAGATCCTTGTCCTCTTCCTCTCCCTCTTTGATCTCTATTATTCTGATCCTGGAAGCGATTGAAATTATTTCCTCGCTGATTCTGACTGCTACTGGCCTCATCCTTCTTTTTCCGATCTTCATTTCGGCCACCATATGACCGTCCACCAGATCGTCCACCGCGACCTCTTCCGTTTTGTCTGCTCTCAAACTTCTTGTTCAGCTTTTCCTCTACTTTTAGGGCAAACTGGTATGCCTCTTCAATACTATTCATTCAAACCAGATTCAGCTCCTCCTGAATGCTTGGCCTTAACCCATTAATGTATCGGGCAACTTTCTCCTTATCAGCTTCTGCATGGCCTGTTCTGATGAGAAGTTGATAGAACTCCTCTGTATACTCCTGAACAGATCTTCCTGCTTGCTTCAAACTTTGCATTTTCTTCAGTAGGTCAAGCTCATAATCAACAGGAATGAACTGTCGCTTCAATTTATCCACCATCCGATCCCATCTTGTGATTTTATCTTTCCCTCTTCTATTTCGCTCTAATTGAATTTCTTGCCACCAGATCTTCGCATGACCTTTCAATCTGGCCTTCGCAAATTTGACCCTATCAGGATCCTCAACATCTTCGTACTCAAAATATTTCTCACATTCATTGATCCAGTCGATCAATTCCTCTGGGTTAAGATTTCCAGAAAATGTAGGAACCTCAATCTTAGGTCTTTTCCCAATCTTGGAAATCGCCCGAAAAAGTCTTTCTTCCTCCTGGTTCACAATTTCAACTTCTCCTTCTTGATATTCTTCTTCGGCTTCATCCTCGCTTTCGTCTCTGACATTAAGATTCATTCCTCTGCGAATCTCTTCTTGCAATGCTCGCACTTGTCTCTGCAGCTCTCTAACCTCAGGTGTTACAACACCAGCTCTTCCGCCACGTTCCCTTCGTGGAGGCATTTTCGCGATGCGCGCTGAAACCCTAGCCACGGTCCTGGTGCAAACTGCCTCACAGTCGGCGATCTGTTTACACACTCAAGAACTCCTGCTCTGATACCACTTGATGAAGGGTGCTCCCCTTAATACCACAAACACATAACAGAAATAGAGAAACAACAACAATATGCAAGAACAGAAAATTGGCTTCTTATTATCTCCACAAATGTGGAATTACAAACTTTCAGAATTACAATATGCAAAGCCACATGGGCATTCCCTTACAATATTCTTTAGGACAAAGCCTAGGATCAATACCCAGATCTACTACCCAGAACTATTATGAACTGCCTAAGACAATAATACAGCTTTCCTTATATAGGCAATTTTCCACCGCCTGGGAAGGTTCCAGAATTTTAGCCAATAAGGCCGACCAAACTTAGAATTATTTTTTTTATTTTACATTTCATTACATCATAGTCGGCTCAAAATAAATTTTGAAACCCGAACAGAAATTTTGAAGAAAAATCATTTTCCGCCATTTCAGGTGACCCAACTTTCGAAGACCATAAGTCATCACCAGTTGACCCGATTGACTATTGTAACCCCATTTCGGAAAGGGCGCGAGGAGCTCTACAACGTTTAAATGAAGCAAGCTTCATTCAGCCCAAAATTCGACCTCATCCGGGGCCTCTAAAGCCTTAAAAAATGAGTTCAAAGTTTCTGTACCCTGCTGCCAATACGGAAAATCTTCAATATCTTCCAATATACACTTGATCTGGCAATGAAACTTTACTGGCAGACTTATATGACCAAAATGAACCTCCAAGAAAGAAATCAGATCATTCTGAGCACATACAAAAATTACCAAAAAATAGTAACTTTCCATAAATAGCAGCTCTGCACAAAATAGCCCTTATTGAATACAAAAATAGAAATATTTTTGGGTGATGCAAGATTGCTCTTACACCCAGGATGCTCCTGCATCAGACACCCGGGGTAATTTGAGAAGTGACCCTGTCACGACTCAGGTGTGCAGAGGAAAACCAAGACGGTTAACTTCCTCCTTTGTTAGCCATGATGAATCTTCAACAGGTCCTCATTTCCACTTGACCAGATATTCTTCATATGTCCTGTTCCTTGTGCTTCTGCCAACACGACTATCCAGTATATCTTCAATCTCCTTAGTGTCTGAACTAGTTGCTGGAATACTCCACTGTGTTGCTGTGATCTCATCTTCAACACCTTCCTCATGATACTCTGTCAGATCTAAAATGTTAAACACTGGTGAAATATTTAGCTCAGTAGGCAATTCTACCTCATATGCATTTCCTGAATCATGTTTCTTCAATATCCTGCATGGTCCAAACTTCTTCATTTTCAGCTTGTTATATGTACCAACTGGAAACCGCTCCTTCCGCAAATGAACCATGACTTCATCACCAGCCTGAAATTCCTTATACCTCCTTTTCTCATCTGCCTTAGCCTTATACTGTGCGTTCATCTTGGTAATATGCTTCCTCACCTCCTCATGGATGTTCTTCAAGTGTTATGCAAAATCTTCAGCTTCAGCACTACTTATTTCTCCTTTATCTATCTTCCTCAATTCAGATGCATTTCTTGGACTACTTCCATATACAATCTAGAATGGTGATTTACCAGTGCTCCTGTTGACAGAATTATTGTATGCAAATTCTGCCTGTGGTAAAATCAAATCCCATCCTGTTGGCTTATCTCCAACCAAACATCTCAGCAAATTTCCCAAACTCCTATTCACCACCTCTGTCTGTCCATCAGTCTGTGGATGATGTGATGAACTGAACTTCAAATCTCTCTTCAACTTCTTCCACAATGTACGCCAGAAATATCCAACAAACTTAGTGTCCCGATCTGAAACTATGGTCTTTGGCAAACCATGAAGTCTCACTACTTCTCTGAAAACAATTCTGCTACATGAACAACATCATTAGTCTTCTTGCAGGGAATAAAATGTGCCATCTTTGAAAATCTGTCAACTACTACAAAAATTGAATCATGTCCCCGCTGTGTCCTCGGTAAACCAAGAACAAAGTCCATGCTGATATCCTCCCAAGGCCTCTCTGGTACAGGTAATGGCTGATACAATCCTGTATTCTGCTTCACTCCTTTCGCCATCTGACATACTCTGCAACTCTGTACAAACTTCTTCACATCTTGCTGCAATTGTGGCCAATAATAATTCTCACCAACCAAAGCAATAATTTTATCACGACCAAAATGTCCAGCCAATCTTCCACTATGCTTCTCCTTGATGAGATTCTCCCTCATAGAACTTCGTGGAATGCACAACTGACTCCCTCTGAATAGCATATCATCCTGGATGATGAAATCCAACCATTTCGTCCTGTCTAGAGTAACAGGTTCTGTACAAGCTTTTCAAGCTTGACCAAAATCAGGATCCTCTGGATACAAATTCTTGAGTTCCTTGAACCCAACCACTTCAATCTGCATTTCTGTCAGCAGTAGTTGCCTTCTGCTAAGAGCATCTGCAACCCTATTAGACTTTCCACTCCTGTGTTTCAAAACAAATGTATAACTCTGCAAAAATTCAACCCATTTCAAATGCCTTTGATTCAACTTTCCTTGACTATTCAAATATTGCAAAGCTTGATGATCAGTATACAAAACAAACTCTTTAGGAAGCAAATAGTGTCTCCACTTATTTAATGCTTGAACTATAGCATAAAATTCCTGATCATAAACAGAATATTTTCTCTTGGCATCATTTAATTTCTCACTGAAATAAGCAACAGGTTTACCTTCTTGGCTCATAACAGCTCCTATTGCAGTACCACTAGCATCACAATCTACTTGAAACACCTTATTAAAATCTGGAAGTGCTAAAACAGGTTGTTCTGTAACTTTTTGTTTCAACAATTGAAAACTCTTTTCTGCCCTATTAGTCCACTTAAACTCTTTTCTATCCCCTCTCATTGTTTCAGTCAAGGGTCCACAAATACTGCTAAAATTTTTGATAAACTTTCTGTAAAAGCTAGCTAGACCATGAAAAGATCTTACTTCAGTAGCATTCCTTGGAGTAGGCCATTCAAGGATAGCCTGTACCTTCTCTGGGTCTATTTTTAGACCTTCTGCTGAAACTACAAATCCCAAATACACTAACTCTTTCTTCACAAAACTGCACTTCTTCAAATTAATCAACAATTTCTCTTCTCTCAGCTTCTCAAATACCATACGAATATGCATCATATGCTCCTCCAATGTCTTACTAAAGATCAGAATATCATCTAGGTAAACAATGACAAACTTACCTAGAAATTCTTTGAGAACCTCGTTCATGAGCCGCATGAAAGTGCTCGGTGCATTGGTTAACCCAAAAGGCATGACTAACCACTCATATAGTCCTTCCTTTGTCTTGAAGGCAGTCTTCCATTCATCTCCTTCTCTGATCCGAATCTGATGATATCCACTTTTTAGATCTATCTTTGAAAAATACACAGCTCCACTCAAACAGTCCATAATATCATCCATTCGTGGCAATGGAAACCTGTACTTGATTGTGATCTTGTTTATTGCCCTAGAATCTGTACACATCCTCCATTCTCCATTCTTCTTTGGTGCTAATACTGCTGGTACAGCACAGGGACTCAGACTCTCACGGATCAATCCTTTCTGTAACAGTTCATGTACTTGTCTGTTCAACTCTTCACTTTCTGCTGGTGTCATTCTGTGTGCTGCCTTATTCGGCAAACTCACTCCTGGGATCAAATCCATCTGATGACTGATCTTCCTTACCGGTGGTAATCCATCAGGTACATTATCAGATACAATATCTTGAAACTCATTCAACAAATCTGCAACTTCTACAGGAACATCTTCTACTTCCTCTTTACCAGCTTTTGGAATTAAAGCAAAACATACATGCTCATGCCTCATACCATCTAGGAAATTTCTTCCATCAACAAAAGTTATCCTTGCATTACCACATACCTTTTCTTCAGTCTCCTTCAATGGTTTTAGCTTATGTCGCACTCCATCCTTTGTCAGGGAATAGGTATTCGCACGGCCATCATGTACAACACATCTGTCAAACTGCCATGGTCTACCCAACAACATATGACATGCATCCATAGATATGATATCACACAATACCTCATCTTGGTATCCGCCGATCTTGAACTTTACCGGGCACTGTTCACTGACCATGACCTTGTGGTCATCCTGCACCCAGGCAATCTGATATGGATGTGGGTGTTTCTGTCTCTTGAGCTTCAACTTTGTCACCATCTCTTCTGACACCAAATTGTCAGTGCTTCCACTATCGATAATCACATCACAGCATTTACCCTCACACTTGCATCGAGTGCGAAACAGGCTCCTCCTTTGTTCAGGTTCATTCTCACCACTCAGCAATACTCTTCTATTAATTAGCATTTCTCCTCTTTCAGCATCTTCAGAATTTGATGATCTAGCATCTTCATCGACATGTGCAACTCTGGCCTGGCCTTCATTTCTCCTATCTGTTCTGCCTTGGCGCTGAGGACATTCAAATGCCCTGTGACCTTCTTCTCCACAGTGAAAACATGTTCCACGGAAGCCACCTCTTCTAGATACTTGTCCTCTTCCTCTCCCTCTTTGATTTCTATTATTCTGATCCTGGAAACGATTGAAATTATTTCCTCGCTGATTCTGACTGCTACTGGCCTCATCCTTCTTTTTCGGTCTTCATTTCGGCCACCATATGACCGTCCACCAGATCGTCCACCGCGACCTCTTCCGTTTTGTCTGCTCTCAAACTTCTTGTTCAGCTTTTCCTCTACTTTTAGGGCAAACTGGTATGCCTCTTCAATACTATTCATTCGAACCAGATTCAGCTCCTCCTGAATGCTTGGCCTTAACCCATTAAGGTATCGGGCAACTTTCTCCTTATCAGCTTCTGCATGGCCTGTTCTGATGAGAAGTCGATAGAACTCCTCTGTATACTCCTGAACAGATCTTCCTGCTTGCTTCAAACTTTGCATTTTCTTCAGTAGGTCAAGCTCATAATCAACAGGAATGAACTGTCGCTTCAATTTATCCACCATCCGATCCCATCTTGTGATTTTATCTTTCCCTCTTCTATTTCCCTCTAATTGAATTTTTTGCCACCAGATCTTCGCATGACCTTTCAATCTGGCCTTCGCAAATTTGACCCTATCAAGATCCTCAACATCTTCGTACTCAAAATATTCCTCACATTCATTGATCCAATCGATCAATTCCTCTGGGTTAAGATTTCCAGAAAATGTAGGAACCTCAATCTTAGGTCTTTTCCCAATCTTGGAAATCGCCCGAAAAAGTCTTTCTTCCTCCTGGTTCACAATTTCAACTTCTCCTTCTTGATATTCTTCTTCGGCTTCATCCTCGCTTTCGTCTCTGACATTAAGATTCATTCCTCTGCGAATCTCTTCTTGCAATGCTCGCACTTGTCTCTGCAGCTCTCTAACATCAGGTGTTACAACACCAGCTCTTCCGCCACGTTCCCTTCGTGGAGGCATTTTCGCGATGAGCGCTGAAACCCTAGCCACGGTCCTAGTGCAAACTGCCTCACAGTCGGCGATCTGTTTACACACTCAAGAACTCCTGCTCTGATACCACTTGATGAAGGGTGCTCCCCTTAATACCACAAACACATAACAGAAATAGAGAAACAACAACAATATGCAAGAACAGAAAATTGGCTTCTTATTATCTCCACAAATGTGGAATTACAAACTTTCAGAATTACAATATGCAAAGCCACATGGGCATTCCCTTACAATATTCTTTAGGACAGAGCCTAGGATCAATACCCAGATCTACTACCCAGAACTATTCTGAACTGCCTAAGACAATAATACAGCTTTCTTTATATAGGCAATTTTCCACCGCCTGGGAAGGTTCCAGAATTTTAGCCAATAAGGCCGACCAAACTTAGAATTATTTTTTTTATTTTACATTTCATTACATCATAGTCGGCTCAAAATAAATTTTGAAACCCGAACAGAAATTTTGAAGAAAAATCATTTTCCGCCATTTCAGGTGACCCAACTTCCGAAGACCATAAGTCATCACCAGTTGACCCGATTGACTATTGTAACCCCATTTCGGAAAGGGCGCGAGGAGCTCTACAACGCCTAAATGAAACAAGCTTCATTCAACCCAAAATTCGACCTCATCCGGGGCCTCTAGAGCCTTCAAAAATGAGTTCAAAGTTTCTGTAACCTGCTGCCAATACCGAAAATCTTCAATATCTTCCAATATACACTTGATCTGGCAATGAAACTTTACTGGCAGACTTATATGACCAAAATGAACCTCCAAGAAAGAAATCAGATCATTCTGAGCACATACAAAAATTACCAAAAAATAGTAACTTTCCATAAATAGCAGCTCTGCACAAAATAGCCCTTATTGAATACAAAAATAGAAATATTTTTGGGTGATGCAAGATTGCTCTTACACCCAGGATGCTCCTGCATCAGACACCCGGGGTAATTTGAGAAGTGACCCTGTCACGATTCAGGTGTGCAGAGGAAAACTAAGACGGTTGACTTCCTCCTTTGTTAGCCATGATGAATCTTCAACAGGTCGTCCTTTCCATTTGACCAGATATTCTTCATATGTCCTGTTCCTTGTGCTTCTGCCAACACGACTATCCAGTATATCTTCAATCTCCTTAGTGTCTGAACTAGTTGCTGGAATACTCCACTGTGTTGCTGTGATCTCATCTTCAACACCTCCCTCATGATACTCTGTCAGATCTGAAATGTTAAACACTGGTGAAATATTTAGCTCAGTAGGCAATTCTACCTCATATGCATTTCCTGAATCATGTTTCTTCAATATCCTGCATGGTCCAAACTTCTTCATTTTCAGCTTGTTATATGTACCAATTGGAAACCGCTCCTTCCGCAAATGAACCATGACTTCATCACTAGCCTGAAATTCCTTATACCTCCTTTTCTCATCTGCCTTAGCCTTATACTGTGCGTTCATCTTGGTAATATGCTTCCTCACCTCCTCATGGATGTTCTTCAAGTGTTCTGCAAAATCTTCAGCTTCAGCACTACTTATTTCTCCTTTATCTATCTTCCTCAATTCAGATGCATTTCTTGGACTACTTCCATATACAATCTGGAATGGTGATTTACCAGTGCTCCTGTTGACAGAATTATTGTATGCAAATTCTGCTTGTGGTAAAATCAAATCCCATCCTGTTGGCTTATCTCCAACCAAACATCTCAGCAAATTTCCCAAACTCCTATTCACCACCTCTGTCTGTCCATCAGTCTGTGGATGATGTGATGAACTGAACTTCAAATCTGTCTTCAACTTCTTCCACAATGTACGCCAGAAATATCCAACAAACTTAGTGTCCCGATCTGAAACTATGGTCTTTGGCAAACCATGAAGTCTCACTACTTCTCTGAAAAACAATTCTGCTACATGAACAGCATCATTAGTCTTCTTGCAGGGAATGAAATGTGCCATCTTTGAAAATCTGTCAACTACTACAAAAATTGAATCATGTCCCCGCTGTGTCCTCGGTAAACCAAGAACAAAGTCCATGCTGATATCCTCCCAAGGCCTCTCTGGTACAGGTAATGGCTGATACAATCCTGTATTCTGCTTCACTCTTTTCGCCATCTGACATACTCTGCAACTCTGTACAAACTTCTTCACATCTTGCTGCAATTGTGGCCAATAATAATTCTCACCAACCAAAGCAATAGTTTTATCACGACCAAAATGTCCAGCCAATCCTCCACTATGCTTCTCCTTGATGAGATTCTCCCTCATAGAACTTCGTGGAATGCACAACTGACTCCCTCTGAATAGCATATCATCCTGGATGATGAAATCCAACCATTTCGTCCTGTCTAGAGTAACAGGTTCTGTACAAACTTTCCAAGCTTCACCAAAATCAGGATCCTCTGGATACAAATTCTTGAGTTCCTTGAACCCAACCACTTCAATCTGCATTTCTGTCAGCAGTAGTTGCCTTCTGCTAAGAGCATCTGCAACCCTATTAGACTTTCCACTCCTGTGTTTCAAAACAAATGTATAACTCTGCAAAAATTCAACCCATTTCAAATGCCTTTGATTCAACTTTCCTTGACTATTCAAATATTGCAAAGCTTGATGATCAGTATACAAAACAAACTCCTTAGAAAGCAAATAGTGTCTCCACTTCTTTAATGCTTGAACTATAGCATAAAATTCCTGATCATAAACAGAATATTTTCTCTTGGCATCATTTAATTTCTCACTGAAATAAGCAACAGGTTTACCTTCTTGGCTCATAACAGCTCCTATTGCAGTACCACTAGCATCACAATCTACTTGAAACACCTTATTAAAATCTGGAAGTGCTAAAACAGGTTGTTCTGTAACTTTTTGTTTCAACAATTGAAAACTCTTTTCTGCCCCATTAGTCCACTTAAACTCTTTTCTATCCCCTCTCATTGTTTCAGTCAAGGGTCCACAAATACTGCTAAAATTTTTGATAAACTTTCTGTAAAAGCTAGCTAGACCATGAAAAGATCTTACCTCAGTAGCATTCCTTGGAGTAGGCCATTCAAGGATAGCCTGTACCTTCTCTGGGTCCATTTTTAGACCTTCTGCTGAAACTACAAATCACAAATACACTAACTCTTTCTTCACAAAACTACACTTCTTCAAATTAATCAACAATTTCTCTTCTCTCAGCTTCTCAAATACCATACGAGTATGCATCATATGCTCCTCCAATGTCTTACTAAAGATCAGAATATCATCTAGGTAAACAATGACAAACTTACCTAGAAATTCTTTCAGAACCTCGTTCATGAGCCGCATGAAAGTGCTCGGTGCATTGGTTAGCCCAAAAGGCATGACTAACCACTCATATAGTCCTTCTTTTGTCTTGAAGGCAGTCTTCCATTCATCTCCTTCTCTGATCCGAATCTGATGATATCCACTTTTCAGATCTATCTTTGAAAAATACACAGCTCCACTCAAACAGTCCATAATATCATCCATTTGTGGCAATGGAAACCTGTACTTGATTGTGATCTTGTTTATTGCTCTAGAATCTGTACACATCCTCCATTCTCCATTCTTCTTTGGTGCTAATACTGCTGGTACAGCACAGGGACTCAGACTCTCACAGATCAATCCTTTCTGTAACAGTTCATGTACTTGTCTGTTCAACTCTTCACTTTCTGCTGGTGTCATTCTGTGTGCTGCCTTATTCGGCAAACTCGCTCCTGGGATCAAATCCATCTGATGACTGATCTTCCTTACCGGTGGTAATCCATCAGGTACATTATCAGATACAATATCCTGAAACTCATTCAACAAATCTGCAACTTCTACAGGAACATCTTCTACTTCCTCTTTACCAGCTTTTGGAATTAAAGCAAAACATACATGCTCATGCCTCATACCATCTAGGAAATTTCTTCCATCAACAAAAGTCATCCTTGCATTACCACATACCTTTTCTTCAGTCTCCTTCAATGGTTTTAGCTTATGTCGCACTCCATCCTTTGTCAGGGAATAGGTATTCGCACGACCATCATGTACAGCACATCTGTCAAACTGCCATGGTCTACCCAACAACATATGACATGCATCCATAGATATGATATCACACAATACCTCATCTTGGTATCCGCCGATCTTGAACTTTACCGGGCACTGTTCACTGACCATGACCTTGTGGTCATCCTGCACCCAGGCAATCCGATATGGATGTGGGTGTTTCTGTCTCTTGAGCTTCAACTTTGTCACCATCTCTTCTGACACCAAATTGTCAGTGCTTCCACTATCGATAATCACATCACAGCATTTACCCTCACACTTGCATCGAGTGCGAAACAGGCTCCTCCTTTGTTCAGGTTCATTCTCACCACTCAGCAAGACTCTTCTATTAATTAGCGTTTCTCCTCTTTCAGCATCTTCAGAATTTGATGATCTAGCATCTTCATCGACATGTGCAACTCTGGCCTGGCCTTCATTTCTCCTATCTGTTCTGCCTTGGCGCTGAGGACATTCAAATGCCCTGTGACCTTCTTCTCCACAGTGAAAACATGTTCCACGGAAGCCACCTCTTCCAGATCCTTGTCCTCTTCCTCTCCCTCTTTGATCTCTATTATTCTGATCCTGGAAGCGATTGAAATTATTTCCTCGCTGATTCTGACTGCTACTAGCCTCATCCTTCTTTTTCGGATCTTCATTTCGGCCACCATATGACCGTCCACCAGATCGTCCACCGCGACCTCTTTCGTTTTGTCTGCTCTCAAACTTCTTGTTCAGCTTTTCCTCTACTCTTAGGGCAAACTGGTATGCCTCTTCAATACTATTCATTCGAACCAGATTCAGCTCCTCCTGAATGCTTGGCCTTAACCCATTAAGGTATCGGGCAACTTTCTCCTTATCAGCTTCTGCATGGCCTGTTCTGATGAGAAGTCGATAGAACTCCTCTGTATACTCCTGAACAGATCTTCCTGCTTGCTTCAAACTTTGCATTTTCTTCAGTAGGTCAAGCTCATAATCAACAGGAATGAACTGTCGCTTCAATTTATCCACCATCCGATCCCATCTTGTGATTTTATCTTTCCCTCTTCTATTTCGCTCTAATTGAATTTCTTGCCACCAGATCTTCGCATGACCTTTCAATCTGGCCTTCGCAAATTTGACCCTATCAGGATCCTCAACATCTTCGTACTCAAAATATTCCTCACATTCATTGATCCAGTCGATCAATTCCTCTGGGTTAAGATTTCCAGAAAATGTAGGAACCTCAATCTTAGGTCTTTTCCCAATCTTGGAAATCGCCCGAAAAAGTCTTTCTTCCTCCTGGTTCACAATTTCAACTTCTCCTTCTTGATATTCTTCTTCGGCTTCATCCTCGCTTTCGTCTCTGACATTAAGATTCATTCCTCTGCGAATCTCTTCTTGCAATGCTCGCACTTGTCTCTGCAGCTCTCTAACCTCAGGTGTTACAACACTAGCTCTTCCGCCACGTTCCCTTCGTGGAGGCATTTTCGCGATGCGCGCTGAAACCCTAGCCACGGTCCTGGTGCAAACTGCCTCACAGTCGGCGATCTGTTTACACACTCAAGAACTCCTGCTCTGATACCACTTGATGAAGGGTGCTCCCCTTAATACCACAAACATATAACAGAAATAGAGAAACAACAACAATATGCAAGAACAGAAAATTGGCTTCTTATTATCTCCACAAATGTGGAATTACAAACTTTCAGAATTACAATATGCAAAGCCACATGGGCATTCCCTTACAATATTCTTTAGGACAAAGCCTAGGATCAATACCCAGATCTACTACCCAGAACTATTCTGAACTGCCTAAGACAATAATACAGCTTTCTTTATATAGGCAATTTTCCACCGCCTGGGAAGGTTCCAGAATTTTAGCCAATAAGGCCGACCAAACTTAGAATTATTTTTTTTATTTTACATTTCATTACATCATAGTCGGCTCAAAATAAATTTTGAAACCCGAATAGAAATTTTGAAGAAAAATCATTTTCCGCCATTTCAGGTGACCCAACTTCCGAAGACCATAAGTCATCACCAGTTGACCCGATTGACTATTGTAACCCCATTTCGGAAAGGGCGCGAGGAGCTCTACAACACCTGAATCAAGCAAGCTTCATTTTGCCCAAAATTCGACCTCATCCGGGGCCTCTAAAGCCTTCAAAAATGAGTTCATAGTTTCTGTACCCTGCTGCCAATACCAAAAATCTTTAATATCTTCCAATATACACTTGATCTGGCAATGAAACTTTACTGGCAGACTTATATGACCAAAATGAACCTCCAAGAAAGAAATCAGATCATTCTGAGCATATACAAAAATTACCAAAAAATAGTAACTTTCCATAAATAGCAGCTCTGCACAAAATAGCCCTTATTGAATACAAAAATAGAAATATTTTTGGGTGATGCAAGATTGCTCTTACACCCAGGATGCTCCTCCATCAGACACGCGGGGTAATTTGAGAAGTGACCCTGTCACGACTCAGGTGTGTAGAGGAAAACCAAGACGGTTAACTTCCTCCTTTGTTAGCCATGATGAATCTTCAACAGGTCGTCCTTTCCACTTGACCAGATATTCTTCATATGTCCTGTTCCTTGTGCTTCTGCCAACACGACTATCCAGTATATCTTCAATCTCCTTAGTGTCTGAACTAGTTGCTGGAATACTCCACTGTGTTGCTGTGATCTCATCTTCAACACCTCCCTCATGATACTCTGTCAGATCTGAAATGTTAAACACTGGTGAAATATTTAGCTCAGTAGGTAATTCTACCTCATATGCATTTCCTGAATCATGTTTCTTCAATATCCTGCATGGTCCAAACTTCTTCATTTTCAGCTTGTTATATGTACCAACTGGAAACCGCTCCTTCCGCAAATGAACCATGACTTCATCACCAGCCTGAAATTCCTTATACCTCCTTTTCTCATCTGCCTTAGCCTTATACTGTGCATTCATCTTGGTAATATGCTTCCTCACCTCCTCATGGATGTTCTTCAAGTGTTCTGCAAAATCTTCAGCTTCAGCACTACTTATTTCTCCTTTATCTATCTTCCTCAATTCAGATGCATTTCTTGGACTACTTCCATATACAATCTGGAATGGTGATTTACCAGTGCTCCTGTTGACAGAATTATTGTATGGAAATTCTGCCTATGGTAAAATCAAATCCCATCCTGTTGGCTTATCTCCAACCAAACATCTCAGCAAATTTTCCAAACTCCTATTCACCACCTCTGTCTGTCCATCAGTCTGTGGATGATGTGATGAACTGAACTTCAAATCTGTCTTCAACTTCTTCCACAATGTACGCCAGAAATATCCAACAAACTTAGTGTCCCGATCTGAAACTATGGTCTTTGGCAAACCATGAAGTCTCACTACTTCTCTGAAAAACAATTCTGCTACATGAACAGCATCATTAGTCTTCTTGCAGGGAATGAAATGTGCCATCTTTGAAAATCTGTCAACTACTACAAAAATTGAATCATGTCCCCGGTGTGTCCTCGGTAAACCAAGAACAAAGTCCATGCTGATATCCTCCCAAGGCCTCTCTGGTACAGGTAATGGCTGATACAATCATGTATTCTGCTTCACTCCTTTCGCCATCTGACATACTCTGCAACTCTGTACAAACTTCTTCACATCTTGCTGCAATTGTGGCCAATAATAATTCTCACCAACCAAAGCAATAGTTTTATCACGACCAAAATGTCCAGCCAATCCTCCACTATGCTTCTCCTTGATGAGATTCTCCCTCATAGAACTTCGTGGAATGCACAACTGACTCCCTCTGAATAGCATATCATCCTGGATGATGAAATCCAACCATTTCGTCCTGTCTAGAGTAACAGGTTCTGTACAAGCTTTCCAAGCTTCACCAAAATCAAGATCCTCTGGATACAAATTCTTGAGTTCCTTGAACCCAACCACTTCAATCTGCATTTCTGTCAGCAGTAGTTGCCTTCTTCTAAGAGCATCTGCAACCCTATTAGACTTTCCACTCTTGTGTTTCAAAACAAATGTATAACTCTGCAAAAATTCAACCCATTTCAAATGCCTTTGATTCAACTTTCCTTGACTATTCAAATATTGCAAAGCTTGATGATTAGTATACAAAACAAACTCCTTAGGAAGCAAATAGTGTCTCCACTTCTTTAATGCTTGAACTATAGCATAAAATTCCTGATCATAAACAGAATATTTTCTCTTGGCATCATTTAATTTCTCACTGAAATAAGCAACAGGTTTACCTTCTTGGCTCATAACAGCTCCTATTGCAGTACCACTAGCATCACAATCTACTTGAAACACCTTATTAAAATCTGGAAGTGCTAAAATAGGTTGTTCTGTAACTTTTTGTTTCAACAATTGAAAACTCTTTTCTGCCCCATTAGTCCACTTAAACTCTTTTCTATCCCCTCTCATTGTTTCAGTCAAGGGTCCACAAATACTGCTAAATTTTTTGATAAACTTTCTGTAAAAGCTAGCTAGACCATGAAAAGATCTTACCTCAGTAGCATTCCTTGGAGTAGGCCATTCAAGGATAGCCTGTACCTTCTCTGAGTCCATTTTTAGACCTTCTGCTGAAACTACAAATCCCAAATACACTAACTCTTTCTTCACAAAACTGCACTTCTTCAAATTAATCAACAATTTCTCTTCTCTCAGCTTCTCAAATACCATACGAGTATGCATCATATGCTCCTCCAATGTCTTACTAAAGATCAGAATATCATCTAGGTAAACAATGACAAACTTACCTAGAAATTCTTTCAGAACCTCGTTCATGAGCCGCATGAAAGTGCTCGGTGCATTGGTTAGCCCAAAAGGCATGACTAACCACTCATATAGTCCTTCCTTTGTCTTGAAGGCAGTCTTCCATTCATCTCCTTCTCTGATCCGAATCTGATGATATCCACTTTTCAGATCTATCTTTGAAAAATACACAGCTCCACTCAAACAGTCCATAATATCATCCATTCGTGGCAATGGAAACCTGTACTGGATTGTGATCTTGTTTATTGCCCTAGAATCTGTACACATCCTCCATTCTCCATTCTTCTTTGGTGCTAATACTGCTGGTACAGCACAGGGACTCAGACTCTCACGGATCAATCCTTTCTATAACAGTTCATGTACTTGTCTGTTCAACTCTTCACTTTCTGCTGGTGTCATTCTGTGTGCTGCCTTATTCGGCAAACTCGCTCTTGGGATCAAATCCATCTGATGACTGATCTTCCTTACCGGTGGTAATCCATCAGGTACATTATCAGATACAATATCCTGAAACTCATTCAACAAATCTGCAACTTCTACAGGAACATCTTCTACTTCCTCTTTACCAGCTTTTGGAATTAAAGCAAAACATACATGCTCATGCCTCATACCATCTAGAAAATTTCTTCCATCAACAAAAGTCATCCTTGCATTACCACATACCTTTTCTTCAGTCTCCTTCAATGGTTTTAGCTTATGTCGCACTCCATCCTTTGTCAGGGAATAGGTATTCGCACGGCCATCATGTACAGCACATCTGTCAAACTGCCATGGTCTACCCAACAACATATGACATGCATCCATAGATATGATATCACACAATACCTCATCTTGGTATCCGCCGATCTTGAACTTTACCGGGCACTGTTCACTGACCATGACCTTGTGGTCATCCTGCACCCAGGCAATCCGATATGGATGTGGGTGTTTCTGTCTCTTGAGCTTCAACTTTGTCACCATCTCTTCTGACACCAAATTGTCAGTGCTTCCACTATCGATAATCACATCACAGCATTTACCCTCACACTTGCATCGAGTGCGAAACAGGCTCCTCCTTTGTTCAGGTTCATTCTCACCACTCAGCAAGACTCTTCTATTAATTAGCGTTTCTCCTCTTTCAGCATCTTCAGAATTTGATGATCTAGCATCATCATCGACATGTGCAACTCTGGCCTGGCCTTCATTTCTCCTATCTGTTCTGCCTTGGCGCTGAGGACATTCAAATGCCCTGTGACCTTCTTCTCCACAGTGAAAACATGTTCCACGGAAGCCACCTCTTCCAGATCCTTGTCCTCTTCCTCTCCCTCTTTGATCTCTATTATTCTGATCCTGGAAGCGATTGAAATTATTTCCTCGCTGATTCTGACTGCTACTGGCCTCATCTTTCTTTTTCGGATCTTCATTTCGGCCACCATATGACCGTCCACCAGATCGTCCACCGCGACCTCTTCCGTTTTGTCTGCTCTCAAACTTCTTCTTCAGCTTTTCCTCTACTTTTAGGGCAAACTGGTATGCCTCTTCAATACTATTCATTCGAACCAGATTCAGCTCCTCCTGAATGCTTGGCCTTAACCCATTAAGGTATCGGGCAACTTTCTCCTTATCAGCTTCTGCATGGCTTGTTCTGATGAGAAGTCGATAGAACTCCTCTGTATACTCCTGAACAGATCTTCCCGCTTGCTTCAAACATTGCATTTTCTTCAGTAGGTCAAGCTCATAATCAACAGGAATGAACTGTCGCTTCAATTTATCCACCATCCGATCCCATCTTGTGATTTTATCTTTCCCTCTTCTATTTCGCTCTAATTGAATTTCTTGCCACCAGATCTTCGCATGACCTTTCAATCTGGCCTTCGCAAATTTGACCCTATCAGGATCCTCAACATCTTCGTACTCAAAATATTTCTCACATTCATTGATCCAGTCGATCAATTCCTCTGGGTTAAGATTTCCAGAAAATGTAGGAACCTCAATCTTAGGTTTTTTCCCAATCTTGGAAATCGCCCGAAAAAGTCTTTCTTCCTCCTGGTTCACAATTTCAACTTCTCCTTCTTGATATTCTTCTTCGGCTTCATCCTCGCTTTCATCTCTGACATTAAGATTCATTCCTCTGCGAATCTCTTCTTGCAATGCTCGCACTTGTCTCTACAGCTCTCTAACCTCAGGTGTTACAACACCAGCTCTTCCGCCACGTTCCCTTCGTGGAGGCATTTTCGCGATGCGCGCTGAAACCCTAGCCACGGTCCTAGTGCAAACTGCCTCACAGTCGGCGATCTGTTTACACACTCAAGAACTCCTGCTCTGATACCACTTGATGAAGGGTGCTCCCCTTAATACCACAAACACATAACAGAAATAGAGAAACAACAACAATATGCAAGAACAGAAAATTGGCTTCTTATTATCTCCACAAATGTGGAATTACAAACTTTCAGAATTACAATATGCAAAGCCACATGGGCATTCCCTTACAATATTCTTTAGGACAAAGCCTAGGATCAATACCCAGATCTACTACCCAGAACTATTCTGAACTGCCTAAGACAATAATACAGCTTTCCTTATATAGGCAATTTTCCACCGCCTGGGAAGGTTCTAGAATTTTAGCCAATAAGGCCGACCAAACTTAGAATTATTTTTTTTATTTTACATTTCATTACATCATAGTCGGCTCAAAATAAATTTTGAAACCCGAACAGAAATTTTGAAGAAAAATCATTTTCCGCCATTTCAGGTGACCCAACTTCCGAAGACCATAAGTCATCACCAGTTGACCCGATTGACTATTGTAACCCCATTTCGGAAAGGGCGCGAGGAGCTCTACAATGCCTGAATCAAGCAAGCTTCATTTAGCCCAAAATTCGACCTCATCCGGGGCCTCTAAAGCCTTAAAAAATGAGTTCAAAGTTTCTGTACCCTGCTGCCAATACCGAAAATCTTCAATATCTTCTAATATACACTTGATCTGGCAATGAAACTTTACTGGCAGACTTATATGACCAAAATGAACCTCCAAGAAAGAAATCAGATCATTCTGAGCACATACAAAAATTACCAAAAAATAGTAACTTTCCATAAATAGCAGCTCTGCACAAAATAGCCCTTATTGAATACAAAAATAGAAATATTTTTGGGTGATGCAAGATTGCTCTTACACCCAGGATGCTCCTGCATCAATCTGACTACAAATTTTCCCAAGACTCAACTTAATGAGAAGGCACCTATCATTGATCAGTTAGTCTCACTTGTAAATCAAGTCAATGCACCATATGTTGATGTTGAAGAAAGAATGATGAGGATGAAGGAGAAAAAGGATGAACAAAGGTTAATGGAGAAGCTTATGTAGAATACTGCTAAATAGAAAGTTGAACTTTCTATCATTGCTACTAAGCTAGAGGAAACCATAAAGATATTAATTAGCTTATTCCAATAGTTATGCAATGTTCCCCATTTTACTCAACATGTTCTAGATCAATAGACAAAGATTGATAAAGAGATAAAGAAAAGTGAAGATAAGTCAACTGATGAACCTTGGACATTCCAAGTTCATTATTTGAAGATTATTTATTTTTATGTGTTTACAACTAGAATTGAGGAAGGAAGAGGAGAATATTAGAGAATAAGTTCTTGAACTTCAAGCACACATCATTCCTCATTTGGAGGTAATTCAGATGAATGTCAAGAAAACCAAGGAACTCATTGCTGCAACTGAAATATCTATGATGGATCATATGGAAGATCTGTCATCACAACTACAAGCCCAAATTTTAGCACTTGCAACACTAAAAGACACATGGAAGACTACCTATGAAAGTGCTAAGTCTTCTTAACTAGGATTATTTGATAAAATGTGAGTATACATTGTACATTACATTTTTTGTTTTTGGAATTATTGTCAAAAAAGGGGGATAGTAGATAGATGAAATTAACTGTGAAAATATATATATCAAAAGGGGAAATAAGGAAGATATTAGATACAAATACAAGTTTTGAAAAATATTTTGCAAAAGGAGAAGTATATGTTGAGGGGGAGTTATCACATATTGGAGATATCAAGTTTTGGCTAAGTTATGAAAGTTTTTGTTACTAATACCAAAGGGGGAGAATGTTACTCCTAAATACATTAAGTTTTGTCATTAGTAAAATGTGAGTTATGATGAGTGAAGAATCAGGCCGGTGAAGAGAAAGTCATTCGGTAATGACAAGGAAGAACAATTACCAAGCATAAAGAAAAGCATTTACCTGACAGTATGTATACCGAACAATCAAGGTTACCAAGTAGAATGGACACTAAACAAATATAGTTAACCAAGCACAATAGTTACTAAACAAAGGAAGAGTACCAAGCGAGTATGTTAACCAAGGAAGAGTATTACCAAGTAGGAATATCATGATAACTGAGTAGATTAGCAAAGGTTACCGAGAGACACATGATGAACATAAAAGTTTGTGAATCCATAAAATACTAAGTGATTGGATTCTACCGAGCAAGAAAATAGTTTATGAAGATTAAGAAGAAAGTTATGTAAGATCTATTGGGATTGAAACATGATAGTAAATGAGATTGTCAAGAAAACCAAGGAACTCATTGCTGCAGCTGAAATGTCTATGATGGATCATATGGAAGATCTGTCATAAAAAATACAAGCCCAACTTTTAGCACTTGCAACACTAAAAGACACATGGAAGACTACCTACGAAAGTGCTAAGTCTTCTTGTCTAGGATTGTTTGATAAAATGTGAGTATACATTGTACATTACATTTTTGTTTTTGGAATTATTGTTAAAAAAGGGGGATAGTAGATAGATGAAATTAACTATAAATATATATATATCAAAAGGGGAAATAAGGAAGATATTAGATACAAATACAAGTTTTGAAAACTTGATTTTGCAAAAGGAGAAGTATATGTTGAGGGGGAGTTATCACATATTGGAGATATCAAGTTTTGCCTAAGTTATGAAAGTTTTTATTACTAATGCCAAAGGGGGAGAATGTTACTCCTAAATACATTTTATTGTCATTAGTAAAAATGTGAGTTATGATGAGTGAAGAATCAGGTCGGTGAAGAGCAAGTCATTTGGTAACAACAAGGAAGAACAACTGCCAAGCATAAAGAAGAGCATTTACCTAATAGTATGTATATCGAACAATCAAGGTTACCGACTAGAATGGACACTAAAAAAATATAGTTAACCAAGAACAATAGTTACCAAGCAAAGGAAGAGTACCAAGAGAGTATGTTAACCAAGGAAGAGTATTACCAAGCAGGAATAACATGATAATCGAGTAGTAGAAAAGGTTACCAAGAGACACATGATGAACATAAAAGTTCATGAATCCATAAAATACTAGGTGATTGGATTCTACCGAGCAAGAAAATAGTTTATGAAGATTGAGAAGAAAGTTAGGTAAGATCTATTAGGATTGAAACATGATAGTAAATGATCCCAAGGAAAATTTTGAACCAATTAAAATGAAACAAATATTTATTGGAAAGAGGAAATGAATATGGATCATAGATCTAATCATCCAAGAATTCTAGAAGGATCCAAACCCTAATTAGGTCAAGTAAAGAGGAAGCTACAAGATTACTATATAAGGATGGATCAAGAAAAGATTAAAAGAGAGAAGGAGAGAGAAAATAATAATTATAAAGTAGATAGTTCTATCGATTAGTAGAAGTGGATGAATTTGGTGAAATCAGTAAGAGAAAGGTTATGAGACTGCATAGAGAATAAATAATATGATCTAGCATACATGTAGATGCGCTATTCTAGATCAATTTTTATAAGAATATATTGTTGTTATTTTATTCTCAAATCCCACATATTGGGTAGGTCTTAACAAGCCTATTATATTATAAATCTCTTAACAAAGTGCACACTTAATGAGTGTTACAAAATCCTCTTACAAGGTAGACTTTAGTAGGTCTTTTTGTATTACTCCTAATAGGGTAAATCACCAAAAGTGATACTTTTGTATGCTCTAACTGAATAACCTTTATGCTACAGTAGTGAATGATTGTGGGTGTCATCCCCACCATAATTTTTCCTCTAACCAAGGGTTTCTATGTGACCAAAATCATGTGTCAAATGTGTTCATGTGTGTTATGTGTTTATGGTTGAAAGAGTTTACTTTATTTTTACTTTCATTCAGTAATAAGTTGTTAAGTTTATGCATGCAAAGTAAGATCTAAGATTCAAAGGATAAAATAGTTATTGAGGGTTAAAGTCTTATAAGGTATTGATTCACCCCCCCTCTTAGTACCTTAACTTTCAAACAATTTGTACCTATTTCGTATGCAACAAGTAATTATCATTTATGTTATGGGTACATGTTAAGTTGGAAAGGGGTACCTATTTTCTAAATAACAAGATTACATTTCTGAGAAGTATTTATTAATTAAAAGTACAAATTCATTTTACCAATTTGATGATGAGAGTAAGAATATGAGATTTTGATTATGATCCACATTAACATTTTCCTTCAATTATAAACATCTCATTTATGTATGCATCCCCCCCTTTATTTCAACTTGTTTTCTAAAAAAAATATTAAAGGGTTTAAATTAAGTTTTTATAATATTCTAAATTAGATGATTTATAAATTTTAAGATTTTCTTTTTAATAACCCTCTAAACTAGTGTCTTCTATATTACCTTCTAAATTAGGTTTAATTAGGGTTTAAATTAGTTTTTATTAAAGAGTTTAAATTATGTTTAAATTATTAGTTTTTATAATCTTATAAATTCACATTTCAAAAATTTGCATCAGAACATGAAATATTATCTCTATTTGTGATGTTAAGTAGTCATCTCTTTTATTGATCTAAATTAGAATTATGACATATAAGAGAGAAATATTATATTTCTCTAAAATATTATGGAAAAGGTTTTTATTCTATCTGTTTAGTTTGATTTTAATTATTTAAAAAGTATTAGACAAAGTATTGAACTATTCTAGGGTAAACTTACCAATGCATGAGTAACACATTGAATCTACATCAAATATCATATATCTAAGCACCTAAATTTAAAACCATTAAAACTCAAAAGGAATAAAACTATATTTAACTCATTCAAAGTTTCTATAGAATTATATTATTTAATATATGGAGGGTAAACTATAGTAGTGCGATTCCTAGTTCTAAGTACATGTAAAATTGTGATATAACTTACTATTAAAAAATCTTACTACATCATAATTCACCCAATCCAAATAAATAAAACACTATACTTTTTTGTATTCTCATACTATATTGTTGTAACCATAATTATAGTTTTGTGTAACTATTGAATGAGTTTTTTTCAACTTCTAATTCAATTTTTAGTATTTTTCCTATATAAATTCAAATCTAATTATGAATAAATATTATCAAACATTCATTCTAATCCAACATATGGGATGAGATAAGGGAAATAAGAATGTAGAGGCAATGGGTGGTGAAGGAGGTTAAGTAGGAAGTGTCTAAATTTTCAATAGGATGATGTCATGAGAGATCTATAGAGTTTGTGGTGTATGAAAGGTAGAGTCTTCATTTTTCACCATTCACATGCTCATCCATTGAAGTCTATGGATCTGCATTCAACTTGAAGACCTATTTGGAATTTGGTTTCTAATCAATTTTATGTTTTGATATGGATGGTGTTTACACTTGGAAAGGTTTGGATTTATGATCCTTTTGGAGAAATAACTCCTTCGTTGATTATCCTTTGTTCATATAAATATTTAACACCTCAAGATTATTAGAGGGGAGTTAATCAATATAAAAAAATACATAAAATGTATGCCACAATATTTTCTCACTCTCTATTAATCCAATATCCATTAGAAACATATATAAAAAATGACAACACACACACATGAACATCAAATTTACATGGAAAAACCAATGCAAGAAAAACCATGGCGAGAATAATACTCACCATATAAAATAATTAATCAAAAATTTTTAGGCTAGAAGCCTAGGATATCACTATCTCTAATGTTTTGGCACACTACCAAGGAAGTTACCATCCCTAAGAGGACTTACCAAATCTTAATTCAAGATATAGGTCTACACAAATTCACTAAAAGAGAGAAGATTCTTCTATCATTCATCAAGAAAATATAAAATGAAAAATATGTTGTATTTTCTGATCAAGTTTTGAAACCTCTATGTTTGATTCAACAATTCACACTTTTATTTCACCTTATTTACTTTACTCTTTATTTAAATTTTTTTCACACATAATTCACCACTTCCTCACCATATATTGTAGTTTTTTCATCAAAAAGTCAACAAGGTTGGCCACAATAAATAAAAAATATTTGTACAAAGTCGGCCATCATGAATAAAAACACTCTATTTAGTCAACCCTAGGAGATAAAGAGGACCCATATGCATTTCAATAAGTTTTCTTTAATCGATATGATTAAGACACATGCATCATAACACTCTCCAAAGTTGTTCTGAAATGTAATATATAGAAAAACATGGAAAACATATTAGTAGTCCACTCAATAACATTTTGTATAGAAGATAACTCCATGTGAAGCACAACATGCCCGAACATAATAATTCTTAACCTATTAATGCTTCCTTAATTCTATATCTAGATAATGTAACTCTAATTGAGTCACCACAAATAGTTGAGTCTATTAGAACCTAAGACAATTAGTAATATTGAGCTTAGGACAACATATCTTCACATGTAGAGAAAACCAACATAAAATATTTGAATTAAAATAATACATGAATCATTTGAAAATTTTGATCAAACCATGCAAACCAAGATACCAATGTGGAGTAATGTACAACATTCTCTAGCCCCATCTTATCCATTCCTAACTACCAACCTTACTCTTAGAAAACAACACATCGCAACTTCTTCAAAAAGATAATAATGGACCTAAAAATATGATAGTGCAATATTTTTAGTAAATAGTCATTTTAACTACAACCTCAAGAATCCATAATAGTATATAGAGGAATGCAAATCATTTTCCCATAACCTCTTTGAATATTCTTTCCTTCATATTATAGGTTATCATACTTCCAACTTCCCAATATAGCTCATACAAAGTTACTATCACCATTAGAACATTACAACATCATCCAAACACACAATGCCCAAAATATATTAACCTTCTTGAATACTCTTCCATAAATATCAAACATCATATATGCTTTCCTACATAACAAAAACCATCAAATACTATTTCTTTCATATCAAACGTCAAATACTCTTTCATTCACAAAAAATATCATCAAATAAAACCAATGATCACAACATAGAATGCTTTACCATCTCCATAATCATAAAACTTCTCATCCAATAAAAGTTAACATCAATGCAACCATTATTTGACATTAATGACAACACAAAATTGCACATAATGCTAATAATACCCCCCTTTGACATTGATAAAAATACCAAAAAAGAAAAGTGAAACCTTCTATACTCTCTTATTTCCTAAATTTTCTCTCCCTTTGACATCAAAGAAAAAGGGAAGACATAAAAAAAATCTACTGCTTTCAGAACTAGTGATGTACTAAAATTTATTTTGCAACTGAAAACCTTAGTCTATAGCTAAAAATTTTTCTACTCTAAAATTTCCTCTATCAAGGATAGTAAATGTTTGTAGCATTTTATGTAATGCACTACATTCATTACTTCCCTTGAGATAAGTCACCACATTAATCTAAGAGATAAATGATAGTCAATAATTCTCCACCTAGAAAGGTGCATCTATCTCAAGCATCTAGTTTGAAAAAGGAGCCTGGATAATCACCCCTAACTTATATCTAAGATACTAAAAAATATCCTTAGCTAGAGCGTTTCTTAAAATATCTGCAATATGTTCCTTAGTAGGTATATAATCCAACTTTACTTCCTTTTAGAAAACTTATCCATCAAAAAGTAACACTAGATATAAATGTATTTTGTATTTAAGTGCATCACCAAGTTCTTAGAAATATTAATTTTTCTTGTATTATGATAGATCATTAAAATATATGCACCAAAAACTACCTTCATATCCTTAAGTTTTTTCTTGAACCAAGTTATTTGAGTGCAACAAGATGCTGCTATAATATACTCTACCTCTATATTAGGTAACTAAATTGAATTTGGTTTATTATTTTTCCAAGAGACTAACCTACCTCCCAAAAAATGTGCCAACACTTGCTGTTCTTCTATGATCTACATATCTTTCCAAGTTAGTATTAATAAAATATCTTAGGGAGCAATCACTATCTCTTCAGTACCATAGGCCAAAATATAAAGTCCCTTTCAAGTACTCAAATATATATTTTATTTCCACCTCATGAGATGGCAATAATCTAGCATACCAAGTTCTAGGATCTTGCTTGAGTCCATATAATTCCCTCTTGAGCCTTAAAATCATATCTAGATCATCTAATGTCTTGAAAAAATTTGGTTTCTCTATGTAAACTTCCTCTTCTAGGTCTCCATCATAAATGTAGACTTAACATCTATCTAATATACTTTGAAATTATTATATGTAGAAAAATAAAGAAAAATTCAAATACCTTCCATCCTAACTAACTAAGAAAAAGTTTCCTCAAAATATATTCCATCAACTTGTATATATCCTTTACATACCATTATCACATTGTTTCTTGTGACCCTAACCTTAATTCCAACTGCTATGGACTAACCCTAACGGAACCTTTATCATAGAATAATAATAATAATTGAAACTAAATGATAATTGAACTTGAATGCATAATTGAACCCTATTCTATATCTATTCATTCACTTCTCCTCACGATAAAGAATAATTATGTTTCATAGGTGCAACCATTAAAAATTAAGTCCCATGTTGTTCTTTTCCATTGAAATATCTCAAGTTTGGATGATATGATAGTTTTGATTATGGGAAATTGAAGTTGAGTATTTTGTAATTATGTTTTGGTTGAGCTATTTTCCATATAAAGTGACTAAGTTTATCTCTATTAGGTACATTAGAAACTTCAACATGAAGGTAACTATAAAAAAAAGTAAATTTGAGATCTAGTTATTATAAACTTTCTCTTGTTAGTTTGAAAGGAACTATATGTTCATTGAAGTAGATTTTTTTTATCATATATCCTTTAGCAATGACTAGTGTGCATTTAGTAAAGAAGCCAAAGGCTTGGTAGTTATTTCACTAGCTTTACTTTTATGGTAATTATATATCTAATGTAACTGAGTTTTTCTAACCTAATGATCACATGGTTGTCCTTCTAAATTATAATGTATCCTTGATAGTTTATGTTTTCACTACCACATCTAATTAAATTTTAGCATTAGATCTATGATATATGCCACACAAATTGATAAAAAATATTTGTGCTAATCAAAAGGTAAATGGAATTGAATAGTTAGAAGATGATAATGAGAACTAAGTTAAGAATTTGGAGGATTCAATAGGTGTTTTTCAAGATAAATTGAGGGTGATTGTGGTTGTTAGTAAAATGACCATGGTGAAAAGTGCAGAAGGCGTTAAGAAATTGAGTGCCTATGTAGAATCTGTATAGTTTTTTTTTTCCAAAGGAACATCTTCTTCTCCCTCTAGTAGTGTTAAGGAGAGAAAGAAAGACCTTTCTAGTGAAAATAGTGATGTTGTGAAGAAAATGTATGTGGTCTCTCTACCTAGCCTTGAAATTAGATTTCAAAGAAAGGATAAGGGGGCTACTCCTATTGAAAAAATTATGGACAAAGTTTGTTTCATCAACTAGGAGATTATGATTAAAAATTAAAACATGATTAGAAATCTATAAGAACTTTGGGGATCTACTCCCCCGTTTTTGTGATTTTTCTATTCTATTTTCTAGTTGGTGTTTAGTGAATGGTTTATTTTTCTAGATTTTTTTTTGTAATAGGCCTTTTGCTCCCTTTAAAGAGAATTTTTCATTAATAAAATTCAAAGACAAGAAACATAGAGGAATCAAATCTTATTTTGATGTGAATAATAGGTTAGCCAAAGAACCTTCAAATTGTTTCTCTTTTAGCATTTGAGGAAATAAGTATAGCGAAAAAATATATCCTTATCAAGTGGGTGTTCCTACCATGTGTATGATTTTGCAAATAAAATGAGGGGATATTGTTACCTCAATGTCTTTCTCTAAGTCACCTAAATTACTAAATTTATGGTAAATATTTAACTCTAGTAATGTCACTATATTTATTCATTATTGACTATACATTCATGCAATGATTAAAAAATGAAAAACAATAAGGTTTACCTCAAAATATACATAGGTTTTGATCAAACCTTTATGATATCACATGTTTGATCTAACCCAATGACATGTTTGGGATTGATCAAACATCTAAGTGTGTTCAATCAAAACATTACATTTGGTTGAACATGCCTTTTATGTGTTTTGAAGAATTATATGTTTTTTCTTCAAGGTAAAAAGTGTGACCCACTATTGTGGGATCACCACATTATGAGGAAAAACCTTCAATCTTGTAGCAAGATGCTTGTGACTCCTAGATATATTCATTCAAATATCATTTGCATACATAATACTTAGTTCATAGTTGTAATCCTTGTATTGAAAAATATTTATTTATTTTTTGTATAACTTTTGCATATAAATCGGAGTTTGGAGTAGTATGTTCTATTATATTAATTTCTCTTTTAGGTAGTAAACAATCAAATGCCATTGAAATTGAAAAGGACAAGTTATATTAGTCTGAATCCTTTCAACAATTAATATAAGCTTTGGATTTCTTTGAATGTTAATTTTTTCTTGCATAGAGTTCTTCAATGTATTTGTTGTGTTATAATTTGTGTCAGTTTTATTATTATTTTATTTCTATCTATGATATATCATTATTTATATACTTGAATACTTTGAGTTTGCAAGATACTTTCATTTTAACATTATGTCATGTTTCTAAAAATAAATAAAAAATTATACCTTCTAATAGTCCAAGCATGAAAATAAATGTGAAATTTTAAAATCACAAAATCTATCAACAAGTATTGACTTCTATACATAACATCTACAAAAGAGGCACTAATAGGTATTTATTTTTCTATTAAGTTTTTTCCCCTTTTTTTTCTAGTGGGCTGCCATTATCCCCTAGTAAAAGTGGATACATAATTTCATAATAAAAGTGTAAGTCCGAGACATATAAGATAATTTTTCCATGTAGAATAATTAGCTCATAGATTCAATATATTTTACAGAAAATCATTTATGTTTTATTATATTACTTTTTGCTATAATTTTGAATTTAGAATAAGATGAAGTATAAATAATTAATTTTTAGTTTAGAATAATATGAAACATTTTCTTTTAACTTGCAAAGTAATGAAGTTCTTTATAAATTAAAATGAGGAGGTTGCATTGCTGACTTACATTGAATAATTAATACAAACATATGTAGAATCTTCTTATGCAAGGATTTAACTTAGCTACATAATTTTAATTGTAAAATATTTCATAACTAATTTACCTTAAAATTCCATGTCTAAGAAATCGCAAACATCATCAACATGTACAGACTACAACATCATGCACAAAACTCTGGTGGATTACACGACGTTTACAACAGAGGCACTGATAGACATTTCACTTTCCGTCCTTTTAATTGGCAAACCACAGACAATTGTTCGGTCAAGAGTAGCAATCTACTCGATGGAATCGATGACATGAGAACTGTTTACATACACGTGATATTGAATATAATTTTCTATATTTTTAACAGATATAAGAGATACGCCAAATTGGACTTAGTGAAAAATCAGATTGCAGGTTTCAGCCGTGTGAAAGACAATAATATTAGAAATCGAATTCCCTTTCACATATGACGAAAATGCTTCTTAATCAAGATTGGATTAGGAACGTACCGGCACAGCGATAGCCCATTGTGTTCAAGTGCATGTGATTTCTACATTGAAAAAGGTGTGTTACAGTAGCCTCCAACTATATAAAATATACAAAGAGACCAGAAAATCAACATTTCGAACTGCTTCAATTACACACTTGTGAAATGTCGATGCAATCCTGACCTTAATCTTCACGGCATCTACACATATTTCTACCGTAGACTCAATGAAAAAGACACCCATTACTACAAGATGTGACCTTGCACTCCCAAATGCTTACATATAAACCACTCATGCTGCCATCATGTAATTTCATGCTCTGAATCAAACTATATAGTTGGTAGCCTATTTTACATAAGATCAGGAATCCTGGCAAATCCATTGGAAAACAAGGGCTGCACTCCTACTGTAGAGCTGAAGAAAACAATATGAATATTAGTGTGAATACGCCAATAATCGGCTCTAATCAATTCATCCCATTTGGTACTTTGAATGAACAAACCAGTCTTGTGACTACGACATTAGGTGGTTTGAAGAATGGGTGTTTGTATTTAGATGGAAGAAGTAGAAAGACAATATCAAAGAGAAGGTCCAGAGTATCAAAGCGAATCCTTACAACTGTTACAAGGACAGATGTTTCCAATTTTATGGCTATGGTGCATCACTTTACCGGATTGCCCGTTACTGAATACGGTACATCTCTTCTACCACGACCAATATTTGGCGATGAACAAGTGATACCTACCCTTTATTTGCAGTTCCTGGTATTTGACAAAGTTCAAATCACGAGGTTTCCCAGATCGAAATTGCAAGGAGTTATAATCCTAGAAGTCCTTTCCTTTAGTGTTCTAGTCAAGAGGAGCCGGTCATGGTCGGGGTCAACAGCCCTATTCCTGCATGGCATGGCCTGCAAGTTCCTACCTCTAGACCATCTATCCTCTCTCGATTTCAAACAGTAAGCAATCATTTTGTAATATGTTTTGATTGCTCATGAATCGACATATGACTGTAAGTTTGTTTGGTAATGCTTGCAATGACTTCTTCCTACATATACCACCGTTTAGAATGTAAAATTTTACATGGAATTAGAAGATTTCACTAGGGTTTATATTTAAATGTTTTAATTGCTTTATTAAAATAACAAATCCGTTAATAGTCAATGTCAAATTTTAAATTTCATTTTAATATTTTAACAATGAAAAAGAGTTTAAAACAATTTTAAAATTAATAATATTATCAATCAAACTAGGCCCAGCCCATAAGAAATTTAATTTTTAATCATATGTTTAAATATAATTATTACATTATAAAAGGGATTAAGGATGACAATAGGATATGATAAAACTTAGGTTTAATTTATGTGTTCTAACTAAAACATTTCAAAATTGTTCTTTTGATCGATGTGAAGAATATTTAAATGATTATGATGATTAAGTAAATGTGATTGAACTCTTCTAAATACATGCAATAGCAATAAATCATGAAATATGTGTTCAATCAACTTTGAGAAGGAAACAAAGGCCTAAATTTTAAAATTCTTGGGTGTAAACCAGAAGGTGTAAGATAAACTTAGCAAATTGAGTATCATGATAGATTCCATGACAACATTTATTAGTTTTATTTATTTATCTTCTAATTCATTGAAGAAGTTATTATCCTCTCTCAAGGTTTGAATGTTATAATAAAAAATAATAGACATTACTTTTTTTCTCAATTTGAATTAACTAAATGGATTTATATTAAATATTTTATTTTATAATTTTTTTATATGGAAAATGTAACACATTTAAAGTGTATACAAAAGATATACAAGAACCAATGGGATAACCTCAAAATGTGGGATAATGTGTCAAAATGGGCACATAAAAAAGGGCAAATAAGAAAGGTCAACTTCACATAATATAGTTATATCTATCATTATGTAGTTACATTGATTTTTTTAATCAAAATCGACACAAAAGGATTTGAGAACTATATTGAATATATAAATTTGACCATTATAGGCTATCTTCTTCTCTATTTGATATTTTATATGTTAGTTTTACTTTTTTTTTAATGAAGAAATATTATAGGCTATCTTCTTCTCTCTTTGTAAACTTGATGCTTTATCAGGGCACCTATAGGTAGGGTGAGACTGATCTCTTCTTCAATACTCCATCTAATCCCATTCAAATATCTAGCTACTTTGACACTTTTCTCTTCTTGGATCTTGGATCTCAAGCATAATTTTTGGAACTCCTTGGCATAGGCTGCAACATCCATTTGGGTGAACACTCCAGCGGGAATTTTTTTTCAAATTCCTTCTTTTCTCTGGCTAGCCATGGTGGTCGGTGCGGGGTTTCGGAGGCTGGTTCTTCCCTGGATGCCAATTTTTTTGGGTTTGGAGTATCGGGGCCCCCATTGTTTGTCCCGGTGGTGTTAGGTTCTTCTTAGGAATAATCTAGGTATCCCCTGGCTTGTCTTGACCCTTTGGCATCTTCCACGGCCTTGGTTTTGGGTCCCTCAGTCGGTGTTGAGGATCAACTTTCTATTGCTTGTGCGTTGAACCTAGACCCTTGGTCCGGGCCTATGGTTTCTACTGCTGGCAGTTCTCCTTTGCTGGGAGAGAAGTTAGCTGGAGATATTCTCCCTAAGGGCCCACTTGGTGGGGAAGGTTGTAAGGGCTCATTTTCTAATAGGAAGGATGTTGGCGTTTCCAATTCTGTCAAGTGGGCTGACCTGATTGGGAAAAAGTCATCCAACTTATCCTCTTGTATTGTGGAAGTCACAAGGGACTTTCAGAATAGTCTTTTCTCTATCTTTATTCTAGATTCGCTTGTGGAATCTTCAGTTTCCTCCATGGACCTTACTCTGGTGGGTAAGTTTTTGGGCCCTTGTCTTGATATCAAAGTAGTGAGGTCTTTCGCACATAGGAAATGGGTTCTTAAAGGTTAGGTTGATATTGCAGCTCTCCCTAGGGGATTTCCCTCCTTTGTTTTTAACAATAAGGTGGATTTGGACTTTGTGCTCTATGGGGGACTGTGGATGATCAGTAGAACGACCTTGGCTTTTAGGAAGTGGTCCCCTAACTGGGATTATACGAACAAATTTTTCATGGTGGCTCTGGTTTGGGTTAGATTCCATGGCCTTCCTCTTGAATATTGGAATGAGGAGGTCCTTAAGGGCTTGGCCTCATCCTTTGGTGGTGATCTGATCTCTCTTGATCCTTCAACTACTGCAAAATCTAGACTAGTTTTTGTAAGGGTCTGTGTGAATTTATGTCAGTTTGATCATCTTCTGGCTTCAATCTCCATTAACTCTAAGTTGGGGAAGTGGGAGCTGGAGGTCATGTTTGAGTCTCTTCCTTTTGCCTACTTTTATTGCAAAAAGATGGGTCACTCGGCTAAAAAATGCCCCCTCAAGGCTAAGAAAGATCCTAAAGTTTTCTCTAAAGATGGAATCCCTTCCAAGGAGGTCAAAAAAATATGGGTGGGGAAAATGGATAATACTAGTGTTGCCCATGTAGATCCTTGTGTTGTGCCACCATCTAGTATGGTTTAGGTGGGTGAGGGGACCCCTGAAGGTTTGGAATCCCTAGAGGAAGGAGAAATTGTTGGGCCAGGTGGATTTTGAGTTTCCAATACTCTAGTTATGGTAATAGAGGAATTGACTCCTCTATCACTGCTGGATGAGGGCTCTTCCCTCCTGTCATTTCCCCTCTCCCTTTGGAAGTCATTTTTCCTTGCCAAATGATTTTAGAGGACGTGGATCTTGTTTTGGAGGCTGTTAGTTTCTCTGTGGGACCACATTCTGATACTAGGATCTAGGGGAACTCTGTCTTAGTTGAGAAAATGGCTGAGGATGCTGAGGGCTTCTTTGCTCCTAACTCCCCACCGGGCTATGGAGAGGATCTCCCTTTGGACAAGGGAGGAGTTGAGTTTGAAATGAATGAGGCTCCCTGGACTCAAAAGGTTAGTAGGAAGAAGAAGTATAAAAGTATCATGTCCAAGGCATCTACCCTAGGATCGATTCAAGTGTCTACTCGAAGCATGGCAGCAGATGTTGGTTCTTTACCTAAACCTAGAGGTAGGATTTCCAAAAAAATTATTAGAGAAAGAGATTTAGTCAAAAGGATATAGAGGATGGGAGTAAACTCACCATTCATGAGTCCTTCTCTCCTAGTTATAAATGAAAATTATATCTTGGAACATTAGGGGCTAGAATAGCCCCCATAAGCAGGACATTTTGAGGAACTTTTCAGAGATCATAAGCCTAATGTTATTCTTATCCAGGAGACCAAAATGGTGAAAGACAAAGTGGAGAAGATTAAAATATTTAAAAATGGAGGAGTGGCTAGATGTAGCTCTGAAGGTGGATTTGGCGGTTTAGTGGTCTTGTAGAACCTTTTCAATGTTACACATGAGATTCTTAATGTGGATAAGAATATCCTTAGTATGAAGTTTGTTCATATTAGATTTGGCTTCATTTGGATTATCAGTAATATTATGCTCCTAATTCTAAGGTTGGTAGGAACAAATTTTGGACGATTACTGAGAATCATAGGCTATCCTTTCTGGATTATCCCTGGTTGTTGATGGGTGATTTCAATTCCCCTTTGTCTATCATTGAGAAATATGGGGGTGTGAATTCTCAGAGTCAGACTAATGGTAGACTTGACCTTATGGACATGATTAATAGACAGGGGCTTTTAGATGTGGATCTTTAAGGTTTGAATTATATGTGGTCGAATAGAAGGATCAGTAAGGATCTTATCCAGGTCAAGCTAGATCGACCCCTTATTTCTGGTGATTGGTTTGATAGATTTTGCTTCTCCTTAACTTCTTTTAATAAGGTGGGGTCAGATAATTTTCCCATATCCTTTATGACGGATACCCTAGCTTCTTCGAGAAAGGCTCCCTTTCACTTTGAGAAGATCTAGTTGGACCATCTAGACATTGAGATCAGTATTAAATATTTGTGGGATGTCCAAATCGAGGGCTCTGCTATGTTTAAAGTGGCCATAAAACTTAATCACGCTAAGGGAAACATCAAAGCATGTAGCAAATAGGTCTTTGGGGATATCTTCAAGTCCAAAATCTCTATTAAGGCTGAGATGTATTCCATCTAGTGTTCTATCCAAAAGAATGGTCTTTCCCCGGTTTCGAAAGCCAAAGAAGAATCTCTTATGTCCAGCCTACATAACATTATCTTAAAGGAGGAGGTCTATTGGAGACAAAGATCTAGGTTGTTATGGTTGAAAGATAGCAATAAGAACACTTGTTTCTTCGATATGACTGCTTCCAAGCATAGGGCCTCCAACATAATCTCCAACATTCACCTACCTGATTGTATTGTGAGAGAAGATAAAGAGATCTCTAAAGCCATGGTTGATTTATTTTCTTCTCTTTTGTCTAAAGAAATTTCTTTATTTGGTGATGATCAAAGTCTCCTCCTTGATACTATACCATCTTTGGTGGATGAGGGTACTATCTTTTCTTTGATTTCTATCCCCTCGGTGGATGAGATCAAAAGAGTTGTTTTTTCTTTCGAAAGTGACAAGTCTCCAGGTCCAGATGGTTTTTCCCACTTCTTCTTTCAGAAGTTTTGGAATATTGTTGGGTTGGACGTCTGTTATGCTATGAAGGAGTTCTTTGGTTCTCATACCATTCTAAAGGAATTGATTGCTACATTCATTATCCTTATTCCAAAAAATCTTGGTGTGGACACGGTAGACACTTTTAGACCTATCAGTCTCTGTAACTTAGTCTATAAGATCTTGTCCAAGGTGATTACTTTGATATTTCTATCTCTTCTCCCTAAAATCATTTCTCCTCACTAGAGTGGTTTTGTTCCAGGCCGAAATTTTTTGGATTCTATCACCAAGGTCCATGAAGTGATTCATTCCTGTCATAGGTCCTAGAATTCTAGTTTTAATCTAAAGTTAGACCTCTCTAAGGCCTCTGATAGGGTAGATTGGTCTCTATTGCTGAAAGTCCTCAAAGCTTTTGGGTTTTGTGATAAATTTATCCAGCTTGTCAACCAACTTATTATCACTATTTCTATGGCTGTCATCATGAATGGCTCCTCTTCCATATTTTTCAAACCTACTAGAGGTCTTCATCAAGCTGATCCATTATCTCCTATCATTTTTCTATCTTGGCCGAATACCTTGGTCACTTCTTTCAAAGCTTTGTTAGGAAGGGGTGGATAAAAGGTATTAAGCCTCTATCTTCCTTGGATACCTATTTCCATGACTAGTTTGTGGATGATTCTGTGATTATGGGCTCTTCATCTATCACCAAAGCCAAGAATGTGAAAAAGGCTCTCTCTCTTTACTCATTTGCCACGGGCCAAACTATCAACTGGGAGAAGAGCTCTTTGTTTTTCATTAACACTCTGATCGATAGACAACTTTGTATCATCAGACTGATTGGTTGTTCCATTGGGGAATTCCTTGCTACCTATCTTAGCCTCCCCTTGGGTTTTAAATCAACTAATTATTTTTTGCTCAATTTAGTGGAGAGGTTTAATAGAAAAATTTCTGGATGGAAAGGTGCTCTCTTGAGTCAAGCTGGTAAACTCCTTCTCCTGAAAGCCTCTTTACAAAGCCTCCCAATTTTCTCTTTGAGTCTTTTCAAAATCCCTTCCAAATTTGCTGATCTTATTGAGAAAATCCAAAGGTCCTTTTTTTGGTCTAGAGTTGAAGATAGAAAAAGGTTGGCTCTCATGGCTTGGGAAAAGGTTTGCAAACCCTTGAAATGGGGAGGTTTGGGAGTTCATCTAATTAAGGTGATTAATAGTGCTTTACTAGGAAACAAATTTGGCATATCTATGGTGAGAAGAAGGAATGGAACTAGATCATCCTTAAGAAGTACCTTTTTCCATTCACATGCATTATGGACTTTCTCAAGTCTGATATTAGGATTGAGGGTTCCACTATTTGGAATAGCATCCAACAAGCTAAAAGTACCACTCTTATGGGGGTGAAGTGGTTGTTGGGTAATGGATGTAGTATTAAGTTTTTGGAGGATAACTAGATTGGAAAGTCTTCTCTCACTTCCTCCCTTGATGTCCATCCCCTCATTGAAGATTGCAAAAGGATATTTGGTCCCTGGGTTTGTAATTATTGGAGCAATCAGTCTTGGGTTAATCTGGGTAGGGTGGATGACAGTCTTAAACCTTTGATGCTAGATCTCAATGTGCAGAAGCTAGTGATGGGGGTGGAGGATTCTATGATTTGGGCTACTCATCCCTTAGGATCCTACATGGTTGCCTCAGCTACTACTCTCCTCCTGAACCATTTGGACCCACCCTCATTCTGGGCTAAGGTTTGGGGCAAGATATTGATACCTAAAATTAACTTTTTTTATTGGCTAGTTTTGTAGAATGAGATTCTTACGCTTAATAACCTTCAAAAGAGGGGGACAATGTTTCTTAATCATTACTTCTTGTGTTTGAAGGAGGAAGAAAATTATTTCCACCTGGTTGTCTCCTATCCTTATTCATGGGAAGTATGGAATTTGGTCCTTAGCATCTGGAACCAACACTGGTTTTTTTCTGGTAGCCTACAGGATTTTTTATCCAATGGAGAAATGTTAATGTGTGTATTGAAAGGAACCTCTGGAATATTATTACCCCACATGTCATTTGGAAAATATGGAGAGAGTGCAATGACAAGGTGTTCAAAAACATATTGTTGCCCCCAGTTGTGGTGGCTGAGAAAATCAAAAGAAGCATCCATGAGAATAGTGAGTCATCTTCAAGCTGGAAGCTAGTTTTTTTTGCTGGTATTAATCCTAAAAAAGTCCCCAATGCCTCTAGGTTGGAGTAGGAAAATGTGTTATGGTTATCTCCCCCCAAGGGTTGGATCAAGGTCAATTTTTATAGGGCTTCTAAAGGAAACCCAGGTCCTGCTAGGTGTGGTGGAATGATAAGGGATGATGTGGCTAACTACATTGATGGGGTGGCTCTCCCCATTGAGACTCAGTCTAACCACATGGTGGAAGTGATGGGTCTCTTTTAGACTTTAAAAATTATTCATTTATCTAACTATAATAAAGTTTGGATCGAAGGTGATTCAATGAACATTTTAGAGTTCATCAAGGGTAAGTCTAATCCTTCATAGACAATCAAAGCTATTATCAAAGATGCTCTTGTAATTATTAACACTTTACAAGAAGTACTTATCTCACATGTGTATCGTGAGGCCAATGGGATGATAGACGCATTGGCTAACCTGGCTATCAAATCAGATGGTATCATGACTTGGCAAGGAGGGAGTAAAACTTAATATTGATTTAAAAGCTAAGGTGGCATATGAGAAGATTCACTGTAGAAGGGTTGATTTTGTGTATTTTTGTAGCATTAATTATAAGACAACTATGTAATAAGGGTGACTATATCATTATAGAAAGTCTTGGATTTCCCAAGAATGAGAGGAGAAGACACAATTTTCTTAGAGGTGTGATAGTTTGTTTCCCTTTCATCTTTTTCATCCTATTCAAATATTTTTTGCTATTTCTTTGTAGCACTACTCTTGGATAAGTAACGATGGGTGGGGACTTGAATCATCATGAACCCAAGAGTTGAAATAGGTGGAAGGATGAGAAGGAGTTTTGGGAAAAGTTGCGAAAAGGAGGGCTTACCACTTTCATGGAGAAACTACATGGTTTTGATTAAGAGGTTACCAAGAATTTTGTTGACAGTTGGAAGGAAAGGATGGTTACCATTAGGGGGATGGATGTTAAAATTACCAAGGATCTCATCACTAAGGTCTTGGGCCTTAGCTTGAAAGGGATGAAATTTTACAGGGAAAATGTCTCTTATAACGCTATTCATCATTTCTTGAAGGACGAAGATGAAGTCGAGAAACTAGCTAAAGACATTGCAGGCTACTATGATGTCCTTAGCTTCAAGGAGATCTGGTCCAAGGTGATGGTGGACATTATTGTTGGAAACTACAATTGAAACAATTTTTATATTGTCATTGATGTCAAACCTTAACTAGTAAGATAGTTGCTATCTAGGAGAGTACCCTATCTATTGATTGATGAAGAGGATTTGGGAAAGGAGATAACAAGAGAACCTAAGGAAAGGTTCAGTTATTTGATACTTAATTGGGTACTTGATTAGTTGCCACATTGATAAGATAATGTATTGTTTATCTAAGTAAGAAGAAAGACTGGAGAGGTAGGCTTAACTAAGAAGAAGTGAATAAATCTAGTTTAAGCCAAGTGATGTTAGTGTCAACTAAGCACTAGTATATGCTGAGTAAATCTAGTGTTGACCAAACATCACTAATTGCCAAGCGATAGGAAATTACCAAGAAAAGAGAGTGTTTTTCGAGGAAGACAATTTTTAGTGATGAGCGAGATACTTAGTATGGACCGAGTGTTAGTAAATTACTTTTGGAGAAAGAATTAAGATTCCTAGCTGACATAGTTGAATTCTTGGAATATGTAAAACATGTTGACAATATTAATGATTTGTATGGAGAATTTAATGCATGGTAAATCATTTTCTTATGGATTCAAAGAGAAGTTTAGAGATCCATCTAGAAGGAAGGATGAAGAACATAATGATGGAAGGATTCAATGAATCTGACCTAAACCTAAGATCTATAGAGGAGATTAAGTGACAAAAGATTAATCTACCTAATTGAAGAGGTATAAAGGTAAACCTAATCATGAGGTTATGAAGTATAAAGAAGAGGTTGATGTTATTGACTGATAAGTCTAAGAAGAAGGCTAAAAGTGAAATTGTGAAGAAGCTGAACAGAGTTGTGATTGCTTCAAGAAAATTCTGAGTAGATCAGAGATGGAGATGGAAATGGAGACCAGTCAGTAAATCAATATATATGTGCATAGTAGATCTGTATTTCCAAAGTGAGTTGTATGTTTTTTCGATTAGAAACTACTATTATTTTCTAACCATTGTATCGATCTAAATCCTTTAATCAAGGTTTACCTAATAGTCATTGTCTAAATCCTTTAATGAATGTGGTATTCTAATGGGATGTTCTTAAGTCCTCTAACCAGGCCACTTTTGATAGAGTTTTTTAAATTCTTTAATAGGGTCACACCTAACAGTGTGTTTGTAAACCTTTAACAGGGTTGGCTTTTCACAAAGCTCACTTCAGAAGAGTGAAAACCAAGAGCATGTTACAAAGTGGTTTTTCCCAAATTGGGTTTCCACTATAAATCCTAGTTTTATACTTGTGTGAATCTTTTGATGTGAATGTTGTTATATTTTGCAAGTTAATTACTTTTAGACAATGGACTACATGTTATATGTTTCTAATATATACTATAGAGATCGAGTTGAATTACTTATTAGATATGAAGTTGTTGAAGTACTGAAAAGATCAATTGGTACATCTGGACTTGAGGATAACTAATTCAGCCCCCCTCTTAGTTATTCTAAATCATTCTAACAATTGGTATCAGAGTTGTTGGTGCTTACAGAGAAAATTTTAAAGGTACTTGTGTAATCACCTAAAAATGGTCTAGTAAACTTTGAGCCTCACTCTAACATTAAACTTTAAAATTTAAATACTAGAGTAAATCTTGTGCTTTATCAACTTTGCATATTTATTTAATCTCTTATTTCTTGATCAAATCATCATTTTATCATTTATTTGATTATATCCTAAAGTTTGACCACTTTATCCTAAGATTTAATTAATAAAATAATAAATTAATTAAATAATAAAATCACTTTATCCTAAGTCACATTTAATTAAAATAAAATAATTTTTTTAATTAAATAATGGAAACCACTTTGCTAAAAATAATAAATAATAAAATAAAAATAAAAAGAAAAGTGCACTTTCCAATGAGATGGAATCTTTTGACTTTTGAAAAAAGCTTTTGCCTCTTTATCTCAACCACTCATTATTTTTCCTTTTAATCATGTCCATTGATTTTGCCTCTTGAGAATCTTGAGCACATGGATCAACCAAGATTTAATCTCCAACCTTGATAATTTCTTTTTGCCTCTTAATCTTGGCCATCTGTTCATTTCTAAATCCTTTAAAAGGAGACTCTCTCCTCATTTTTGAGATATCATCCATATAGCATTCTTAGCTTCTTGAGATCTTGAGATTTTATTGCAGGTTCTTGGAGTCTTGGCATCTTAGCATCTTGGACTTTTGGCATCTTAGCATCTTGGAGTCTTAGCATCTTACATTCTTAGCATCTTGGAGTCTTAGCATCTTACAATCTTGGAATCTTGGAGTCTTGGAAATCTTGGCATCTTGGAGTTATGTCATTCTTAGATCTCTCATATTGAAGCACTGCATCATCATTTTCATTTTCTTTCTTGCATCTAGCTTAATCCATCTAGCTTAGATCTTGCATCTCATCTTAGATCTACTTTCATTCTAGCCTAGATCTTGCATCTCATCTTATATCTACTTTTCTTTCCTTCTTGCATATCATTTTAGCTTACATCTTGCATTTCATCTTAGATCTACTTTTCATTATCATTTGAATCTTTCATTTCATGGTGCACCTTGAAAGGGTCTTTCTTTAAGGTTCATTTGAGAGCCACCATTCATAATATCTACATGGTTCTTGCACATCTTGGATAGGAAGCTATAAGCCACCTCTTGAGATCTCCTTCTTCATGGATTCTCTCAAGTGTAATGGTTTATAGAAGTGACCTCACTTTTTGGTACACAACTTGAAGCTAATGATCAAGATGTATACAAATGAGGTACCGAAGTTGAACAAAGATAAATTCCCTACATGGAAAAGTTTGATGAAATTGCATCTAGCTAGTATTGGTGATTTGACGAAGTACTATGTGGAACATGACTATGTTATACCCGCTTCACCTCTGCCTACTGAGGAGATGAAAGCAAGACAAGAACACAATCATGCAATGTTGGAGATTGCATCTTCTCTAAGATATCTTTAATTTGAAGATATCAAAGACTGCACTATTGCAAAGAAAATGTGGGATACTCGTGCAACTATCTGTGGTGGAGATACAAATGCATTGAGAGAAAAATCTGAAAGTTTGAGAGGTAAGTTTGATGAAATGAAAATGCAAGAAGGTGAAAATATTGCTCAGTACTGTGGCATAATTAAGGAGGTAGTGAATTCTATTATAGGAGCTAATGGAAACATTAATGATGAAACTTTTATTGGTAAGGTATTGAGAACTTTTCTTCCTATCTATGCTATCAAAATTTCTACAATTCAAGAATCAAGATATAACCCTGGTATTTTTCTAACTCTGGAAAGTCTTGTTAGAAAGCTTACTACTTTTGAGCTATCTAGCTATGATAACTACACCATTCCTAATGTTGAATCTACATTCTAGTCACAAATGGTATTACATAAGTCTAAGAGTGGACATTATTCAGGAAAGACTGGGTATTGGGTTGGATGGCATGACCAAAGTTGGGGAGAATAGGGATGAGGTGGGCTTGATGCAGGATAAGATTGATAGGATGGAGAGCACTCTCAAGAAGATCATGATGGACACCAACTAGTTTATAGGGACTACGGTTGATTGCATTAGTAACATTAGGTAGGAGTTAAATGCTGGTTCCCCTGTTAAAATTGATGATACGAATGATGACGAGGATCCATTTGGACCTAGAAAATGCACCAGATCATTAAAGAAGAAGAAGTTACAGGAGAGAATTCTGGAGCTTTCAGACCTCAATGCGGCCATTACCAAAATGTCCAAGGATAAAAAAGATACGGAGGCAAATTTTCTGGAGTATGCCTAGTTTCTTTATTTTCTATTTTCTTCTTTCTCTGTGTCTTCATCGCTAGGTTTTGGTTTTTGTGCTTAGGTTGGGTTTGCTGGCAGGCTGGTTTTCAAAGCCTTGTTTTTCTTGGGTGGTTTTAATGAATTATATTTTGTATTTATGTTGTAAGGGGTTTTAGGTCCCCAGTTAAAACCTATTTTTACTAGTAATAAAAAACATCCATTTATCTTTGCCTAAGGTTTTACCTCTTCTTATGTAGTTGGATTTCAAAGTCCTCTATAAATCATTCTCCTTGATCTTGGTGATCATATCCTTCGAACTAGCTATGGGGTTCTTGCCTACCTTCTCTCTTTTAGTTTGTAGGAACTTCCACCAAGTTAATGCTGGTCCCCTCATCCTATATTTAGCCACCTTCACTTTTTGAGCCTCACTAACCCCTTCACACTTAAAATATTTCTCCATTCCCTCTATCCATTCCATAGAAAATTTAGGGTCCATCTTCACACTGAAAAAAGGTACCCCTTCAAGTGCTTTTCCTCCAATGGCTTGATGGATTTTAGAAAAGGTTCCTCTTGCATAGGTAGATCTAGTTCAAGGATTTCATCTTCTTCATGGATAGCCTTACCCTTGTCTCCATCTTCTTTCAGTCTCTCACTAACCAATTTGGTCTTTTCATCCACTTCCCATTATAAAACTAACATATAAAATAGTTTTAAGGGCTAATAGTTTTCCATCTGACTATTTGACCATTATAGGCTATCTTCTTCTCTATCTGATATTTTATAAAATATCAGATGGAAAACTATTAGCCCTTAAAAATAGTCACAAAAATACAAAGGTGTTGTATGAATTCAAAGAGGTCTAGAAACCCTATAAATCTTCAAGGTCTTTGAAAAGGGTGTGAGGATATCCAATTTCTTTGGGCACTTGTTTGGAGGGTTGCAGATTTATAGCCCAGAAGGTGAGTTAGGAGACCTAATTAGGCCTAATTGGGGCCAGTAGCATTTTTGTCTAAGTTTGAAGAGATTGACTTTGATCATAGAGGTTTGGAACCTAGAACACCTCAAAATAGTTGAAGATGAACCTTTAGAATGAATTCCATCTAATTTACAAATATTTTCAATTTGATGGTATTTGTATTTGAACTTAGAGAGATGAGTCCATGGAGAGTACAAGGAGTCAAAGTTGAGATTATAACTTGGTAGTGAGGTCTTGGAGAGAGAGGAGATTATGGGAAGAATCCTTCTAAGAGAAGGGTCTTAGAAGAACCCTAAATAGGTCAGGAGAAGGACCTACCTAAAGAAAGAGGACTAGGAAAAATACACCTCCCTATCAAATTAGTATCAGAGCCAAGTTAGTTTTGGGCTAGTAGTATATGTCAGAATCAGTGGGTGAGTCAACCATGGTGACAAATGCCGAGTTGGATAGAGATGTAACATAACAAAAAGAGGAGAATAGAATTCTTAGAGAAGAGTTGGCAACCCTTAGGGATAAGCTAGGGGAAGTGGAAGAAAAGAATGAATTGGTTAGTGAGAGACCGAAAGAAGATGGAGAAAAGGGTAAGGTTATCCATGAAGATGATGGAATCCCTGAAATAGATCCAGCTAAGTAAGAGGAATATTTTATAAAATCTATCAAAGACATTGGAGGCAAAGAAATTGAAAGGGCACCTTTGTTTAGTGGGAAGATGGAACTTGAATTGGTGATGGAATGGATAGAGGGAATGGAGAACCATTTTGAATGTGAAGGGGTTAGTGAGGCTCAAAAAGTGAAGGTGGCTAAATTTAGGATGAGGGGACTAGCATTAACTTGGTGGAAGTTCCTACAAATTGAAAGAGAGAAGGTAGGAAAGAACCCCATAGCTAGTTGGAAGGATATGGTCACCAAGATCAAGGAGAACTATTTACCAAAGGACTTTGAAATCCAACTACATAAGAAGAGGAAAAACCTCAGGAAAAGAGAAATGGATGTTGCAGCCTATACCAAAGAGTTCCAAAAATTATGCTTGAGATCCAAGATCCAAGAAGAGGAAAATGTCAAAGTAGCCAGATATTTGAATGGGATTAGATGGAGTATTCAAGATGAAATTAGTCTTTTGAGTCCCACTACTATTCATAGGTGTGACCAATTGGCCATTAAAGTGGAGGAGAAAGGTAGAAAGAAGCAATAATATTTTTCTAGAGGCATAGGAAGAGGAAGAGACTCAAGAGGGAGTCATAGGGGCAATTATAGTGGTAAAGGAAATGAACCAAAGAATCAAGGTGAAGCCAAGATGACTGAAAACTAAAGTGAGCCAAGAAATAGAGGTACTTTAAGTAAGGGAAGAGGATTCAAAAGTGGTGGAAGAGGTAGATTTGGAGGATTGGGTAGAGGTTCACACTTTTCCAATATGAAATGTTACAATTACGGTCAATTAGGTTAGCCTACCTATAGGTTCCCTAATAAAGCATCAAGTTCATAAGGAGAGAAGAAGATAGCCTATAATATTTTCTTCCCTATGAGCCCTATTTGATTATCCTTCATTGTATTCCTCTTTCCCTTCATTGTTCTCTTCATGAACCTTTCCTCCCCTATGTTCTTATCTTTCCTTCTCTAAGGTCTCTATCCTTGCTATTAGTTGCAGTCTCTCCCTTCTCACCTTTCTTTCTTTCCTCTCCTTTGCTACTTCCAATGATCTCTTTTCCCTCTTTTCATTCTCAAGGGCGTCCTTCAATTCTTCTATCTCCCTAGCCATTTGGTTCTTAGGTGCCATGTCTAAAAATTGTATCTCCTCCCTTCTCAAGGATCTACTCGCTAATGCTATGATACCACCTAAGGTAGAGGTTATGGTGGATGTATTCAAAACTTGTTGTATGCAGTCTTCCCAAGGTGAATTTCACCCAGTGAACCCAAGTGCCTAAATGCTTCTACCTTTCAAATCTAACTTCTCCCCTACAATCACTACTTCTGATGGTTTTACATGACTTAAGAGACTTATCCAATAATTTTCCACTGGTTTTTGCAACCTTACTCAGAGATCTTATTAGAAACTCTACTTATAGGCCCCCAATCCTAGTATCCATCATTCCCAAGTACAATCAAGATAAATTTTGATTTTCTAAAATAATCCCCCTTGAAAAATACATATTTAGACACTCATTATCCTCCTACACAACATATGTCAGAATGAGGTATTCTTGTTTTTGAAAGTATGTCTCAAAAACTGTTGTCTCTGCTAGCCAAAAACCCCAATTAGGCCTCCATTTACAAATGACTACTAGGACTCAACAAAAAACCTTATAAATTTCCACAGTATTTAGATATGATTTAAAACAAGAGATTATGTCATTGGTTTTCTTCTATGGCTTGTTTAGATATTGGATCCACCATACCATCTCTAAATCACACTAAACACTAGGGCCTCCTATTTAAACCCTTCCCTTCACTTATAGAACTCAAAAAAAAGTTCATCAACATGTATTTGACATGGACATACACCTTATGCAATAAAATATCCCTCTCCTTATGGAAAAAATTCCACTTCTATACCCTAGCCTCCAAATTTATCAACTTTCCTTAACCCTGTCTCGGTGATCACCTATTCTCCTTACTTCATCTACACATTAGTGTGTTAGGAGTGTATTGTAAATGTTAAGGATGATTCATTACATGGGAATAAGGTAATAATAATTCATGGAATGACCATATTCAAAATAATTACCAAACTATTACTAGGCAATCAAAGATCTTACTGGACTGTCAACACAAATTACTTAAAACTGAATTGAAAATGATTCTCAAAACATTCACAAATACTTAGAAAAATGATACAAATATTCCTAAAGTGTTATAAAAAATCAATATTCAATATGAAACCCCTATTATAGTCCATACACCGGGCATCTATATGACGTACCATGAACATTTCCATTCTTATAAACTTTCTACCCAGCTAATCCAACCAATTTTGGTCAATTACAAGGTTTAGTTAAGGCTAAAAAATTCTAATAACCAATTTCCCTCCGAATGACCAGTTAGCCGTTACATTTGAATATTTGAATTTTCAAACTCCATTTGAATAAATTTTGGTGCAGGAGCACCTACGACTTAGGCTTAAAAGTCATTATTTTGTTTTGGCTTGTACTAGTCCTAGCTAGACCAAAAGGTTAATAAAGGGCTCCAAGAGGGCCTAGGTGTGATAGGATGTTATTTTTTTGATTTATCTTAGGGTTGTGTTAGTTAAGTTTAGTTTGTAGTCCAAGGTGTCCTTAGGACCTTCCTAGAAATTGGAAAAAGGGCACAAGAGTGGAAATGTTGGTCAAATGTTTGGTTATGGTCTAAAATGGCCTAAAATATCCTTAGAAATGTTTTAATAACACTTTGGGTGTCTTTGAGTGGTTGGAGTAGTGAAATGAGCAACTATGTAAAAGTTGCTAAAAAGTTGTCATGACAACTTTTGCAATTTTGCAAAGTTGCATCACAATTTTTTTCCTAAAAGGACCGACCCATGATTTACATTAAATGAGGACCCTAACCACCCAAAAATCATGGATAAAGGATATTGTAAGCACTAAAAGACTCGAATATAGAGGTTGGTTAACATTAGAATCTTTAGCATTAAGTGTTTAATCACCGTGATAGCCATTTGTCAGCATATTCCTTTGTTTTATTGCACCAATCGTGGTTAATGGATTAGTTTTTTTCTTGGAAAGGAAGAATGAATGAAGAATTAGCATTTTTTTTTCCATTCTACATCATTTTTCTTGTTTATTAGGAGTTTTATTAGCATTAGGTTAAATTCTTTTGTTTTAGCTAATCACTAGCCTATAAATAGTCTTGTGTGTAAACATGGCTCCCCCATGAATTCCCATCATTTTTTCATCATGAATCATTGGGACATGGAAGAGGATCCTATGTATAGTTTATATATCTCTTGTAGAGGTTTGAAAATAGGCATGGCCATTTTTGTGAGCTTTCCCTAGGTGAGCACAGTCATTTCCTGACTAGGGAGAAGGTGAATTTATTGAATTACTTGCAGGGGTGACCAAGGAATTGTACTCTAGGAATTTGGAGATGAAGATGATGATTAGGAAGAGCTTTGATGAAGATAACAAGGCTTGACTAATCCATTTGACAAGCTACACCTTACTTTGAACAGTGATATCCTAGAAGCCACTAAAAAACTTACAAAACCCTCCTAGTTGAGCTAGGGCATTGTACAGAGGCATGAGACCCTAAGACCCAAAAAACACTTTTGGGTATCCTACATGAACAAAGAATCCAATTTTTATTTTGGAGGTCCTTCTTGATCTTTTTGTAGAGAGTCCTAAAAATGCAGAGTAGGAGGCCTAAATGGGGGCTTTGGGGCTACAAGGCCTAATCAGAGAGTTTGAAGAGATCAGTAATGTGGAGTTGTGAAGACCTTGAATTTTTTTGTCAAGAAGTGAAACTTGGTTAGAATTGGTTACCTCCACACCCTTGCAAGAATCACCACTTGCTAAGGAGGTAAGCCACCTTTGGAAGGAAGAGAAGAATCTGAGGGGAGAAAGAACACTCAATTAGTGATAGATCACCTAGGAGTTGGAGAGTAGGTTTTTAAATTGGAGGACATTGAGAGAGTCCTTAGTGGGAAAGGAGATACCTTATTAAACCCCTGATCAAGTTATTGGGAGGTTGGAGTGTTAGGAATCTTAGTGATCTTGACATAAGTGGTTGAGCACCTAGTGTGATTCTATCAGATTGGTATTAGAGCCTAACATAGATTGGGCTAGTGGATAGTGGGTGTTACACTCAGTTGAATCAGTAGAATTTTCAAGGATGGTGACCAATGCAAAATTGGATAGAAAGGTGGAAGACCAAGTGGATGAGAATAGACTCCTTAGGAAAAGATTGGCAGAGATAGAGATTAAGCTTGGTGTAGTGGAAACAAAGACTGAATTGGTTAGAGAGAAAGTTAGAGAGGTAGAAGACAAGGGTAAATATGTGGTAGAGGAGGACAAGATCCCTGAACTAGACCCCATGTTAGAAGAAGAACCCTTCTTGAAGGCATTAAAAGCCATGAGTGGAAAATATTTATTATAAGGAATACCACTTTTTAGTGGAAAGATGGAGGCCGAGCTAGTTATGGAATGGATTGAAGGTATGGAAAACCACTTTGAATGTGAGAGCATTAGTGAAGCTCAAAGAATCAAGGTAGAAAAATCTAGGATGAGAGGGGCTTCCCTCACATGGTGGAAATTTGTGCAGGATGAAAGGGTGAAGGAAAGAAAGAACCCCATTACCAATTGGAAAGGTATGGTGGAAAAGGTTAGGGAAACATACCTACCCAATGACTATGAGGTGCAATTGCATAAAAAAAGACAAAATTAGTGACAAAAAGGACCTAGAAGTAAGTGTTTACATTGAAGAATTCCATAAATTGTGTCTTATATCACATGTGGTGAAAGAGGAGAGCCTAAAGGTGGCTAGATACCTAAATTTCCTAATATGGAATTTCCAAGAAGAAATAAGTCTATTAAGCCCCAAAACTGTTCATTAATGTTATCAGTTGGCTCTCAAGGTGGAAGAGAAGCTCAAAAAGAGGCACAACTCAATAAGATGAGGTAGAGGTAGGGATAGAGATAATAGGGGTCATAGAGGTAGCTATGGAGGAAGAACCTCAGAAACAAGAAATCAAAGTGAGGCCAAACTTACTAAGCAACAAGGAGAAGTCTCTAGCAGCAAAGGAGGCTACAATAAAAAAGGTATAGGATCAAGTAGTAGCTATAGAGGAAGATCGGGTGGCAAAGGGAGAGGATCCTATTTCTCTTCCATGAAATGTTATAATTTCAACCAATATTGATACCAAGAACATAGGTTCTCTGATAAAGGTTCTACATATCAAGGTGGAGAGAAGAGAGAGTGAACTACATTCAAGAAGAGTCTTGAAGTAGCAAGCCTACAAAAGTGGCCTTAGACTTTGAAGTAGGGGATAACTTCATGATAAGGAGGACATTGATTAAAGAACCAATGAAAGAGGAGCCAAGTAAAAGGAGGTCTTTATTCAGAATAAAATTTAAGATATTGGGCAAGGTGTTCAAGATTATCATAGACTCTAGGTCCATAGACAATATAGTCTTTAATGAAGCAGTCAACAAGTTAAATCTTCAAAGGATTCCACACACAAATCCCTATAGAGTCACATGGTTGAATAAGGGTCATCATGTTTTGGTAAATGAACAATCTTGGGTAGAATTCACCATTGGAAGGTACAAGGATAGGGCATTGTGTGATGTCTTACCCATGAATGCTTTCCATCTCTTATTGTGGAGACCATGGAAATTTGATAGGTAGGATATCCATGATGGATCCAAGAACTCCTAATCATTCAAGAAAGATGGAGTCACTTTTAGAATCTAGTTCATTCTAGAAGAGGGAGAAGTGAAACTAGTTGGTCCTAATGTGCTCTTGGTAGAGGAAAAAGAGCTCCTAAACACCTTGGAGGAAGGTGAAGGAGTGGGTTATGCTTTGGTGTTAAAACCCAAAGAAGAGAAGAAATTCAAGAAGCCTAAGGTACCTAAAGAAGTTCAAGGGTTGTGGGAAAAATATAAAGAAATCATGAGTTATGGAAAGGAAGCCACCTTACATCCTAAAAGATCCATAAGACATCAAATAAAATTTATCCTTGGAGCATCCCTACCTAACAAAGATGCATACAAAATTACCCCTCAACAAAATGAGGAAATTGCTAAACAAATCCAAGAACCACTTGGCCAAGGCCTCATAAGAAAAAGAATCAATCCTTGTGTATTCCCTACTATCCCAGTACCAAAGAAAGGAGGAACTTGGAGGTTATCTACTGAATCTAGGGCCATTAATAGGATTTCCATAAGGTATAGGTTCCCTATTTCAAGAATTGAAGACTTGATGGATTGCTTAGGAGGGGCCAAATAGTTTTCAAAGATTAACCTTAAAAGTGGATACCACCAAATAAGGATTAAGGAGGGAGATGAGTGGAAAATTGATTTCAAGACCACAAAAGGCCTATATGAATGGTTAGTTATGCCCTTTGGGTTTTCCAATGCCCCTAGCACCTTCATGAGGTTAATGAATGAAGTGTTGAAAGAATTCATAGGAAAATGAGTTGTAGTGTACTTAGATGATATCCTTATCTTTAGAAAGCCCAAGGAGGATCACTTGGTACATTTTCAAGTTGTGTTACAGAGGCTGAAAGAAGCTTAGCATCAATCTAGATAAGTGTGAGTTCATGAAACAAGAATTGGTGTACCTAGGCTTTGTAATCTCACAAGGTAATCTAAAAATGGACACAAGAAAGGTGGAATCAATAATGAATTGGGCTACACCAAAATATTCTATAGAAGTGAGGAGCTTCTATGGATTGGCATAGTTTTATAGGAAGTTTATTAGACATTTCAGTGAGATTTGTGCACCGATTCTAGATGCTATCAAGGGAGGCATGAAAGAAAAATTAAAATGGAATGAGAAAGATAAAAAAGGTTTTGAAACCTTGAAGAAGAAGCTAGCAACCCAACCAATCTTGCCATTACCTACCTTTGAAAAGTTATTTACTTTTGAATGTGATGCTAGTAATATTTCAATAGGAGTAGTCCTAAGCCAAGAGAATAAACTAGTAGCCTTTCATAGTGAAAATTTGAGTGAAGACAAAAAGAAGTACCTCTCTTATGACTTGGAGTTATATGCATTGGTTCAAGCCCTAAGGAAGTGGATGCATTACCTCCTTCCTAAATAATTTGTGGTGTACACTAATAACTAGGCTTTAAGATTTCTCAATTCACAAGACAAGCTAAGCCACAAGCACATGAAGTGGGTAGAATACATTCAGGCCTATACATTTACAATAAGGCATAAGAAAGGGAAATAAAAAAAAGTAGTAGATTCCTTGAGCTGAAGACTCTTGACAGTCCAAGAAATCCAATTGAGAAGAATTGGCATAGATAGCTTCAAGGAATCATAACTAGAGGATGAAGATTTCTCAGCAACTTATAAGGTATGCAAGGAGTTTCAAAATCATTTCCATAGTGAATATGCTGATTACATTATACAAGAAGGTCTTTTGTTTAGGAGAGATGATTTTTTTGTGCCTAGAGGCTCAATGAGGGAGAACCTCATTGAAGAGAAACACAATGGGTCTTTTAGTGGAAACTTTAGAGTTCATAGGACCTTGGAACTGGTTCAAAGGTTTTATTTTTGGCCAAGAATGAATCAGGACATAAAAATGTATGTGGAGACTTGTATAGTCTACCAAAAAGAAAAGGGCACTTCATCCAATATAGGGTTGTATCAACTCCTTCCAGTCCCCAATAGACCTTGGGAATATTTTAGTATGGACTTTGTTGTAGGGTTTCCCAATACTAAACTAGGATTTGACAACATATATGTGATTGTGGATAGGTTTAGAAAGATGGCCTACTTTGTGCCATGAAATACCATGCATGATGCTTTCAACATAGCCAATTTTTTCTTTAGAGAAGCAATCTAGATCCATGAGTTTCCATTTAGTATAGTATCTGAAAGGGACTCCAAATTTATGAGTCATTTTTGGAAAACTTTGTGGCACAAGCTTGGCACCAAATTCTTCTTTGGGTTTGCATATCATCCCCAAACAAATGGACAAACTGAGGTAGTTAATAGAAGCTTGGGAAATATCCTAAGGTGCCTAACTAAGGAATATGTCTAGACATGGGAACAAGTCATTACAGAAGCAACGTTTTCTTATAATGACACCATTAATAGGACCACTGGTAAGAGTCCATTTGAGGTGGTCTATGGGATTCACGTAAGAGGAATTCATGAACTCAAGGAACTTGGAGATGTAGTAACAAGGAGTGGGTATGGAGAAGACTTTGATGAGTCCATGAAGGAGGTACATGATACGGTTAAACAAGCTCTTAAAGATAGTACCACCAAGACAAAAAGAAAGGTGAATGAGAGGAAAAGAGAAATACACTTCCAAGTGGGATATCTTGTCATGGTTCATTTGAACAAGGCTAGGTTATAGAAGGGGATCGCTCACAAGCTTAAGATGATAAGGATTGGCTCTTGTGCTATCCTAGCCAAGTATGGAAGTAATGCTTACAAGGTGGACTTTCCAACATACCTAGGAATCTCACTAGTGTTCAACATTGTAGAATTGGTGCCTTATAAAGGACTAGTCCCAGTTGGAAATAGTGACCATGCTAGAGTTGTAGAGGATCTAGTAAACATGAACTTTCCAATCACTCCAAGTCCCCAAGTAGAGAAGGTCTTAAACTTCCAGGTCACCAAGAAGACTAGGCACAAAACACACATGGAGTACATTGTTAAGTGATAAGGAAAAGAAAATGCATAGGCTACATGGGTCTCCGAGGTGGAGTTGCAGAAATTAGGCATTGGTCCTGACTCATTCCCCACCAATGGGACTTGATTTCTTTTGTTTAGGGGAGAATGTGTTACAAGTAGTGGTTGCTGTTGCACCAAAAGATCGACCTGTTAATGCCTGATACAACCACTAGACTTATAGAAGACACAGGAGATGGTTAATCTATGTCACAAATCCTGAGGGAAGCACTGGCCATTTTTCCAACAATCTCCCCCTCAACATTACCCGAGGGGATTTGAATCTGTGACCAAGCTCTGATACCACTTGTTACAAGTAGTGGTTGCCGTTGCACCAAAAGATTGACCTGTTAATGCCTGATACAACCAATAGACTTATAGAAGACATATGAGATGGTTAAGACATGTCACAAATCCTAAGGGGATTTTTGGCCATTTTTCAAACAGAACGGTGTAGGAGCACCTAGGACTTAGGCTTAAACATCCTTCTTTTGTTTTGGCTTGTATTGGTCCTGGCCAGACCAGAAGGTTAATAAAGGGATCTAAGAGGGCCTATGTGTGATAGGAGGTTACTTTTTTGAGTTATCTTAGGGTTGTGTTAGTTAAGTTTAGTTTGTAGACCAAGGTGTCCTTAGGACCTAGCTTAGTCCTAGAAATTGGAAAAAGGGCACAAGAGTTGAAATACTGGTCAAATATTTGGTTATGGTCTAAAATGGCCAAAAATATCATTAGATATGTTTTTATAACACTTTAGGAGTATTTGAGTGGTTGGAGTAGTGAAATGAGCAACTATGTAAAAGTTGCTAAAAAGTTGTCATGACAACTTTTGTAATTTTATAAAGTTGCATGACAATTTTTTGTCCTAAAAGGACCAACCTATGGTTTAGATAAAATGAGGGTACTAACCACCCAAACCTCATGGATAAAGGCTATTTAAGCCATAAAAGGCTCGAATACCAAGGTTGGTTAACATTAGAATTTTTGGCATTGAGTGTTTAATCACCGTGACAACCATTTGTCGACATAATCCTTTGTTTTATTGCACTAGTAGTGGTCAATGGATTAGTTTTTTATTGTAAAGGAAGAATAAATAAAGAATTATCAATTTGTTTCCATTCAACATGATTTTGTGTGTTTATTAGATGTTTTATTAGCATTAGGTTAATTTCTTTTGTTTTATCCATTCACTAGCTTGTAATAGTCCTGTGTGTAAACATGGTTCTCCCATGAATTCCCACCATATTTTCATCATGACCAGTTGGGAAATGGAAGAGGAGCCTATGTATAGTGTATATAGACCTTTTGGAGTTCTAGAAACAAGCATGGCCATTTTTGTGACCTTTCCCTAGGCGAGCACAATTATTGCCCGACTAGGGACAAGGAGGTGAATTTATTGAATTACTTGTAGGGGTGACCAAGGAATTACACTCCAAGAATTTTTAGATGAAGATGATGATCATACATATATTTGATGAAGAGAACAAGGATTGACCAATCCATTTGACAAGATAAACCTTACTTTGTACAGTGAGCTCCTAGAAGCCACTAAAACCCTTGCAAAACCCTCCTAGTTGAGTTAAGGAATTGTAAAGAGGCATGCAACCCTAAGACCCAAAAAATAATTTAGGGTATCCTACATTAAAAAATAATCTAAAGTTTATTTGGTAGGTCCTTCTTGAACTTTATGCAGAAAGTCCTAAAAATGTGGATTGGGAGGCCTAATTGGGGGCTCTTGAGCTACAAGGCCTAGTCAAAGAGTTTGAAGAGATCGGTAAGGTGGAGTTGTAAAGAGCTTAGAAAAATGTGTCAAGAAGTGAAACTTGGTTAGAATTGGTTACCTCCACATCCCTGCAAGAATCACCACTTGCTAAGGAGGTAAGGCACCTTTGGAAGGAAGAGATGAACATGAAGGGATAAGAAACACTCAATTAGTGATAGATCACCTATGAGTTGGAGAGTAGTTTGTTAAATTGGAGGGAATTCAGAGAGTCTTGAGAGGGAAAAGAGAAACCTTGTTAAATCCATGATCAAGCTATTGGGAGGTTGGAGTGTTAGGAATCTCAGTGATCCTGACATAAGTGGGTGAGCACCTAGTGTGATCCTATCACATTTTCCTATCTAAAACTTATTCAAACTAATTTTTTTTTTCTATTGGATCATTTATGATTCCTAATCTCCTATAGACCCTACTTAGACTCCTAGGGTTCTATTGACCCTACTTACAAGATATTTTAGTCCTAAGGTCCTTACTAGGACCATTATGACCTATACAAATTTATTACATTTATTGACCCCAAAGACCAATATAATAGGTCCGAATACATCATATTGATTTTCTTTAGAGGTATTCAAGACTCCATTCATGCCTTGAGTATTTATTTTGTTTTTTGTCCTCCTAGGTGCCCCTGCAGCATAAATCACACTACCAAGCACTAGTGAAAGGGGACTAAAGATTTATCTTCCCAAACCACCCTATGAACATATCTAGACCTATGATAGACACCCTTGTATTTGTAATATTATATGTTTTGTCTATTAAACCCTCACCTATTTTTCACCTGCTATAAACTTCTATCCTTAGTATCGATCATTTATTGAGGGTTTCAAATGATACAAGAAATCATCATATAGGGTCCTCTTCTGATACTTAGTTTGTCTAGAGTGAGGTCTTTGTGGTGCTTTTTTATAAACAAACTAGGGATTTTGATTTCAAATTTCAAATAGGGAGGAAAGACTAGGGTTTGAATTTTTTTTAGTTAGAATGACAATTCCAACAACTCTCTACCCTATTTTATCAATACTTTAATCTTGAAATACAAAGCAATATTTTTGGTGAAGGGGCACCTAGGGTCTTTAGAATACCCTTGTCCAAGGTGTTTGGATTGTAGTGACCTTAGACAAGTCACTGATTAATAAGGACTAAGAAGAGTCCCAAGTGTGTGTTTTAAGTCTTAGCAAGTCCTTATGAAGTTTGGTTGAGTATTTGTCTAGGTCTTCTTAACGCTTGCCTTGTTTTTGATTTCTTTGTGAATTGCTACCTTAGCGTTCAAAGTGGTCAAAGGTTAGTTTGATTTACCAAAATGTGGGAATGAAGGAGGAATAGGTCTATTAGGGTTAGTTATACCCTTGAGGTCATTTGGAACTCATTTGAGTGATCCAAAAAAGCTTGACAACAAAAGTTGTCAAAGTTGTCAATGACAACTTTACAACTTTGAAAAGTTGTCATGACAAGAATAAAAAAATTGTCTTAAGGAGGGTAGAATCAATTAGGGATTCATTTGGGTAGTATTGATTGAGTTTTATAACATATTTAAGTTATATTCTGACCAATGTTAAAGGTTGGCAAATTTTGTAATGTTTTGTTTTTTAGATTAATTCATTGGTATTCTTTGCAAATCAAGAACAATGTAAAGAACTCGATTATCCTATGTGCCATGGATTGATCTGAGACTAAAATTTGAATTTTAAGTTAGTATTGTGTATATAGTTTCATTTGGTGTGCTATTTTAGGATTTAGGTTTGTTTTTCTTTTCTTTCAATAAGTCTTTCCTCTGTGACCAATCCATTGGTTTAATCAGGGTTGAGAGACCAAAATGGCTCTAGCATGAAATCCACTAGTGAGTACTATATGTCCATATGGGAAATGCTATAGAAATTTGTAAATAATGTAAATATGGAGTCTCGTGTCTAGGTGTGTAGGGAAACTAATTTTGATATCAAGCCCTAGGTGAGTCATAGTGAACTCGGCTAGGGAGCTTGATTGTTGCAAACAATAGATGGAAGGATTTGGGGATTGGTAGACTCAATAAAATGAAAAGGAAATGAAGAACAAAGGTTAAAGAATTGGTGTTCTAGAGGAGAAGAGTTGACAAAGTTTGTGGAGTGAGGAAGAGCCAAATTATACACAGTGATCAGAGAAAAGCCATTATCACTTAAAAAAAGTCACAGAAATAGAAAGGTATTGTACAGATGCAAAGAGGCTTAGAAACCCTATAAATATTCAAGGTCTTTGAAAAGGGTGTCAGAATATCTAATTTCTTTGGGCACTTGTTTGGAGGTTGCAGATTTATAGCCTAGAAGGTGAGTTAGGAGACCTAATTAGGCCTAATTGGGGCTAGTAGCCTTTTTGTCTAAGTTTGAAGAGATCGATTCTTGATCATAGAGGTTTGGAACATAGAACACCTAAAAATAGTTGAAGATGAACCTTTAGAATGAATTCCATCTAATTTACAAAGATTTTCAATTTGATAGTACTTGTTGATGGAATTAGAGAGATGAGTCCATGGAGAGTACAAGGAGTCAGAGTTGAGATTACAACTTAGTGGTGAGGTCTTGGAGAGAGAGGAGATTGTGGGAAGAATCCCTCTAAGAGAAAGGTCTTAGAAGAACCTTGAATAGGTCAGGAGAAGGACCTAAAGGAATTCCTAAAGAAAGAGGACTAGGAAAAATACACCTCTATCAAATTGGTATTAGAGCCAGGTTAATTTTGGGCTAGTAGTATATGTAAAAAATGAGTGGGTGAGTCAACCATGGTGACAAATACAAAGTTGGCTAGAGAGGTAACAAAACAAAACAAAAAGAGAAGAATAGAATTCTTAGAGAAGAGTTGGCAGCCCTTAGGGATAAGCTAGGGGAAGTGGAAGAAAATATCGAATTGGTCAGTGAGATACTGAAAGAAGATGGATACAAGGATAAGGCTATCAATGAAGATGTTGAAATCCCTAAACTAGATCTACCTATGCAAGAGGAACCTTTTCTAAAAGCCACCAAAGCTATTGGAGGCAAAGCACTTGAAGGGATTGTACCTTTGTTTAGTGGGAAGATGGACCTTGAATTGGTGATGGAATGGATAAAGGGAATGGAGAACCATTTTGAGTGTGAAGGGGTTAGTGAGGCTCAAAAAGTGAAGGTGGCTAAATCTAGGATGAGGGGACCAACATTAACTTGGTAGAAGTTCCTACAAACTGAAAGAGAGAAGATAGGAAAGAAACCCATAGCTAGTTGGAAGGATATGGTCATGAAGATCAAGGAGAACTATTTACCAGAGGACATTGAAATCCAACTACATAAGAAGAGGCAAAACCTGAGGCAAAGAGAAATGGATGTTGCAGCATATATTGAGGAGTTCTAAAAAATATGCTTGAGATCCAAGATCCAAGAAGAGGAAAGTGTCAAATTAGCTAGTATTTAAATGGTATTAGATGGAGTATTCAAGAAGAAATCAGTATTTTGAGTCACACTACTATTCATAGGTGCTACCGATTGGCCATTAAAGTGGAGGAGAAAGGTAGAAAGAAGCAAATATATTTTTCTAGAGGCAGAGGTAGAGGAAGAGACTCAAGAGGGAGTCATAGGGGAAATTACAGTGGTAGAGGCAATGAACCATAGAATCAAGGAGCAGCCAAGATGACTAAACACTATAGTGAGCCTAGCAATATAGGCACTTTTAGTAGGGGAAGAGAATTATAAAGTGGTGGAAGAGGCAGATTTGGAGGATTGGGTAGAGGTTCACACTTTGCCAATATGAAATGTTACGATTCTGGTTAGTTTGGTCACCCTACCTATAGGTGCCCTTGTAAAGCATCAAGTTCACAAGGAGAGAAGAAGCTGATAGCCTATGTTATAATAAAAAATAATAGACATTAGTTTTTTTCTCAATTTGAATTAACTAAATAGATTTATATTAAATATTTTATTTTTTAATTTTTTTATATGGAAAATGCAACACATTTAAAGTGTATACAAAAGATATACAAGAACCAATGGGATCACCTCTAAATGTGGGAGAATATGTCAAAATAGACACATAATATAGTTCTATCTGTCATTATGTAGTTGCATTGATATTTTTGATCAAAATCAACACAAAAGGATTTGAGAACTATGATGACTATATAAATTTGACCATTCTATTTTTATTTATATTGAATCAAAATTCATCTCTAGTAAGAATGTGGATTTGAAAGAACCCAAAAATTTAAAGGTAAGGAACAACTCAAAAAATATATAAAATCTTTCTCAATCCTTCAATATTCATAAAAAGAAATATGAAGTTGTAGACTTATCATTTCTTTCGTATCCTATTATTTCTATGGATCTAATGATGCATCATTTAGTGTGATCCAAAATAATGATTTAAAAATGATTACATAATCAAATCCAAAACCAATCAAATGATATTGATATAGATTGTGGAAAAATGATACAGTACTCAAAATACCCTTCATTGCACAGAAATTTATTTCAAGTACAAATAGTTGGAGTTGCTAATGATTAAGCTTGCAAATAAAGTAGCAGACTTATCACTTCTTTAATATCATAGCATTGTCTTTTCTAACTGATGATAGATCACTGAGAGTAATCTAATATATCTATGTAGAGGAGATTACACAATCAAATCCAAAAGCAATCACATGGTATTGGTTGTATTTTTATTTTTATTTTTTTAAAGAAAAATACCAATTTTACTAATATTTTTCTAAAATTTATCGACAGTTGTAGAAAATATTATTGAATATTCCTCTTTCTTAAATAGATAATATAATATTGTTGGAAATTGATATTTTTATTATAAACAAGTATTATTTTTGTTGATGAATTATACTTGTATTGAAAAATATAAATGATTTTAGTGTAAAATTATATAAATATCCAAAACTATATATTTAATTAGTTGGACAATGTGTAGGTTTATAAGGTGGGTGGAAAATAATATCAAATGTTAAAAAATACTAATTAAGTTATCAAAAAATTCATAACTTTTAATATATTTACATATACATTATTAGATGATTATAGCTCATCAACGTAAACTCTATTTCAAGCCAAAATTTTCACATAGAAAAATACATAAATAAATTATCTTAAATTGATACAAGTAATGATGATTTCATTTTCCTAGCAAAGCAAATTTTTAGTCTATTATATTTCTTCATACATTTTGTCACAAATTTTGAGTTCCATTGCCATTTTGTCAAAGATGACACTTGTCAACATGGTACATAACAAAAAAATAATTATGGATCTTCCTTTTAAAACTCGTGCCAAAGTGAAAAATGGCTCGATACAATAAAGGCTCAACATGTGGCTCTTCCTTACAATTTTTGCTAGATTGATTAAATAATATTTATTATTTATATTTATATATTCACCATTAGATCATTGAATATTAATTACCTAGGTTTTATCTTGACTCAAATCTTTGACATAGCCTATCGATGATGCTCGATTGAAAACTAAAATTTAAAAGAAAAACCTAAGACAAAAAAACCCTAAACTAACACAAACCTAAAGAAAATCCTAAACAACAAAAAAACCCCCAAAAAATGGAGAATCAACACAAACCCTAAGATTGATAAATAACAAAAAATGAAGAAAATGAGGGTAAAAAAAAGAAAACCTACCTCGAAACAAGCAGGGGGAGAATCCACAATTATCGAGCTCATGATCAATGCAAATGATGGCAAATCCAATCTCTTGGCACATAAAGTGAGTCCAAAAACCATAAGGAAAATCTATGAACAAACAATCACCGGTCAAAGCTTGAAGACAATGAAAATACCTAGATTTAAAGGCCTGATCTAATATGACATCAACACAAATAGGCTTGGTGACATTTTAGGCTTTCACAGTTTGACAAAACTATCAGATTGTGAAATTTTGAGCCTCCTCTATTTTCCAAGGGCTTATGAAATTTTAGGCTTTTAGAGGTCATGTGACATCTAAAACACTAAAAGTCTGAAAAGGCCCAAAAAACCACTAATGGAAAGATTTTAGTTCAAATAAAATCAAAATGATATAAAACCTTAAGGACCTAAAAGGGACAAAGAAAACCAATGAGCCCTAAAATGATACCCAGCTATAAAGAGCCTCAGTATGGATTCACAATCTGACCCACCAAGTACTTTCTCTAGTGAAACTTTAGACTCTAAACCACTTAGAAAGTGGAAAGACCAAAAAAAGGGGGGCTCCCCATTTAGGCCAAGTAGCTAGAATGGGGTGTGTTGTAGAACCACAACACGATGCAATTGATATGGTGTGGACATAATGTTCACGTGAAATCTTTATACACGCACAAGTAGATATATAATTATATATGTGTATACATGAGAGTCATAAAGGAAAATTATTTTGACATGTGGTCTTGATAATGCAAGTACAATATGGTATGAGCGTATACGTTCATGAAGATATTGTTCATGAAAGAAGCTAAGTTTTACTCAAATGAGCTTGAATGGAGGAATATTTTCTATGTGTTGGATTTGTAGATAATAGTTGAAGATAAATATTATTTACAATAATGTTGATAATTGTTAAGATGACTAGAATACTTTAGCATAATGCTTTCTTGAAACCTCTATGTAGAGAAATCAGTTGGAGTTTGAAATTAAGTTCTCAAAACACAAGTTTCTACTTCATTGCATCCTAGCAATAGGAGCCTATATAGAATTGTATAGTTCATGATACAAGTGTGATAAGAGCTTGTAACTACACATTCAAAGGAGCATAATGACTTAGAATTTTTTTATTTAATAAAGTAAAATGACTAATGTTAATGATATTTTCATTGAGGAATATCAAAGATTGGTATTTACATTCTATTATACTTACGCGATTTAAAAAAAAATATTAAATCATTATTAATATCAAACAATTAACTACCTTGATAGAGAAGTTGTAACTAAAAATAAGAGAGATATGAATAGACATTTTTTGACAAATGATGTTGCCGATAGAACTGTTATGAATAATCGAAGAGATATATTGTTGACCATGGTTGACCAAGTTGAAATTTTGATAGTTTGATGGAAGATAATCAGTTAAGTTGAATTCTAGATTTCTGTGATGATTGAAGGTTGATTATGCAAGCAGTAGACCATCTTGGGTCCAAAAATTTTAAATCATGATTTTGACATAGTAAATGATCTCAGATTTGAATTTTGATCACGAAAATGGATTCAGAATGTCGAGATTAGCCATGGGTGCAATTTTCATGAAAAATGGAGCACTTTTGAAAATTAGGTCAAAAGCTATATAAAGGTCGGAAGCGTAATTTTCAATTCATTTCAACCTTTTGACTTTAGAAATCTTTGTGGAGCCCTCAGAGAAAAATGGCAGATAGAGCAGCAAAACCGAAGGTACCTGTGAGTTCGCACCAATTTGAGCGCAGTTGGAGACACCAAAGACCCCGACAGTATGGACATCCGGTAGGTGGACCTCTGTGCTTTGCTAAAATGTCAATTTTTCCATGTTTTATAGGATTTTAGCAATTTTCATACATCTTTTCCATTTTTGAATTTTGCATGCATGAAAACTCATACAACTTTTCAAGAGTAGCTAGATTGTCGTCTGATAAGCCCCCACGACTCATATCAGAGGGACCCATGAGTCATACGACATTTCATCGGGTCCCTCATAACTCATACGAGGAGTGATGCTTTGTCATGCTACTATGGTTTGTCGTTTGGTATTGTGCGGAAAGTCGTACAACTTTTCATGCCAGTCTGAGATGTCGTATGGAAAATAGTGAGCACAAAACTCAGTATTAAGTCCAATTTTTGAATTTTTTGATTCCTTAGCTTGATTCCTAACTTGTTAACCTACCTTCTGAAATAATGAACTACCCCATTTCTATCCTTGTAACCTATTTTATGACCCAATTATTGATAGGATTCCCTATTTCTATGCTGTGTAGGTCATATATCCAAATGTACATGTTCGGATCTCTCATCCTACTACTCAAAGATTATGTGTCTCCTTGCCAGACCCTATGAGAGTTCACCTTGCTACTTGTGGATTCGAGCACTTGATTCATTTACCTGAGATTAGGGTAAATCATGGGCTTTTGACTGCATTGATTGAGAGGTTTCACTCAGAGACCTAGACTTTCCATTTACTAACCGGGGAGCTTACTGTTACTTCTGAGGATGTGTACCAGATACTGTGGATTTCATTTCATGTTGCTAGGAGACCAGAGTATGTAAGTTCAGGGAACTCAGGTGTTTTAGCTTTTAGATGTCTCTTCGGAGATGATACCCAGATGACGGCCTCCATTTCTTGGGAGACCCTAGTTTAGAGATATGGACAGACACACCGATTAGAGTGTATTATTACTGGTATGATTGGTGGTATCATTATGTCTAACTATTAGAAAAATGGTCTTCTGATGGGCTAGGCCCCTATGGTAGCACGGTTGATGGCCACTCCCACTAAGTTAGCATGGGGTCAGTGTTTGTTAGCACATATGTTCTCTAAGATGCACGAGGTGGTGTATCAGGAGAGCAAATCTTTTTCCGCAGGAGCTCTTGTTCTATAGATATGGGCATGGGAGCATATCCCCATGTTGAGACCTGTTTGTACTTTGTAGAGGTAGCCTCAAGAGACTGTCATATATAGATATGCCAGATATGTTATACAGGGACATATGGGCCATATAGAGTATTGGAGACAATGCCTCAATGACATGAATTTTGTTCACTGGAGACCTTATGTAGCCATTGATCCTTGGCCTACTACTCGAGAGTAGTTTAGCTATTTCTTCCAGAGCTATGTACTGATTGGGAGGTCCTCCTCCACCATAGAGAGATTTTTAATTACCAGGGTCTAGCGGTAGTATGGATGTATTCAGGATGCCCCAGAGGACTATGTGACATATGCCCAGATAGGGTGTGAGATTGGACTTGGATGGACACAGAGGCTCTCTTATGCTTTGTGTTCATAGGACTACAGTGCTATTGTTGGCAGGGACTATGAGTATAGACTAGATGTACTGGATGCTGGTGTTACTGATGGATTCATCTCATGGCTCGTTGATCACCCCATTCATAGATTTTTAGATCCTACTGAGCTAATACCCTCCATGGAGGAGGTGATGGATGTTACTGGTACTCTGATGGGACAGGGTCCTAGACCTACATAGGCTCTTATGGTACACCCCACACCTTTGAGACCTAGAGTGATGGCACCACCACAGAGATCATTAGGACAGATGAGGGCCCCTCATCCCACTAGTTCCATAGTAGGCAGATCTTCTGGTTCTCATAGACAGACTAGAGGAGAGGGTGGTACATTAGGTGGAGTTGGTTCAACAGATGAGGTACTTGCAGTTGAGCAAGTGGTGGGTGGTGGTATGGACTTTACAGAGGGGGACACTAGTTTCAATTTAGGTGCAGAGGTCAGACACTGCAAGGTGCAGAGAGCAGAGACTACAGAGAAGGTGGCCCCTGATACTGATATGCCAGATGTTGATCTAGTTGTTCCTCCTACCCCACAAGAGACCATTAGACATCTTAGAGTTTAGGTCAGGGACCTGAAGATACATAGTGCTAGGTGGGAGGAGAGATTCATAGAGGCTGAGAGACAACACACTGCACTTACTAGAGAGGTATAATGGTTACAGGCAGAGGTGATTCATTAGACCTCGAGATCTGCATATTATGTATCCACTTATTATACTATAGTTCCTTCAGCGTAGAGAGTCCCTACCTACTTGCAGTTCATGATGGCATCAGAGGGAGCTAGGGCCCCGAGAGCAGAGCTAGTGCCTGATGCACCACCTCCACCTCCACCAAATGCAGAGGATCATGCTGATAGCTGATTGATCTATGATATGTTTTGACATTTTTGATACGTTGATTATGATATATTGTACTCTTTTTGATCATTGATATACTATACTGATTCTGATAGCTCAGCTGAGCTCATGCTTTTGTATACTATGCCAGTAGTGCACCCCTGACTAGTTCAAGATTTTTTTGATATATATGAGATCGATATTTTGGTTGTGACTTCATATGTACTTGTCATGTTTTGATTTATGATGAAGGGTGCTCCCCTTAATACCACAAACACATAATAGAAACAGAGAAACCACAACAATTTGCAAGAATAGAAAATTGGCTTCTTATTATCTCCACAAATGTGGAATTAAAAACTTTAAGAATTACAATATGCAAAGCCACATGGGCATTCCCTTACAATATTCTGTAGGACAAAGCCTCGAATTATTACCCAGATCTACTACCCAGAACTATTCTGAACTGCCTAAGACAATAATACAGCCTTCCTTATATAGGTAATTTTCCACCACCTGGGAAGGTTCCAAAATTTTAGCCAATAAGGCCGACCAACTTAGAATTATTTTATTTTACATTTTACTACATCATAGTCGGCTCAAGATAACCTTTGAAACCCGAACAAAAATTTTGAAAAAAATTATTTTCTGCCATTTCAGATGGCCCAACTTCTGAAGACCATAAGTCATCACCCGTTGACCTGCTCAGCTATTATAACCCCATTTCGGAAATGCCACGAAGCGCTCTACAGGCTTGACCTATGCAAGCACCCGTCACCCAAATTTTTGACCTCATCCGGGGCCTCTAAAGCCTTCAAAACTGAGTTCAAAGTTTCTGTACCCTGCTGCCAATACCAAAAATCTTCAATATCTTCCAATATACACTTGATCTGGCAATGAAACTTTACTGGCAGACTTATATGACCAAAATGAACCTCCAAGAAAGAAATCAGATCATTCTGAGCACATATGAAAATTACCAAAAATAGTAACTTTCCATAAATAGTAGCTCTGCACAAAATAGCCCTTATTGAATATAAAAACAAAAATATTTTTGGGTGATGCAAGATTGCTCTTACACCTAGGATTCTCCTGCATCAGACACCCAGGGTAATTTGAGAAGTGACCTTGTCATGACTCAGGTGTGCAGAGGAAAACCAAGATAGTTAACCTCCACCCTTGTTAGCCATGATGAATCTTCAACAGGTCATCCTTTCCACTTGACCAGATATTCTTCATATGTCTTGTTTTTTATGCTTCTGCCAACACGACTATCCAGTATATCTTCAATCTCCTTAGTGTCTGAACTAGGTGCTGGAATACTCCACTATGCTGCTGTGATCTCATCTTCAACACCTCCTTCATGATACTCTGTCAGATCTGAAATGTTAAACACTGGTGAAATATTTAGCTCAGTAGGCAATTCTACCTCATATGCATTTCTTGAATCATGTTTCTTCAGTATCTTACATGGTCCAAACTTCTTCATCTTCAGCTTGTTATATGTACCAACTGGAAACTGCTCCTTCCGCAAATGAACCATGACTTCATCACCAACCTGAAATTCCTTATACCTCCTTTTCTCATCTGCCTTAGCTTTATACTGTGCGTTCATCTTGGTAATATGCTTCCTCACCTCCCCATGGATGTTCTTCAAGTGTTTTGCAAAATCCTCAGCTTGAGCACTACTTATTTCTCCTTTATCTATCTTCCTCAATTCAGATGCATTTCTTGGACTACTTCCATATACAATCTGGAATGGTGATTTACCAGTGCTCCTGTTGACAAAATTATTGTATGCAAATTCCGCCTGTGGTAAAATCAAATCCCATCCTGTTGGCTTATCTCCAACCAAACATCTCAGCAAATTTTCCAAACTCCTATTCACCACCTTCGTCTGTCCATCAGTCTATGGATGATGTGATGAACTAAACTTCAAATCTGTCTTCAACTTCTTCCACAATGTACGCTAGAAATATCCAACAAACTTAGTGTCCTGATCTGAAACTATGGTCTTTGGCAAACCATGAAGTCTCACTACTTCTTTGAAAAACAATTCTGCTACATGAACAGCATCATTAGTCTTCTTGCAGGGAATGAAATGTGCCATCTTTGAAAATCTGTCAACCACCACAAAAATTGAATCATGTCCCCACTGAGTCCTCGGTAAACCAAGAACAAAGTCCATGCTGATATCCTCCCAAGGCTTCTCTGGTACAGGTAATGGCTGATACAACCCTATATTTTGCTTCATTCCTTTCGCCATCTGACATACTCTACAACTCTGTACAAACTTCTTCACATCTTGCTGCAATTGTGGCCAATAATAATTCTCACCAACCAAAGCAAGGGTTTTATCATGACCAAAATGTCCAGCCAATCCTCCGCTATGCTTCTCCTTGATGAGATTCTCCCTCATAGAACTTTGTGGAATGCACAACTGACTCCCTTTGAATAGCATATCATCCTGGATGATGAAATCTAGCCATTTCATCCTGTCTAGAGTAACAGGATCTGTACAAGCTTTCCAAGCTTCACCAAAATCAGGATCCTCTGGATACAAATTCTTGAGTTCCTTGAACCCAACCACTTCAATTTGCATGTCTGTCAGCAATAGTTTCCTTCTGCTAAGAGCATCTGCAACCCTGCTAGACTTTCCACTTCTGTGTTTCAAAATAAATGTATAACTCTGCAAAAACTCAACCCATTTCAAATGCCTTTGATTTGATTTTTTTGGACTATTCAAATATTGCAAAGCTTGATGATTAGTATACAAAACAAACTCCTTAGGAAGTAGATAATGTTTCCACTTCTTTAATGCCTGAACTATAGCATAAAATTCCTGATCATAAACAGAATATTTCCTCTTGGCATCATTTAACTTCTCACTGAAATAAGCAACAGGTTTACCTTCTTGGCTCATAACAGCTCCTATTGCAGTACCACTAGCATCATAATCTACTTGAAACACCTTATTAAAATCTGGAAGTGCTAAAACAGGTTGTTCTGTAACTTTTTGTTTCAACAATTGAAAACTCTTTTCTACCCCATTAGTCCACTTAAATTCTTTTCTATCCCCTCTCATTGTTTCAGTCAAGGGTCCACAAATACTGCTAAAATTTCTGATAAAATTTCTGTAAAAGCTAGCTAGACCATGAAAAGATCTTACCTTAGTAGCATTCCTTGGAGTAGGCCATTCAAGAATAGCCTGTACCTTCTCTGGGTCCATTTTCAGACCTTCTGCTGAAACTACAAATCTCAAATACACTATCTCTTTCTTCACAAAACTGCACTTCTTCAAATTAATCAACAATTTCTCTTCTCTCAACTTCTCAAATACCATATGAATATGCATCATATGCTCCTCCAATGTCTTACTAAAGATCAAAATATCATCTAGGTAAACAATGACAAACTTACCCAGAAATTCTTTCAGAACCTCGTTCATGAGCTGCATGAAAGTGCTCGGTGCATTGGTTAGCCCAAAAGGCATGACTAACCACTCATATAGTCCTTCCTTTGTCTTGAAGGCAGTCTTCCATTCATCTCCTTCTCTGATCCGAATCTGGTGCTACCTTATTTGGCAAACTTGCTCCTAGGATCAAGTCCATCTGATGACTGATCTTCCTGACTGGTGGTAATCCATCAGGCACATTATTGGATACAATATCCTGAAACTCATTCAACAAATCTACAACTTCTACAGGAACATCTTCTACTTCCTCTTTACCAGCTTTTGGAATTAAAGCAAAACATACATGCTCATGCCTCATACCATCTAGAAAATTTCTTCCATCAACAAAAGTGATCCTTGCATTACCACATACCTTTTCTTCAATCTCCTTCAATGGTTTTAGCTTATGTCGCACTACATCCTTTGTCAAGGAATAGGTATTCGCACGACCATCATGTACAACACATCTGTCAAACTGCCATGGTCTACCCAACAACATGTGACATGCATCCATAGATATGATATCACACAATACCTCATCTTGGTATCCGCCAACCTTGAACTTCACTAGGCATTGTTCATTGACCATGACCTTGTGGTCATCTTGTACCCAGACAATTCGATATGGATGTGGGTGTTTCTATCTCTTGAGCTTCAACTTTGTCACCATCTCTTCTGACATCAAATTGTCAGTGCTTCCACTATCAATAATAACATCACAACATTTACCTTCACACTTGCACCTAGTGCGAAACAGGCTCCTCCTTTGCTCAGGTTCATTCTCACCACTCAATAGGACTCTTTTGGTAATCAACGTTTCTCGTCTTTCAACATCTTCAGAATTTGATGATCTGGTATCTTCATCTACATGTGCAACTCTGGCATGGCCTTCATTTCTCCTGTCTATTCTACCTTGGCGCTGAGGGCATTCAAATGCCCTATGACCTTCTTCTCCACAGTGAAAACATGTTCCATGGAAGCCACCTCTTCCAGGTCCTTGTCCTCTTCCTCTTCCTCTCTGGTCTCTATTATTCTGATCCTGGAAGGGATTGGAATTATTTCCTCACTGATTCTGACTGCTACTGGCCTCATCCTTCTTTTTCAGATCTTCATTTCGGCCACCATATGACCGTCCACTAGATCATCCACCGCGACCTCTTCCATTTTTTCTACTCTCAAAATTCTTGTTCAACTTTTCATCTACTTTTAGGGCAAACTGGTATGCCTCTTCAATACTGTTCATTCGAACCAGATTTAGCTCCTCCTGAATGCTTGGCCTTAACCCATTAAGGTATTGGGCAACTTTCTCCTTATCAGCTTCTGCATGGCCTGTTTTGATGAGAAGTCGATAGAACTCCTCTGTATACTCCTGAACAAATCTTCCTGCTTGCTTCAAACTCTGCATTTTCTTCAGTAGGTCAAGCTCATAATCAACAGGAATGAACTGTCACTTTAATTTATCCACCATCCGATCCCATCTCGTGATTTTCTCCTTTCCCCTTCTATTTCGCTCCAACTGAATCTCTTGCCACCATATCTTCGCATGACCTTTCAGTCTGGCCTTCGCAAATTTGACCCTATCAGGATCCTCAACATCTTCATACTCAAAATATTCTTCACATTCATTGATCCAGTCGATCAATTCTTCTGGGTTAAGATTTCCAGAAAATGTAGGAACCTCAATCTTAGGTCTTTTCCCAATCTTAGAAATCACCCGAAAAAGTCTTTCTTCCTCCTGGTTCACAATTTCAACTTCTCCTTCTTGATATTCTTCTTTGGCTTTATCCTCGCTTTCGTCTCTGACATTAAGATTCATTCATCTACGAATCTCTTCTTGTAATGCTCGCACTTGTTTCTGCAGCTCTCTAACCTCAGGTGTCACAACACCAGCTCTTCCGCCACGTTCTCTTCGTGGAGGTATTTTCATGATGCACGTTGAAACCCTAACCATGGTCCTAGTGCAAACTACTTCACAGTTGGTGATCTGTTTACACACTCAAGAACAACCTGGCTCCGATACCACTTGATGAAGGGTGCTCCCCTTAATACCACAAACACATAACAGAAATAGAGAAACCACAACAATTTGCAAGAACAGAAAATTGGCTTCTTATTATCTCCACAAATGTGGAATTACAAACTTTAAGAATTACAATATGCAAAGCCACATGGGCATTCCCTTACAATATTCTGTAGGACAAAGCCTCGAATTATTACCCAGATCTACTACCCAGAACTATTCTGAACTGCCTAAGACAATAATACAGCCTTCCTTATATAGGCAATTTTCCACCGCCTGGGAAGGTTCTAGAATTTTAGCCAATAAGGCCGACCAACTTAGAATTATTTTATTTTACATTTTACTACATCATAGTCGGCTCAAGATAACCTTTGAAACCCGAACAAAAATTTTGAAGAAAATTATTTTCTGCCATTTCAGATGGCCCAACTTCCGAAGACCATAAGTCATCACCCGTTGACCCGCTCGGCTATTATAACCCCATTTCGGAAATGCCACAAAGCGCTCTACAAGCTTGACTAGCGCAAGCGCTCATCACCCAAATTTTTGACCTCATCCGGGGCCTCTAAAGCCTTCAAAACTGAGTTCAAAGTTTCTGTACCCTGCTGCCAATACCAAAAATCTTCAATATCTTCCAATATACACTTGATCTGGAAATGAAACTTTACTGGCAGACTTATATGACCAAAATGAACCTCCAAGAAAGAAATCAGATCATTCTAAGCAATTACAAAAATTACCAAAAATAGTAACTTTCCATAAATAGCAGCTCTGCACAAAATAGCCCCTATTGAATATAAAAACAAAAATATTTTGGGTGATGCAAGATTGCTCTTACACCCAGGATGCTCCTGCATCAATATGAGATCGAGATTTTGGTTGTGACTTCATATGTACTTGTCATGTTTTGATTTATGATGATATCATGTGATGCTTATGCTATGGATAGAGTAGAATGTATGTATGGATATATGCAATGCAAATGATTTATTTCATATGTATGGATGTTATGCAAATGTATTTGATTATGGAAATATGTATGTATGATTTATGCTTATGCACATGGATGATTGTGATGCAACAAATGGTTATGATATGTAAATGCAATGATACACATGATATGTTTTGCAGGTATTGATGAAGACAAGTACTCAGTCTTATGTCAAAAAGGATGTTTAACCCAGGATAGTAACTGCTTGCAATTCAATTGAAGAGACCTTCAAGTTAGGTTTTAGCTCTCATTAGATTTGAAGAGATATTTTAAGAATTGTTTAAGCTTTGAAGTTCATTGAGTCATTGTGAGATCATCCAAACATGCCAAAATGCAAAGAGACATGCAAAATGAAATGAAACCTAAGACCTAGGACCTAGTCACTGATCATGTGTCAGTTATTCTCCTCATTGAATTTTTAGGTAACTGGATAAATCAATATAATTCCCTCTAGTTATGAAACCATAGACATATGAATATCAATTTGGATGCATAGGAATCAATACAACACCCATTGATTATGAAATCATGGACATATGAATATTGATTTTGTTTTCAAAATGTCAGATTAGATATAAGCATCAAGGCACAAACACCAGGATGACCTGAATATCATATCCATTTTGACATAGCAATTTGTATAAGCATCAAAACATAAATGTCGTGATGACCTGAATATGCCTTGTGGTTCAAACACATCAAAGAGTCAAGAGATCATTCAAAATCCAGTGTGAATTACCTGTAGTGACCCTTTATTGTTCACATCCTTAGGTAAGATTGCATTTCACAATAGGAGAAAGAACTCACTCAAAAAGACAATAGTTAGATCAAAATTTCCTTGAATTTTTTGGGTATCAATGGTCAAGGTACGCATGGCCATCTGATTTGAGATAGAGGTTCTTATAGTCGGACACCATTTCAATCCAGAATTTCCAAAGTTGTTAGATTTTCACATACAAGAAGAAAAAAAAGAAAAGATTATGCCCCCAGTCATCACTCTCTAAATCCTGCAAAGGACATCATCGAAGAGCTCGAAGGAACATAATATGCAAAAATCTCAATGTGAATCAGTAAGCATATAAGGAGATAAAAGCATGTAAAAGCATAGATTGTTTTCAGTTTGTTTTTATGTTTGATTGCATTGTTGTAGATACAAAATCCTTTCTGGAGATGAGACTGACTGATTGACTCAAATGAAGCTTCAAAGGATGACTAGATATGATACATCTTAGATACATTGGAGGCCATAGGATATGACATTGATTTCCCCCAAGTTTGGATATGATAGGATACATACGCTTGAGCTGATTGGTGTACAAATTGACTTATTGAAAAACCAACTGGGAGATATGTACAAACTAAAGCAAGACTGAAAGCTGGGAAAGACCAAGATTGTGCTAATAGATGGAGCATTTTGAAACAAGTGGCACCCATTTGCCAAGTTTTCACCATCTTGGTAGAGATTCTATTTTTGCTACCAAGATGCCTGTTTCCAGGTTTTCACCAAGGCACTTTTTTCTTTTTCTCATTTTTTTGTATTTTTTATTTTTTCAATTTTTTTGTACTTTTGATATTTTTTACTTTTTTTGTGAATCATCAAGGCACCTATTGCTAGGTTTTCACCAAGATGTTCATTTTTTTAGGACTTTTTATGATTTTTCTAATTTTTTCAAGACATTTTACCATACACTAAATGCCTTAGGCATAGAATTTCTTCAGATGGAGAATGTTGATTGGTTCTCAGAGCTGTTCTCCTTTAGTCATTGAGAGTTGATAGGCACCAGAGCCAAAAGTAGTAGTGATAAAAAGGGACCCAACTAGTTGGGTTAAAACTTCCCCTTATGTTCTCTATGTGATTGATTTTCAAGATTCTCTCTCAAGACTAGATCACCAACCTGAAATTCTCTTTGTCTGACTTTCTTGTTGTAACCTATAGACATTCTCTTTTGATATACTTTGAGATGATCATACGCTGCTTGTCTGCATTCATCTAGTAGTTCAAGTTCTTGCAACCTAGACACTTTGTAGTCATCATCAGTTACTAGACCATACATTCTACTTCTTAGTGATGGGATTTCAACCTCAATAGGCAGTACCGCTTCAAACCCATAAACTAAAGTGAAAGGTGTAGCCCCAATAGGTGTTCTGATACTTTTTCTATAGGCCTAGAGAGCTGGATTGATCATGAGATGCCAGTCTCTTCCTATTTTATTAACTGTACGATGCAAAATTTTCAAGAGATTCTTATTAGAAGCCTCTACTTGTCCATTCCCTTGAGGATAGTAGATAGAAGACCAATGTTGTGTGATCTTGAATTTGGCACATAGATCATCTAGGTCTTTGTTCTCGAATTATCCACCGTTATCTGTGATTATGGAATGAGGTATCCCATATTTTCATATGATATAGTTCAATATGAACATAGATATTTGCTTGCCGGTTGCTTGTGTCAAAGGGACTACTTCTACCCATTTTGTAAAATAATCTGTAGCTGTGATTATATGGGTGTGTCCATTAGAAGAATGAGGATGTATAGCTCCTATAAGATCAAATGTGCATTGGTGAAAAGGCCATTGCGTAGTAAAGGGAATTAGATCTCTCCTTGGAGCATGAATTAAGTTGCCATGCACTTGGCATTTTTGAAAATTCTTAGCAAACTTGATAGACTCTTTCTCCATTGCAAGCCAATAGTACCCAGCCCTAATAAGTTTTTAAGCTAGTGTTAAATTGTTTGAGTGTGACCCAAAAATACCATCATGGACTTTCTCTAATGCATGTTGAGACTCTTCCCATTCTAAACATCTAAGTAGCGTACCATCTAGACCTCATTTGTATAGATCATGACCAATGATGACATATCGGGAGGCATTATAGATAAGGTATCTCTTTTCATGGCAGTTGAAGGTATCAGGAATGATTTGGTCTTGGAGATAGGAAAATAAGTTTTTGTATCTGGATGAATCATGACCAACAATAGTGTAGATCATGCGGGTTTCGGGGGAATCATATGCAGGATAAGATAGTGCTTCCACTAGGAACTCATAGCGTAGCTCATGTTCAGGCTGCTGAAATAGAGTAGATAGCATTTCCATTGCATCAGCAACCTTATTCTCTATTCTAGGAATTTTCTCAAATGTGATAGATAGGAAATACTTCTTTAGATAATCTACCATTCTCTTGTAAGGAATGAGCTTTTCATCTTTAGTTTGGTACACATCATTGACTTGATGGATAACAAGTTGTGAGTCTCCATGAATGTGTAGTTCTATTACCCTCCATTCAATCGCTATTTTCATACCATTCAAAAGGGCTTCATATTTAGAAATATTATTTGTGCAAGGGAACTTTAATCTGAATGCTTTTGGGATTGAGTATCCTTGAGGAGTTATGAACAATATGCCTGCTCCCGATCCATTCTGTGTATAGAAGCCATCAAAGAATAACTACCATTCTCTAGAAGAAAGAGTCATGATAGAGGAATCTGGAAATTCCATTTGCATTGGTGTATCATCAATCATAGGTGCATCTACTAATTGATCAGCAATAACCTATCCTTTGATAGATTTTCTCTCTACATATTCAATGTCAAATTGACTTAAAAGCATGACCCATTTAGCCAATCTACTCGTGAGGGCAGCTTTGCTTAGTAGGTACTTGAGTGGATCAATCTTAGCTACCAATTGCGTGGTATGAGATAACATGTAGTGTCTCAGTTTCTATGATGCAAAGATCACATCTAGACAAGCTTTCTCAATCATTGAATAGTTCTTCTCATATGCAACCAATGTTCTACTGATATAGTATATAGCTCTTTCCTTTTTGTTCTCATCATGTTGTGCTAGCAATGCCCCCAGTGATGTATCTATAGTGGAGACATATAAGATCAAAGGCTTCCCATGAATAGGAGGCATCAAGATAGGAGGATTTGATAGATACTTCTTGATATGGTTAAAGTTGTTCTCACATTCTTCATTCCATGCAAAGGTCACACCTTTATGTAATATTTTTGTAAAAGGTTGTGATATATTTGCTAGTTGTGATATGAATCTTCTAATAGATTGAACTTTTCCTTGCAATGTCCTCATTTGACTAATATTCTTTGGAGGTTGCATTTCCATTATAGCCTTTACCTTAGCTGGATCAACTTCAATGGCCTTCTTTGAGACTATGTAGCCTAAGAGCTTTCCAGAAGTGACACCAAAAGCACACTTCTTAGGATTTAGTCTAAGACTAAATTTTTCCATTCTGTCTAGTATCTTGCTCAAGTCATTTAGATGTTCAACTCTAATCATAGATTTTGCTAAAGTATCATCAACATAATCTTCCATAGTCCTATGCATCATGTCATGGAAAATAGATGTCATAGCTCTTTGATATGTAGCACCAACACTTTTAAGCCAAAATGGCATAACATTCCAACGGAAGGTACCCCATGCACATGTGAAAGTAGTTTTCTCTTGATCCTCTGGAGCAATTTTTATTTGATTATATTTAGAAAAGCCATCCATTAGAGAATACATCTCAAAGCCCACAGTCATGTCCACTATCATATCAATGTTAGGTAGTGGAAAATCATCCCTAGGGCATGCTCTATTCACATCTCTAAAGTCTGTGCACACTTTGATTGATTTATCTAGTTTTGAAATAGGTACAATATTAGAGATCCACTTGGTATAGTCAATAACTCAGATGAATCTGACTTTTAGGAGCTTCTCTAATTCAGCTTTTACCAAGAGTGCAACATGGGGATGCATCTTTCTCAATTTTTTCTTGACAGGTTTGACATTTGGAGCTATAGATAAATGATGCATTATAAGATTAGGATCCAATCCTGGCATATCTGAATATTTCCATGCAAAGTTGATTTTATTCTTTGTTAGGAATGTTGTAAATTTTTTCTTCTCTTCTTCTGATAAAGATTGTGCTACATGGATCAATTATGGTTCCTTTGTTGTTCCCAAATTGATAGATTGAGTGGGCTCAATTAGAACTAGAGATCTATCCTATAAATGACTCCAAAGGACATCAAATATCTCATCCTTAGGAGCCTCAAAGAGGTTTTCACCTTTAGATACATCTTTTATTTTTACTTTTGTAGGTTCTGAGACTGCCACAAAGTGGTTTTCACCCTCAGAATTCCTTTTCTTTTTCTTTTTATTCTTATTTTTCTGACTAAGATATTTGATGTCTGACTCCATCATGCTAACACTTGGTTCATTGATGGAAGTACTCATAGGCTCAATTGCATTGAGGTAGCAAGCAAGGGCATATTCATTCAGGAAGGTATAAATACCATGGTTCAGATTTGTGGAGGTTTGATCAATAAGGTCTGGATATTGGATAGTCAAAGTGGGGAAAGATTGGGAGATAGTGTTTATGGATATGGATCTGTCATCATTGGTCCTAACCTGATGCTCGAGTTCAAATTTGATATTACAACTTAAGAAATTCAATTCATAAATAGGCTCAATGTCATTGTGGGAGTCCAATTCAACCATAGGTGGATTAGACTCGATAGGTTCCTCATTTCGCTCTAGACTTACGTTGGGTTCAGGTGCATATTGGTGAATAACATCAACATGTTTCTCTGTAATAAGCTCATCTTCTTCTGGAATGGCTCCCCATTCATAGTCATTAGATTCTTCATCTATGCCTCTAGGAAATCTAAGAACATGAGTAAAGTCAAGATGAATACCCCAAGAAGGGTTACCCTTAGATTCTGATTTGAATTTGTACTCATGAGAATCTATCTCAGAATGACTACCACCTTCCTCTTCTTGATTATTTTTGAGATTAGCTAGTTCTTGTGTTGCAACTATCTCTTGATTGATAGTAGGTTCTTGTGTTTCTACTACATTAATTCTTTTGATTGGATCATCTTTATCATCAAGAAGGTCTTTGATCTCCTTAGGCAATTTTTCATAGGGGATGAGTTCTGAGCTGTCTAAATCACTATCTGATGGTTTAGCTTCCTCCTTCTTAAGAAGAGGTTCATCTGGTGCAATCTACTCTATGACATGAGAATTATTACCTTTGAGGTGAAAGGGTTTCTTTTTAAATCCTAAGCCAACCTTGTCTTTGTTTGCTCTACCAGTATGTGAAAGAGGTGCCTCAAGACCCTTTCCTCTGACTCCTAGAGGTCCTTTACTTGAATATCCCATCTTAGCTATTACTTTATCTCCTGGGCCATATGACTTAGAAGGATCTTTTGGTACCACTGAGTTACTAGTTTGAATATCATGGGATTTAGATTCATCTTTGTATAGCCATGCAAGCACAGCTTCATCCTCTTCAAATTCTTGCTTGGAGACTTGTTCTACTACAAAATTCTTTTTATATGCCTCAAGAGGTTCTTTAGATTCTAGTTTGGATTGTTTCAAAGATTGTCCATAAGACTTAGGTGAGATAGGGAGAGATGTCAAAGATAAGACTAGCTCCATAGTATATTCTCCCATACTATTTTCTTTGATATTAACCTCTTTTGCAAGATCTTCCATTTTAGATGTGGATGCTTCTTTAGTTGGTTCAATGGAAGATTCTTTATTATTGGGCACAAGATTATCTACACTTTCCTTCAATGTATTGCAAGTGGTGGATATGTTTGCTAGAATAGTGACCTCTACTCCTTCATAAGGAAATTTCAAGCATTGGTGAAATGTAGAAGGAATAGCTTTCATCTCATGTATCCATGGTCTCCCTAGAAGAATGTTGTAAGAAAAAGGTAGATCAAGAACTTGATGTATATAGTATCTCTGATAACTGGACCTACTCTGATAGGTAAGACAATGGTGCCTTTAGAAGATCTTTCTTGTTCATCATAGGCTTTGATAGTTATTTTCTTTTTAGGATCAATAGCCAATTTTGAAAATCCCAATTGTGTGATCAAGCTGTAAGAACAAATGTTTAGGCCAGTGCCTCCATCTATCAACACATGTTTGACTCTACAGTTTTGGATCAAGACTTTTATATGCAAGGGCTGGCTATGTGGGTGAATCAAGGAGTTGTCATCTTCCTCTAAAAAGAATATATATTGCGAAGACGTAAGATGTCCAACCATAGTATGGAACCTATCTAAATCAAGGTCACCAAGAACATTGGATCTGAGCAAAGCTTTGTCTAGAATGGCTCTATGAGCTGGAGATATTTGAAGTAACTCAAACATGGAGATTTTTGCATTAGTGTGTTGGAGTTGTTGAAAAATGCTATAAGATGTTGGCCTTGTATCTTTAGGATTGGAAGATTTAGAAGCAACCTTCTGTTTGGAAGAGGAAGAAAGATTGAAGGGAATCTTAGGGACATTTGATGAATTTGGGATTTGTCTGTTCAGATGTGCCTGAGCTTGTGATCGAGTAACTACGTTAGCTGAAGAATGATCTCTATCTCTTTGTAAAATTATGATGACATTGCAATGTTCAGAGAGACAAGGTTCAACCATATTGATAACAACAGTATTTCCAGGTTAAGCATAATTGACCTTTGCCCCCATATTAGGTTGAGAAGATGAGACTTCTTGACCATGTTTCAGAAATGGTTCTGTGAATGCTGTATGATCATTATTGCTCTTATGATTTTCAATGGTGATATCTCCCTTATCAATCAGATCTTGGATAGTATGTTTCAAGTGTAAGTAGTTATTAGTTTTGTGACCTTTACCCCGATGGAAATCACAAAATTTGTTCTCTCTCCACCATTTTGGTTTAGGCTCAAAATCATGTGGTCGGATCTCAGGCAAAGAGATGATGTTGTTGGCCAATGGAGTTCTCATAGCTGATTCTAAAGATTCTCCAAGAGGAGTGAACGTTCATTTATTATCAGTGGACCACTTTTTATACTTTGGCTTCTTTTGAGATGATTCAGGAACCTTTTATTTTGAAGCTTTTATGGCTTGGGTACCAATAGTTAGATTGAAAGCTGGTGCCTTTGATGGGGCACATATAGTATCAACAACACCATCTGTGAAAATGCCCTTATTCTTGTTCCAATTTTTATTCTTGTCTTTAGAATTGGATCCTAATTCGTACTTGTCTTTTTGAAGTGTGATTTCTCCTTTTTTCACAAGCACTTTTTTGATTTTGATAGCATTGTCTACCATCTTATCAAAAGATGTATGATCTTGCATTTGTAAAGGATAGTTGATCTCTGGGACAAGATTATTAATGAAGATTTCTAGTTTTTCAGTTTCTAGAATAGGCCTAGCATATAGAGAGAATTTCTTCTTCCATCTTTTGAGAAATGTCAAGAATGGTTCCCCTGGATATTGTTTGAGATTGTTGATATAGATCATGGTGACTGGATGTTGAATATTATAGGATTATTTCTGATAGAACAATTTGATCAACTCCTCAAAAGTTTTGATAGTAGAAGGCAATCTAGAGAACCAATGAATGGATGCTCCCCCTAGAGATTGAGGGAAGAGACGCATCAGATAGGTTGGTTCGTGCATGAACTCCATAGATTGTGTATAGAATTCTTTGACATGATCTTGGGGATCTGAGTGTCCATCATACTTATCATACTTAGGTATCTCCACTCTTTTTGGGAATGGTGGCATGTGCAAGTCTTTGTCAAATGGAAAAGGACATAGGGCCTCCATGGAGAACTCCTTGGATTCCTTTTCTTTCTCAAGGTTATTAAGCTTGACTTGCATGGCATGCATCTGTTTCATCATAGCTGTGAGTGGAGTTTCTTCCTCATGTGTAATGATATCTTCAACATTAAAGTTGGGAGGAAGTTTAGCTCCTTGATGAGCCAATTGTAAGAAGTATGCCTCTCTGTCTTCTTTCAAGAAATGCTTCATCATTCATTTGAAGTTATCATCATTTTGATATTGAGCAATTTCTTCAGGTGTGGGTTCCTGATCTACATCATGTTGAGAGTGAGCTCTTTGAGAGCCCAAGTTTGTCCCTACTTGAGACATGGTAGGAGTTGTACTTGGGATATATTGATGTGGAGTTTGTTGGGTACCTCCGTGAGTTGATGGAGGAGGAATGTAACTAGTTTTTAATCAAAGGTTGCCAGCACCGTCATCTTCGTAAAGACCAGAATTGAAGATTTTCTCAAAAGTTGGACCTATGTGAGTCAAAGGTAAAGTATGAGATATTTCCCTATATTTCTTGTGAGAGGAAGCTCTAGTTTCCACCATTAACCTTGGGTGAATCGAAAGAATATGATGAAGATAATTGAAGAAGGAATTGAATCAAGATGATTAGATGACGCAACCTTGTCAAGGTTTGATTGATTGAAGCATAGATTTGACTTAGATGAGGGATACTATGCCCTGGATGTATGGGTAGACTCCCAAAAGATAGTAGACATGAGTTCACAACACTTAGCCATTTTGATGATTGATTGAAGATTGATAGTTATGACAAGGTTTTGACACAAGATGATAAAGACTCAAATTGATTAAACAGAAGGCTAAATCAGATTCAAAAGGCCACTTTAGAAAAATAATTGGATTCTCAGTATTTTCTGCTCTATTCCTGACATAGTGATTTGTTTGACAGATTTTGGAAATAGGCTAGAACAACCAGGTCTTTGATAGTTCTGACAATGTTTTGACAACTTTTTGAAATTTCTCAAATGAATCTCTATAGGCTTGTATGACAGTGGGTATAGCATGAAATGACAATTGAAAAACTCTTATGACTATTAAAAAACTCGCACGACAGTTGATAGTAGGAATTTTGACTTTTTGAAATTGACTGGCAACAAAACTCGTACGACAATCTACCTGAGACCATACGACAATCTAGGGGTTCTGAAACGACAATAGCCAAAAGTCATATGACTTTCTGACTTTACAAAATGACTATTGACTCCAGAAGGTGTTTTACTTCAATTTGTTTTTGCAAATTTTGGGTTTTCAATTTTAGATTGTTTGCAAATTTCAATGTCCAGATTTGAGGGTTGTAACAGATTTGTTCATTTTTAGTAACCAGATAGATAAGCAAGCACACAAAATAGCAAGCAAGTGATTTCAAGCATGTCTGAAAACAATGAACAAGGGAAAAAGCAACCTTGCACATGAACAATCAAGTGACTTATTTGTGCTAATCCTTAGAAGTGCTAATTGTGTATGTTCCAAAAAGTTTTGCATTAACGCACATATTCCTAGAAAATGAAAATTTGGCCTCACTAGGGTTTTTAGTAATGGTTTGACCCTGCAACTTTTATGATCCAAGAGGGCGAACTCCAATCTAGGCACACCGGGGTTTTGACACAGTATGAGAACTTAATCTTTAGGATCTGTTAGGGAGATCTGACAACCCAACAAGAGACCACACCTATGGAGATTTCTTCCAACAAGATATTTATATAGCGGTTGTCACTACCACGGCAAAAATGGCTATTACTACTTGAGGTTCCATCAACATGGTTGACCTAATTAAGGGAATGTCCACTACAGTTAACCCTCTCTAAAGGTAACTCACAAGATATACCACATGGAGACTAGTTCTAGATTCAAGGATTTGGGTTTCTGGTACTATCCAAAAAGGAAGTAGAGCATAATCCCCTAGCCTTTTCACTTTTAACCCAAACAAAGCAGATAGATTAATCCAACACACTAAGACCAAGATTATCTCACAAAGATCTATGCCATCAAACCCTTATGATCTATCAACCTCTCCGGAGAGAGAATGCCTCGATCAAAATTTGAGGACACACAGATCTAGTGGAATGTGAGACTCCCTCAGTATCCTCCCTACCTACAAGGGTTCCTTCATTGAGAAGAGTTTCATTGGAAACTCACTCTCTCAAGAGCCATGGATAGTGTTCATAGGGCCTATTTACTATGTGTAACAAAGAGGCTGAAAGCAAATCTATGTTCATTTTTAGAGCCCAAATGAAATGTGTGATATGGAAAAGAAAGGCACTCAAGCTAGACACGCAAGATGTTCATTTTAATCCAAATCAAAACATTATCAGCTGAGAAGGTAACCTGAATTCCTCGCAACATGCTTAGTATATTCTTAGCTATTTTTAGCAATTCTTGCACTTTTTCCAATAAAAAACTAGTGAAAATCAATCAAAAACAAAGAATTTCAATTGCTAGGGTTAGTTGTTAGTCAAAATTCGAAAACCAAATCTGACAAACTACCTAAAAAATTGAAATGACAATTGAAACCCTAGCACTGAAACTCATAGGATAGTGGGTTACCTTCCAGATGACAATCCAGAAACTTGTACGACATTGGGTATCAGATCAAATGACAATATAGCTTCCAAACGATAGTGGGTTTTTTCTTATGCAATCCTCAATCAAATCAACTATTGTACGATAGTGGGTATTTCCTGGTATGAGTTTCTAACAAAAATTGTATGGACAGAGAATAAAAATCATAGCTGGGAACAGAAAAAGATAAGAAATGATAGAAATTGATAAAATTTGAAGGGAAACCCCTTTCAGGGCCCCACGGTGGGCGCCAGAAATGTGTGTGTGAATTTTGTACCTGATCTGTAGACACAACACTTCAATAAAACATTAGAGGTTAGTTGAAATCAAAATCATGCAATAAATGAAAAACTAAACTAACTAGGTGACACCTAAATGAAGGATTTGAATGCAAAATCTAGATATGGAATGAATGCAATTAATCTATTTTTTTGGATTTTCTATGCAATTATGATAAATCTGATATGAATCTATGCTTAATATGAAAATTGATATGCTAAAATGATTTAACAATAATATTCTAAATGATATGGATACTATGCAAAAATAATGAAATCTCACAACAACTCGAATTCTCAAGATCGATTCTTCAGTCTCCATTTCAGCAGCGTGAGTGTGCAATTCATGGATTGATTGATAATGAAGAGCTGAAGCCTTAATTTATAGAAATCTAGGGCTTTAGAGGTGCATGAAAGAAAGCCATAAATCACTCAAATAACTCAGGTTGATTTTTGAGTTATTTTTAAATAAAGGATATTTAACTCATAAAAACATGCAAAAGCAAAGTTCAACTCAAAATAGAGTTTAGCTTTAATTGATAATTGATAGTTGTCTGCTTTTCTGATTGTGCATGATTTATTTATGAATTGATTTAATAATAAAGTGATTTATTTCCAACTTAACTGATTTTGAAAAATAAAATAATTGATTTATGGGTTAATCAATTATTTTTCAAACTTTTATTCAAAAACAATATTATTAAAAATTGACAACTTGCTTTAATTAATTAAATAAGAATTTAATCAATTATTCATAGGATTTTGGATTTATTGTCAAAATTAAATAATACAATTTAAGAATAAAATAGAATTAACTTCAATTAAACAATTAAGTGACAGAATTAAATCTAATTAATTAAATATTGAGAATATTCAATTAATCAAACTTTAGGATAAATTGGATTTATCGCCAAATAATCATTAAATCAAAGATAATTATGATAAATAGGAATTTTGCTAAGAATATTCCTCGATGAATAATTTATGATAATCAATTAGAATTCAATGATGTTTAGATGTGCCTTAGGTTAGGACTTCGATGTCGATTTCATTCGATGTGTTGATATAGGAGATTAATGAACTTATAGCCCATTTTTGGGGTATTACAAGAATGTGTCTTAATGGTTTACACTAGATTTATGATCTATTTTATGCATTGGAGTTACAACTTTGAAGCATTTTATTATTAAAACAAAATTGTTTTATTGACCACTAATTCACCGTCTCCTCTAAGTGATCCTGGTGTTCAAATAGGGTTTTGTTTTCCATATTTTGTTCTTTTAGAGTTGTAGGTTATGACTCTTCTCTCCTTTATCTACATCTAGTGAAAAATTGGTGATGTGGAAATTTTTTGCATCTGCCTTGAAGATTTTTCTCTTCAACCCTATGTGTTAAGGGGTGGCTTCTTTGGATTTGGGATGCTTTGGTTTGAGGTCTCTTCTATTTTTGTGAAAGAGATATTTTTTTGTTGTTGTTAGATTGTGGGATACTAGTAAGAACCCACCTAATTAGGTTAAGGGGGATTTGAAAAATTCTTGGGTCTTATTAAAAGTTAAGGGATCCTTTAAAAACCCTTTGTATTGATTCTAGGGACTTTGACTTATTAATGTGTATCTTGAGCTTAGTTTATTTAGCATTCTTTAGGGTTCTCATTTTATGTTGATTGTAGGGCTCTTGTTTTGTTATGCTCTATTCTTTTTATTTTGTCATTTGAGTGTTATATATCCCTCCAAAATCTATTTTTAAAGGGTCTTAGGGCCTCTTCAAATCCTCTTATACCCTTAGTAAGAAGTTGTTAACATTTTAATAATGATAAATAATTTAAAAATATCCACTCAATAATAATGAGTTATTACTATGATTTGTAATTGTTAGGAATAAGGTGTCTCAACCTTGGATAATTCCTATTCTTATTATTTGTTTTGTAAATGTATTTTTTGCAAATAATGTAATTAAGTGTGAGTGTACATGTCTAGTTGGCATGTTGATGTGTCACTCCACTTGATGTGTCAGCATCTTGTGCGTAAGGAGATCATGACTGAAACGGTCATGATGGATTCCTATGATGTGTAAGAACTATTTAAGGAATGTGCTATGACAGGTGTAAGAGCATCTTATGACTTGGGCCTATTTGGGTGCCCAAGAAGAAGTGGTTGGTGTGTGTAAGAGAATATGCCAAAAATAGGTTGGTATGACAGATTCTCTTACACTTCTCTGGTGACCGTTATTTTTGGCAGATTCTATGACAAGCTGTCATAGTCTATTCTAGGGATGGACGCCTATTCTTGAGATTGCATGTAACAACTATGTACATGTGGCTTTGTGCATGGGTCTTGGTGGTTGTGCCTATTTTTGGGTCCAGAGGAGCCTATATATATGATGTTGCTCTTATGGGAGAGATATAACAAAAATTTAAGTCTTGTTGGCTTTGTCTCTCATTTCTTGAAAGAGCTTGCATTGCAAGTATATTGTAATCTTTGTGTTGAAGATAATACATTATGCAGGTTTTGGAGTGCTGGGGTTTTTTACCGAAAGGTTTTCCCCAGGGTATATCATTATGTCATTCTCTATTTTTCTGTATGTATGGTATGTGGTTGCAATATCTTTGTTAAAGTAGTTAACGAATCTGAAATTGTAAGGATTTATAAGAATTTGCACAATACTCTCCTATAGAGATTAGCGTAGGAGTTTGTTTTCGTACCTGAGTTTCCTTACAAGTGGTATCAGAGCTTGATCAAATTTTGATCCTAGTTGTTGGGTAGGGTTTTTTGAGCTAATCTCAAGTTGAGTGGGAGTTTTTTCCAGAGCATTCTGAATCTTATTTGCAGATTGAGATGGCAAGTTCATCATATGGAAGAATAAAGGTGGAGAAATTTAATGGCACTAATTTTGAGTTGTGGAAACTCAAGATGGAAGACATGTTGGAAGATCATGACCTATGGGAAGTGACTTCAAGTGCTACAAGACCAGCAACTATAGCTCAAGTAGATTGGGATATCAAAGACCGTAAAGCTAAGGGTCTTGTAAGACTCTGTTTAACCGATGCAGTCCTTCCGAATGTTCTAGATGAGAAAACTGCAAATAGTTTATGGGAAAGACTTGTGGCCGTGTATCATGCCAAATCTCTAGTGAACAAGTTGTTCTTGAGGAAGAATTTGTACTCTCTGTGAATGGAGGAAGGTGGATCCTTAACGGATCATTTAAATGCATTTAATCTGCTGGCTGCACAATTGACATCAGCTGGTGTCAAGTTAGAGGAGGAGGATCGTTGCTACACACTTTTGTGTTCTTTACCGGATTCATGGGACCATCTTGTGATGGCTCTCAGAAGCACTTTAGTCACCTTCAAAATGGATGTTGTGGTGTCTTCACTACTATCAGAGGAGATGTGGAGAAAGGCTTCCATTTCAGAAAAAGAAGCCCTTGCTATTCGTGGGAGATCCACTGAAAGAGGGAAGAAAAATGACAATAAGTCTGACAATAAGGGTAGATCCAAATCCCGTGGGAAGTCAAAGACTTCCAATAAGTCCAAGGCAAAATGTTGGAACTGTGATAAATCTGGGCACTTCCGTAAAGACTACAAAGAGCCGAAGAAGAAGAAGAAAGGTTCAGATTCAGCTTCAAAAAGATCTCAAGAAGATGGCAATGCATTCATCGTAGCTTTGGTAGCCCATGCATCTGATGATGTGTGGTTGGTTGAATCGGGTGCATCTTTTCACATGACCTCTCATCGAAACTGGTTCTCAAAATATGAAAAGTTTGATGGTGGAAAGGTGTACTTGGGTGATGATTCTCACCTAAAGATAGTTGGATGCAGAAGGGTCACTATCAAATTTCCTGATGGACGAGTAAAGGGAATCAATGGAGTTATGCACATTTCGGGTTTGGCATGAAACCTATTATCTGTAAGTATGCTAAATGATGTAGGTGTGCAAGTTGTTTTTTTGAAAGAAGGATGCAAGATGATAAGAGGATCGATAGTGCTTGCAAGGGGTACTAGGAGAGGTACCTTATTTTAGCTAGATGCATGTATTCCTCTGTGTAATAGTTCTTCATCCTCACCATCTGAACAAGCAGTGAAGAAGTCTGTGGTTATTGGTTCCGATGGTAGTGCAAATACCTTGGAAGGTAAGCTTCCTGCAGAAAAGACAATGTTGTGGCATATGCAATTTGGCCACATTGGTGAAAAGGGTCTCAAAACCCTAAAAAATAAAAATCTCGTTGAGGGGTTAAATGATTGCAATCTCGAGTTCAACTTCTGCGAACACTGTGTCTATGGTAAACAAAATCGTGTTCAATTTTACTCTAGTTCTCACAAATCTTCTTATGTTTTGGATCTTATTCATTCTGATGTATTTGGTCCTGTAAAAGTTCCTTCAATCTCCAAGTCTGTATTTTTTGTATCTTTCATAGATGATTATAGTAGAAGGACATGGATTTATTTCCTTAAAAGTAAGACACAAGTCTTTAGTCGGTTCAAGGAATTTAAAGCTCTTGTAGAGAATCAGACTAGTAAGAAGATTAAGTGTGTGAGAACTGACAATGGTGGTGAGTTTTGCTCAGCAGAGTTTGAACAGTTCTGTAAAGAACAAGGTATCAAGAGGCATAAGACAAATCCTTATACCCCACAGCAAAATGGAGTTGCAAAGAGAATGAACAGGACATTGATGGAGAAGGCTAGGAGTATGGTTAGTGGAGCTGGTTTAGAACAAAGGTTTTGGGCCGAAGCTATGGCCACTGCTTGCTATCTGGTTAACAGATCTCCTACATTAGCCCTTGTTGGTAAGACACCCATGGAGGTGTGGTCTGGTAAGAAGCCTTCAATTAGACATGTTCATGTTTTTGGTTGTGAAGCTTATGCACATGTTCTAAAGGAGAAAAGATCTAAGTTGGAAAATAAAGCTGTTAAATGTATTTTCATCGGATACAGTGCTGGTGTGAAAGGATACAAGCTTTGGGATCCCGTGACTAGTAAGGTGTTGTATAGTAGAAATGTTATTTTTAGAGAGCTAACATCTTCTCCTATTGTGCTACAACCAGATGAAAAAGAAAAGGAAAAAGATGTTGTTCAGTTGCCTCCTACCCCTGAGAAGACTGAACAGAGAGACCATGTTGGGTCTAATGATGAGGAGAGCTCTAGCAACTCTGATAGTTTGAAAGAAGAGGAAGAACAACCTCAACCTCAGCCCTTGAGGAGATCCATGAGAGAAAGAAAGCAACCAGAAAGGTTTGGTTATTCTATGTTAGATTCCAGTTGTGCCTTTGCTTTGATTACTAACACTGATGAGCCTAGATCTGTGAAAGAGGTTTTGGGCATGGAAGATGCAGGTTCCTGGATTGAGGCTATGGATGATGAGATGGCTTCATTGGAGAAAAACAAAACTTGGGACCTTGTACCTTTGCCTAAAGGGAGAAAATCTATTGGCTGTAAATGGGTGTTCAAGAAGAAATTCTGTGCAGATGGCAGTGTTGAAAGGTATAAAGCTAGATTGGTTGCAAAGGGGTATTCACAGGTAGAGGGAATAGATTATGGTGAAATATTCTCTCCTATTGCAAAGTTGACATTCATTAGATTTTTGTTATCTCTTGCTGCATCATATGATTTAGAGATAGAACAGATGGATGTGAAGACAGCTTTCCTTCATGGTGATTTGGAGGAAGAGATTTATATGTCACAACCTGAGCACTACATTGTTAAAGGTAAAGAATCCTTAGTTTGCAGATTAAAGAAATCTCTATATGGTTTGAAGCAATCTCCTAGGATGTGGTACCTTAAGTTTGATGCCTTTGTGTTGTCAATTGGATTTGTAAGATCAAAATCAGATCATTGTGTTTATTTCAGAGTTGAAAATGATCGCCTTCTTATTGTTGCATTATATGTTGATGATATGTTGCTGTTTGGGAAGGGTAAGGGTATGATGTCTAATTTTAAATCTCAGTTGTCAGCACAGTTTGAGATGAAAGATCTTGGGGCAGCTAGGTACATCTTGGGTATGGAAATCAGTAGAGACAGGTCTAACAGAAAACTTTGGTTGAGTTAGAGTAAGTATGTGAAGTCTGTGTTGGATAGGTTCAACATGGTAGATTGTAGACCACTATGTGTTCCTATTTTTGTGGGAACAAAGTTATCTATAGCTGATTGTCCAAAATATCCTAGTGAGGTGGAGGACATGAGTAGAGTACCTTATGCTAGTGCAGTTGGTAGTCTTATGTATGCTATGGTCTGTACTAGACCAGACATTGCCCAAGCAGTGGGAGTCCTGAGTCAGTTTATGGCTAATCCTGGATGGGTACATTGGGATGTAGTTAAGCGAGTATTCAGATATTTGAGGGGTACATCAGATTACTCCATATGTTATCATGGTAACTCTTCTAGATCTCCGCATTCAGTTTGTATTCGTGGGTTTGTGGATTCAAATTGGGCAAGTGATATTGATAGCAGGAGATCCACCAGTGCTTATGTGTTCACTATGTTTGGTGGTGCCATCAGTTGGATGAGTAAGCGACAACCTGTGGTTGCTTTGTCCACTACAGAAGCTGAGTACATGGCTGCTACTCATGCTTGTAAAGAAGCCATTTGGCTTAGAAGATTGTGTTTTGATGTTGGTGTTGATGCATAACAGATTACTATTTGGTGTGACAGTCAGAGTGCTATTTTCCTTGCAAAGAATCCAACTTTCCATGCCAGAACGAAGCACATTGATGTGCAGTTTCACTTTGTGAGAGATATGGTGGAAGATGGAAAGGTAAATTTGGAGAAGGTAGATACTATGAAGAATGTTGCAGATGCATTAACGAAACCAGTGGGTACTAAGAAGTTCAGATGGTGTTCGGAGTCTATGGGCCTTTTGGCCTATAGTGGTTAAAGTTCCTGTTATGTTCCTGTTGCTCTTACAAGGTGTTTGACAAGTGGGAGAATGTTAGGAATAAGGTGTCTCAACCTTGGATAATTCCTATTCTTATTATTTGTTTTGTAAATGTATTTTTTGCAAATAATGTAATTAAGTGTGAGTGTACATGTCTAGTTGGCATGTTGATGTGTCACTCCACTTGATGTGTCGGCATCTTGTGTGTAAGGAGATCATGACTAAAATGGTCATGATGGATTCCTATGATGTGTAAGAACTATTTAAGGAATGTGCTATGATAGGTGTAAGAGCATCTTATGACTTGGGCCTATTTGGGTGCCCAAGAAGAAGTGGTTGGTGTGTGTAAGAGAATATGCCAAAAATAGGTTGGTATGACAGATTCTCTTACACTTCTCTTGTGACCGTTATTTTTGGCGGATTCTATGACAAGCTGTCATAGTCTATTCTAGGGATGGATGCCTATTCTTGGGATTGCATGTAAAAACTGTGTACATGTGGCTTTGTGCATGGGTCTTGGTGGTTGTGCCTATTTTTGGGTCCAGAGGAGTCTATATATATGATGCTGTTCCTATGAGAGAGATATAACAAAAATTTAAGTCTTGTTGGCTTTGTCTCTCATTCCCTGAAAGAACTTGCATTTTAAGTGTATTGTAATCTTTGTGTTGAAGATAATACATTGTGCAGGTTTTGGAGTGCTGGGGTTTTTTACTGAAAGGTTTTCCCTAGGGTATATCATTGTGTCATTCTCTATTTTTCTGTATGTATGGTATGTGGTTGCAATATCTTTGTTAAAGTAGTTAACGAATCTGAAATTGTAAGGATTTATAAGAATTTGCACAATACTCTCCTATAGAGATTAGCGTAGGAAGCTGTTTTCGCACCTGAGTTTCCTTACAGTAATAAAGTGAATTATTATTATTTTAAGTTAAATAGACTTTGATATGGGGAAAAATATTTTTTTATGGGGCCCCAACAACCTCCACAACTAGATTTTGGTAGCATCTAAAACTGACAAATGAATAGTTGCAAAGGTAAGAACAATAGTACAAACTATCTCCACCATCAATATAATATCATCAACCTAAAAGATAATAAAATGACATAGCTCAAGTTGCAGCTACACCTACACAAGTCCCTAAAAATGAAATAAAGGATTTTAATTTTTTTTGTCAACCTTCAAAAAGAATCCATAGGTTTTTATAGACACCCATAACCTAATACATTGGGTTTTTACAAGGCTCTCAAAACCTTAATTACTATAAATATATAAATAGAACTTGACAAAAAATAAGAGCACAACTAAGTCTCCCACACAATAGGGGGAATGAAAAAGAGAAATAGGTTGTGAAAGGCTCCTCAAACCTTTGACTTAGGTATTAAAATGACTCCCAAAATCATCCATCTATTAACTTTTGAGCCTTCCCAACCAAAAGTCAATTTATCTCCTACACAACTCCTCTCCACCTCAATATAAAAGGAACCCACCTTAATAAAAGAAATAAAGAAATAGTAATTGAGTCAAAACAACCTCACCTAATTTAACTCAACTTACAAGAAACCAACAATATGGATAGACCACATAGAGAACCAAATCTCCTCTCCCACTAAGAGAATATCCACCTCCGTAGGAGACCCCCCCACCTTAATTGGACATGTGAAAGAGGAAGAAGGAAGTTGATTGAGACAAAATAATATCATGGAAATACAAATAAACCCCACCTCAATAGGGTGATGCTATACCTTCACAAAATCCTCAGAGAGATAAAACTAATAAAAAATAGTGAGATCCCAAAAGAATAAAAAGAACATGTGATAGAAGGATCCAAAAAGGGCTAAGAAAACCCCCAAAATTTGAAAAACCCAAAACCATAAATAGTCAGAGGTTAAAATAGGCCCTTAAAAAATATCAACAAATAAAAATCCCTAGCACCATGGCCACAACCATGAAGAGAAGCATGAAAAAAAACCTAGACTCGCCAAAAAACTACCACACCCTAAGTCACGCAAAAAACATAGTATATAGAGAAAAAGAAATGAGGCTATAAACAAATAAGTGCCAAAGTAGAGAACACAAGACAAAGAGAACAAGGGGAAGAAGAAAACTAGAGTGCCAAGACACTAAAAAAAGAGATCCATAACAACCATGGGCTAGAGGAGGAAAGAAGAAAATAAAAAGAAAAAGAAGCACCCACACCAACCAAAAACAAAAAATAAACCCAAAAAATAAAAAAGTATAAGAACATACAATCATAAAATAAAACACACCTCCCTACACATGGAGCACCAAAGATAGCACCACCCACAATTTCAAAGGCCTAGAAAAGAAAATAGCCTCAACTACCACACCTATAAAATAGAGAAAATAGGGCAAGAGAAAAGGCTACCAAAACCAAAGACATGAAAGTCAAAGCAACACCCACCATTATAATGACCGACACCAACCACCATGATAATGACCGACACCAATGTGATAGAGACTAGAAATAGGAAGGAAGGAATAGAAAAGGGGGAAAAAGAAGACTCCACATCCACACATACAAAAAAATTACCTACTAGAAGGGAACCCCATAGATTATGCCACCATCGCAAATAAATAATAAAACCTCCCCACAAAAAAGAACAATTGAAGCCCCTACCAAAAATGACCAAGGGAGATGGGTCATCAACATTATCATCAAAATCTTCTTCCTGCTTAGTGCATAAGTTTGCTCTGTCTCAACCAAGTTAAATAGTTAGTTGTAATTGATTGATGAAATAAATGCTTAACCAGTGGATAATTGAGTTGTACAAAACATCGAATTAATTATGAAGTTGTAGAATTAATTATATTAATATACAATGTATCAACTAATCTTGGAAACTAAATTAGTAATGTGGATCTATACTATTTTGTTATGGAAATATTTATTTTGGTCACATCATGAGGATTGTATCACAACAGACTTATTATTTAAGGATATTTTCTTTAATAAATTTATCTCTTAAAAATATAATCTTTTTTCAATCTAACCCTTGAGAATCTTACTTTCATTAGGACCTAAAATTAAAGAATATTAAGAAAAAATTATTGAATTATAATTCTTATCCTTTAGGGTGGCATGCTAACGATGATGTAAAGAATGTGCCAATACGTACACAATCCGGTTGTAGGAAATTATATATCACTTCAAAATGCAAATTGTATTTGATTTCATCTTTATTTGAGCATTTAAATAAAAAAATTAGGCAAATTTAGGTTGTGTGACCATTTTTTCCAACATGTAAAATGTGGGCATAATAATAGGCATATTACCTACCAGGATAGGACTAAAGATCCCAATGTCTATCAAAGATATGAGCATCTATTAACGAGTAATTAGCATCATCCACGTAAGAATTAAATGTATCATCAAATAAAAATAGGAATCCATGCTTGGGAAGCGCATTGGGGAGTGGAATCATAATGAATAGTAATTTTATAATTTTACAAAATATTATATTATAGTTTTAATAATTATATAGAAAAACATAAATAACTATAACCATAATCACATATTCTAATTGTCCTCTTAACACGTCAAGAAATAACTTTGTCAAAATAATTAATTCCTATAAGTAAGCACAATTTTTTATCTATATTATTAAATTAAATTTGAAATATTAAAATAAACTAACCTTATGAACTCTATTAGAGGTGTAAGAAACTCTAACTTCATCTAGTAGTTATAATAATAAATTTAGTACACTTTGATCAGGAAATAATTTCTATATCAACAATCAAGATGACATTATAGCCATTTTTAAAAAAAAGGGATAATATAATGGTAGCTTAAAGAGTACAAAACCCTTGATATACCTAAATAGGAAATATCCTAAGAAGAGACCATTTCATATAAAACCATTTGTTTATTAATTTTTAAGAGGAATCACTATAAAACTTGCAATTATAAATTTACTAAAAAGGTTTTAGCTATAAACAAGGGCATTAGTGAATTAAATTTATCTAAGAGAACTCAAAATATTTAGACAATTGATTCTCTAGTCCACATTAATTAAAATTTTGATTTACTCTTCTATGGTAATTATAATTAAAATGCCTTAATTCTATTTTCTACCATAGTCAAAAGATAACCATTTCCCTTATTATACAAGATAATTAATGACATTTTCATGTACATTTTTGTGAGGTTTTCAGTTGTTTCTAAAATCCTATTGAACTAATATTTGACACTAAAGATGATAAATGGTAAAGTAGTCTTTTAGACATATTCTTTGATCTTAAATAGTTTACAATATTATAGTTGGAATTACTACAATAACATTATTTCTATAAAAAAATTTCTATTGTCATGACCCTTTACATCAACTACAAGTCTACAATATTGCATAAGATCCGAATTTCACCCTAATAAAATTACTACTAAATTCAATAATAAAATATTTTATTTCTATTCATACCATAACTAATAAGTATAATCAATGTACATAATGTGATTTAAAAGGTAGAATTAATTAAATATTCATAATATTAGTATTGGAGATAGGTGCTACAATGGAATACACACTTTCTTCACAAAAGACTTTCTATAAATCCCTATTTATACCTTACAAATATTTGAAGCAAATATTTAAAAGTATAATACTTTCCAAATTCAATCATGATGTAATCAACTTTTAGTCAAATGGTGTAAAGAGTGAAGAAATAAAATATTCATCTCAGGTTTGTCTATTGTCTTTCCTAAATGGTACACTATCCTACCTCAATATTTTATGTATGGATCTATTAATCAACGACATAATCTTCCTACAAGATATTCTCCCTTTGACTAGGAAAACAACATCATTAGAAATGGTGGGATGAATAAATCATTTTTCATAATAAATAATTAGATACATCAAAATCCATCATGATCTAATGAACCAATAAACTTAATCATTTTAGAATCTTGCATTTTTGGATTAAACTATGCACAATTTTTCATCATCAACATGTTGGATCATAGTACACGATCCATCCTCCAGATGAAGCAATAGCTAGAGAGAAAGAAAGATTTTTTTTGGTCTCTAGCTATTGCTTCATCCCGATATCTCAAATCTTTATTCAGCATTCAATTTTTGTTGCTTTCAAAAAGAAAGTGACCATTTATGTCCTCCTTTCAGGGCACGTAATTGTTAATTGAAGTGTGACACTACTATAGTTTTCTAACATTTCTAAATCAATCTATTTATATAATTCAGCTCATCTACTAATGTAACATGGTCTAAAAAATTATGCCTGGCACCCCAACCCCCCCTGATTATCGAAGAAATACCCCAAGAGGATTCCCCGACCAAAGCTGAAAATCCCACGCAGTCCATCTGTGTCATACAGGAGCCTGAACCGGGTACCAAAGAGGGTAGGAACTGAGAAAAATGTGTCAAAAACCCATTTAAAAAGAAGGACGACCAAGAGGTGTCCTATGTCTCTGAGTCTGAGGATATTAAAAATGGGAAGGAGGATGATAGTACTCCGGAGATAGAATGTAGGCCCAAAAAAAGGAAAATGATGGAGAGCCAGGTTAGTCTGGAGGTGGATTTGAGTGGCTTGGGCCATAGGAGGTCTAATAGACTCGCCAAAGAGCAATGTAAAACTAGGCTACAGGAAATGACTTCTAAAGAACAGTCTATGACTGAGAAAGACTCCCAAACCACCGAGTCTATGAATGATTCCTCGGATGACCATATGAGCCCCCCTAGGACTAGTATCAACCCTATTCCTAACCCCAAGCAGGCCATGGAAACCCCCATTCCTACCCCACCCCTGAGTCCTGCTCAAGACCCCTAGGATAAGCCCCACTTTGTTTACAATACTGAGGCCCCGGAGGACAGTCTCAAAGGTACTCTTAAAAGGAGGTTCACGAACTTGGACAGAGAGATTGTGGAGATCAAGAAAAACATGTAGGAGCTGATGAACCAGTGTATGCTAACCAACAAATTTGGCTTGAAGATGATGCATGCTTCGGCTACTACTCTCTGTCATGTGCAGGAGAAGTTGGCGGGTCGCACTCTGGAAGCAAATGAGGACAACAAGGACCTGTTCCTGTTTCTACAGGAAGAATGGGCGAGGACCTTGCTGTCTAAGCAATTGGGTGGGAAAAATTAGTTCTATTTCTTATGTGTTGGTTATCTTTGCCTAGACCTGGCCTGTGGACCCCCTATTTTTTTGATGGGTTCAATGTTAATTTTTACCGCTTTCTGTTTAGCCCTGTGTGGCTTTCAACTGATACTTTATTTGCTACTGTTCGGTTTAGATACTCTATTTTTGTGATTTATGTTTTTGATAGGGGCAGATTTAGACTGGTGATTATACTGTTAAACTGTTTATCTGCTGTGACTGGTTACATTAATGTGCTGTTAATGCGCTACTAGTCTTTTGTTCGGGCCAGCACCCTCTTGCTGCTTTTTCCTATCAAAAACATGGTCTAAAAAATTCAACTTTTGTTATTTTGAAGAAAAATAGATCATTTAAGTCTGCCTTTTAATTCCATATTTCAATGAACCTACTCGAAATACAATCCCAATCTATTTTACTTCTATTTCAAAAAATGTTTAACTTTAAAATTATAAATAATTAAATAAATATTTTTAGAACATTCTAATATATAACTTACACTTGGCACACTTCAAATGTTTACCAACTTAGCTTATTTCCCTTCAAATACATCCTCTTTCAAAAGTTGCCGTGAAAACGATTAAAGTCAAAAGTTGAATGTAATAAACTCAATAAAATTGATAAAAGAATTAAAAAATGTTTTAAATTCAAACGTACGATAAATGGTCGAAAATGTTGTACTGATTCTTTTTAGAGGTCCTCATCCAAGTTTGTAGATGTCTTCATCTCTGACATTATTGATATAGTAATATTGACTACGTAACTACGTTTTCCTTTTGGTCTTTAAATACTTTAAGTTTCAAAATGTAATTCCATTGTAAATTCCTTTATATAAACTAATATCTTACATATAAATATCTTAATCTAAGAAATATTCAAACCAACCTTACGTTCTATGACAACATTGTATGATCATACCAAAAGTTTATATTTGAACACCAAGTTGAAATCAAATGCAAACGTACAGATGAGAGCAAGCACGACCAAAATTTTGGCAGGACATATTCGTCTGAATAATAAAACTCAGAAGGTCGTACAAGATCAATGGCGACATTGGAGTGAGGAACTTAAATTAGAGATGACGGTCACAATTCACCCTCCTCAACTATGACACTGACTTACTTTTATATATATGAATTTATTTGAGTTATGAACTAAAAGATGATTAGGGCAAGTTTATCTCTATGACCTTGGCCACTTTTTTTTGTGTCTATATTGTTTTTTTAACTCAGATTAAGAGTAGAATGAAAGAAATAATTATAATTCTGCTTATTATGGACCCATCTATGCAGCCATCAAAATCTAAAACTTTCGAAGGAAGGACTTACTTCTATTCTTAACTCCCCTTGGTAAGGTTTAGACGCTGACGTTTTAAATATCTGGATTCATCATGTGAGTGAAGATCTAAACTGGGTGATGAAGAACCGCCTTTATGATCTTGCTGTTGAGTTTTTATAACTTTTTCTTCAAACAATGCTTAATTTATGAATAGTGATTATCATACTGCTTTACATATTTACATTTGATAGATGAGTGAGGATCTGAATTGAATGAAGAAGAATGACTTATTTGCTATGTTTTAAGCATTTTCATTTCTGTCAACATAATTAGCTAGTTTTCCTAAACTAAAGAAAATTCAAAACGGTGATTTGATATAAACTTCTTTTTTCCACAAGAAAATCTGTGGCAATCTTTCTTTACCTTCACTCAACTGAAGGTCCAAACTTCTTTTTTCCACAAGAAAATCTGTGACAATCTTTCTTTATCTTCACTCAACTGAAGTACCATCATGAAACTTAGCAGTATCATTACAATCAACAAAATTCCTGCTTCTATTTTAACAGTCACCATTAAGCTACCTCTTCTCTAAAGTAAATTTCTCTATAATAATATGTAGCACTATGACAAGAAACTGTATATATGTCAATAATGAACTTTCATTACTTCAGTTAACCATAAAAATAAATACAAATACTAGTTAGGTTCAGATGTATAGCTCAAAAAAAAAAAAGAGTGCCTCTTCTGATCAAAGAATACTAGCAGTCCTTTGAATGAGATAAAAAAATGTTTTAGGGTTGTATAAGAAAATTTGTTACAATCTTCATCTAATTTAAGGGGTTGAGTACCATCATCACAACACTATCACAGAATATTATTTTTATTTTGATTAGTACTATCAACCTGCCTCATCACACTACAAATAGCAACCTTACATTTCTCTATAATTTTACCTCTCTAGTCCTCGAATGCACCAATGCATTGCAATAACTTATACATTAGAGCATTCTAGAAACTGAATAGCCACTTTCCAATTTGCCTACCCACCTCTACAGAAAGCAAACTACTTTTCTCTAAATCACAGCGTACTAAATTTCTGACTTTCATTAACAGCCATTATGACCTTACTATAAATAGCAACCTTACCTTTCTATGCAATTAATAGCACTGCAACTAAAAAAAGAGTAGATTACACAGATGAACTATGTACTACATTTGAACATAGAAATAATTACAAGTTACATTCAGATGTATAGCTCCCTCAAATGAAGAGTCTTTTCTGATCAAAGACTAATACAGTCCTCTGAATGAGAATCCCATACTGACTAAACCCTAATCCTATTTACACCTCTCTGCACATAAACCATTTTAAAAGAGCGTCCAATCCAAAATATATTACTCTATCAATACATAGAATAAAAGGGACATGCTTTTCTATTCTCTAGATCGGTAGCCCTTGTACAACTTATATTTAACCTAACAAACTTTCCATTTCTTTCTCAAGCTCGCCTGAATCCAAACTAATAACTATATCATTGTGCAGATCCAGAAAGTCTCTCAATATTGAAAAATTACCTACAGACTGCTCTTCATCCTCGACAAGATCCTTTAATGGAGACGCCAAAGGCAAAGGTGATCTTGGTTGAGGAGAAAAAGATTCAGAGGTAGAAGGAGAGGAGAGTGAGGAAAGCCATTGGCAAGTAGTAGCAGATAATTGCTTAGCCTCTGGTCGTGTGGGCACAGGCTTCAGCAGAAGAGACCCTTCAATGGCATCTTCCTTTGGCCTTCCTGTAAATTTTTGTACAATATAACTGAAGTTGGATGGTTCTGCAGTTAGAAGAATTGTGGGCATGTTCCCACTTTTCTTCAACTTCTTTGATCTCCCCATTTTAGCGAGAGGTGAAGTGTGTATTAATCGATACCACTTGTTATATCGATGCAGGCCGGTGTTGAAAAAAAACATCCATCTCTGTCGTTTCTAGTACATTATAGTATTTCTAGTCCAACTTTCCTTACAGTGACGTCCATACTTAAGCCGCCTTGGTGGAATATTTTCAGAAATTGCTGCAAATCTGTTTAAGAAAATATTGTGTAGATAGGACTTGTGTCAGGCCATAGTGGAATGCATAGAAGATGCGATAATGAACATACGACTTTCAAAGAGCTCCTCCAATAAAATAAATTCTTGCAGTTTAATCTCGAGTCAGGTCAAGTCGCTCCTTAAAACATATTTGTTCGCACATTAGGGCTTTACCTTTGTCGACAGAGACTGATGGGGCTGCTTTTGACAAGGCATGAATCTATCCAATTCATGTCATTATTTAAGTCTGCATGATAATGTTTTAGTCAAGCCTCAGTAATTGTACACATTAAAAAAGAACGGGTACAAATAGTCAGCACTTTTAATGTATGGGGAGAAATAGTCACTACTTTAATGTATGGGTAGAAATAGTCGCTACTTCAATGTCTAAGTGACACGATAGCCCTGAATATTTTCAAACATAAAACAATTTTATAGAAATTAACAAAATTATAATATTTAAAAATTGAAAAATTCAATTATAAATGTGAGGTAGAATTAAAGTGGTTTGTATTGTTCTTTTTCCTTTCAAGACATACAATTTCTACGTTAAATAGTTTTAAGTAGTTTTCCTTTGTCAGTTATTGTTTTAGTTTGCAATTTGACAGTTGCACTACAACAACATCTAAACAACAAAGTAAAAGGTATATCTTACCAAGGGGGACACCAGGCCTGGAATTTGACAGTCGCTCCTAATTGTCATATCAATTTTTCATGACCGTTTGGTCATTTTAACATCTTTCATTTTACATTTTATGATGTATATTGATTGTCAATTAGAAAAAAATAAATTTACTAATATATTTCAAATTAATTAAGAAAGTTTCTAAATTTATATATTACATACTAATACTTTATATTGGTAAAACAAGTTTCTAAAATTCATAGATTTTGTTTTAAAAATATTCTAAATTAATAAATTATATAATAAACAAAATAGAAACATTTGTCATAAATGTATATCATATATTATATATAAACTAATATATATTTATTTTATTGAATAAAATATTATATCATCTATAACAAATTTTGACGGTTTATTAATAAATTTAAGTGTTATATTAACGGTTTTATAAAAATTTAAATTGTCAATCTATATGGTCCAACAAATTTTCAGCTTGTTATATATAACTCAAAAGTGGAAAAACGGCCAATACAACCATCAAATTTCAGGGCTAGGAGACACTTAATATTTTTTCCAAACTTATCTACCGTTGCTTTAGAAGCCAACTGCTCTATCAATGCCTTCTATCATATAAAGTTCTATTCTTCACTTTAGAAAAACTAGTACATATGTAGTTTTCCTCTTCCTTTTTCTATTCAATCAGATTTTCAAGACTCCCAATGGTATCAAATGATTATTTATATACAGTTTCTAAAACATTTGGATCCCTTCACCGTAAAAGCAAGATAGAATTATTCAGAAAGATAGGGAAGAAATTGATTTGAGTGAAATCAAATTAATTTATGTAATAAATATTCTTTACGTTTCTTTTTTATTATAAATTAAAGTAAGAAAATTGAGGGAAAAAATTGAGCGTGTAATTGTGCAAGCTATGTACCTTTTTTTGAACTCACAATGTAGTTGCTTGTATCAATTGTTGGAGGAAATTTAACTAGAACATATACTTGGATATAATGGTATAGAAGAATAGATAGTACACTTATTTTTAATGATCTATGATGTAATATTTGCGATGGAGATGTCAAACATATATAATTTTGCAAGCTGTCATAATGTTTTAGTCAAGTCTAGATGATATTATACACTAAAAATAAATGAGTATAAATATTCAGTAATTTCAATGTATGGGTAGAATTAGTCACTAATTCAATGTCTAAATAACACAATAGCCATGGAATATAAGAAACATAAAACAATTTTATACAATTTATAAAATTATAATGTTTTAAAATTCAGCAATCTAATTATAAATGTGAGGTATAATTAAAGTGGTTTGTATTGTTCTTTTACCTTTCAAGACATATAATTTTTATGTTAATATATTAATTAACAGAGGCTAACTAGTTTTACTTTTTGTTTTGCCAATTTTTGTTTTAGTTTCCATTTTGGCATTTTCTCTACAAGCCAACTTCTCTATCACTTACTTCTATCATCTGAAGATCTATCCTTCACTTTAGAAAAAAAAAACATATGTAGTTTTCATCAACTTTTTTATATTCAATCAGAATTCGTAGACTCCCACTGGAATCAAAGTGATATTTATATAAAATTTGTATAACTTTTCGATCCCTTCACAATAAAAGAAAGATAGGGAATAAATTGATTCTAGCAAATCAAATTATTTTTATGCTATAAATTATATTGCTTATCTTGTTTTTTAATTATAAATTAAAGAAAAAAAAATTGAGAAATAATTTTGAACCTGTAATTTTACAAGCTATGTACAATTTTTTGAACTCAGAACATGGTTGGTTGTATCAATTATTGGAGGAACTTTAACTAGAATAGATACTTGGATATAATGGTATAGAAGAATAAAAAATACACTTACTTTTAATGATCTATGATGTAATATTTGTGATGGAAATGTCAAACCTATAGCACCAATTATTATTAAATAGAAAGAAATATGGCAATATTAAAATTTAAAAGCCTTGGACTTGATAGGAGCTTTTGTCAATAGAGATGTGTCTAGACACTCTAGTGGTGTTAATGGTGAGCCTACCAAAATAATGCACCACAATAAACAAGTCATTAGATCCCTTAGTTAATTCATCAAAATCATCATAAAACACATAAAAGCTAAGGAATCTAGAAACTTATTGCTTCCTAATTAAGGTGAGTTTGATCATAATTAAGTGTGCTCTCAGATTAGAAGCATTCGATTAGTGACTGAGCTACCTTAAAATGGAACATTCAACATGATTTATGCATCTATAATGCAAAATACTAAGAAATCTATGAGAATTGATGCAATTCAATATAAATCAAACTAAGATATGATCAAGTCAAACTACATTACATTCTACATGATTCAAAATATGATCTAGAATGAGATTGAATATCAAAATGATGCTAAGGTACTATTAAAATTGTTCTCAAATAGCCTAAAATGATTTGGCATAGTTTCCTTGCTTGAATTCTAGATGGATAATAAGCTTGGGTTGGTGCTCTTTTATACGATTTCATGAGAAATTGGTGGTTGAGATTCAATTGCCATGAAGACTTGACATTTAAGATTACTTGATCCATGTGATTTGTTTTGATGGGCTGATTGAGCGTATTTTTCATTTTGTTAGTGAGTTGGAATTTAGAACCAATTCAGTTAATTCCTTAAATTTATTTATTAGCAAATGGGATTTTTAGTCTTGATTTAATGAATTGTGTTAGAAAAAATTAATTAAATGACTTGATATCTTGATAAATGACCTTTAATAGCTGATTATGGATTAATTATGCAACTAGGTGGATCAATCTAATTACACAATTTAGCATAGTGAATTGAGTGTTTTGATGATTTTGATTAAGTCCCGATACTCTGAATAGGATTTATGGAGAATTGGATGAAATCAGGGGCACTTGGTTACATTAGCCTATTTTAGGGTAATTACATTTTCCCCTCTTTAAATCAATGTGTGATAAGTGCATTGATTCAAAGAATTATGTCTCATGTAGAGAATAGTTTGATCTGGGTTATGATGAAACTACCCCTAGTTGAGGTTGATTCTGAGAACTAAACCAAATTCAATCGATGACATGTTGAGACCAGAATGATCAGCTTGATGAGGTGTGATAAAACTAATCACCTTTCTAAGATTGATGATGTTGATACTGATGAATAACCAATTTGATGTGAAGTGATGAAATTGATCATTATCAAAATAATTTGAAATCCTATGGTTACTAGGAATGAATAACTAGTTTGATGTGAAGTGATGAAATTGATTTCTGCCAAAAGATTGATCATGATAATTGAATTGATATGGTTCTCTATCATGCAAAATATCTAATGAAAAATACATTATGATTTTGATGTGATGAAGCTGACATGCCCTTAGCTAATTTGAAAAGACTAAGTTTGACCAACTATTTTGATGTTGTGTGATGAAATCACTCGTTCAAACAGATAGGTTAGAGATACTCAACTTGATATGGATTTTGATGAGGTTGAGATGCCTAGAGAGATAAGATCACGTTTCATTCGAAAACTTGGTTTGATATCTTAATTTGATTAATCGATTAAGAAGATTTGATTAAATTCATCACCCTCATTGACTTTGATTCAATGAAATTTGACAAATTTTTATGTGACCATGCCCCCTCAAGAGAGAAATCAAAATAAATTCAATTAAAATCTTGACTCTGACTATTATGAATAATAAGAAATTGATTGTTTGATTTCCATCTAATTTGAATAGTTTAGGGATTGATTTGAGCTCATTTTTTGTTGATCTGCATATGATTTGACCCATTTTGCCCAAGTTTGACCAACCTTTGCCTTGATCATATAAGCTTTAGCCTTGGTTGACCATAGTTGACTCAATTTTCCTTGATAAAATAATCTTGAATTGATTTTGTTAGTTGGACATTATATTTTATGCCCTAGTTTGACTTTGTTTGACCTAGTTTGACCAAGATACATCTGAATTTGACTTGCTTTGATCAATTTTGACTGATTATAAATGTTGCAAAATTGGTATGGAAAGATTCCTTGCTAAACTTGCACTAATTTTGATTGATTCTACTCATGGTCAACTAAACTTTGACTAGGGTTTGACTAGGGTCAACTTGTAGTTGAATTTTAAAATTTAGACTCAAATTTTGATTTGCTCCCGAAAATAGATTTTTGATGGTTGATTGAGCATGTGGTGCTGATTGCGAGCCATTTTGTCAAGTTTGAAGATTAGGTAAAAAATAGGTCAAAAGCTATAAATAGGTTGAAAATTACCCTTTTACCATTTCATTTTCACTTTTGATTTTTGGAGTTTTTGTGAGTCCTCTTTGAGAAAAATATCAATTCCCACATAGAGTCATCGATTGGAGATGTCCAGGAGTTACTGAGGACCGCAACAATACCTGACACTGGTTAGTTGACCTATTGATCTATTTTTTTCACAATTTTGATTGATTTTTCCATATTTTTCATTGTTTTTTGGTATTTTTGGTCATTTTTTGTATGCAAATTTTATTTTCATATGTGATACTATCTGATTTCATATGAAACTCTGTAAGTTTCTTCCATGTTTCACACAAAAAATTCTTTTTTCATATCCTCATTCTCCTTATTTCACATGAAAATTTTCAGAATGTGCCCTCTTCTTCGTATGAAGTCATGTTTGTTTCGTATCCTTCTTAAGTTTTGTATCCCACCATTTATGTCTTCATATGAAAGACATCTTTGTTTTGAAAAACTATACTTTTTTGTATTGGCAATAGTGATGCTTTTTCATGATTTTCCTTGATTGATTTGGTCATTTTACTTGTCAATTTGATCTTCATGTCTGATTGTTGATGTCATATTGTACTTTTATGTACTGAATATTACTGATTATATTATTTTTTCTTTGATGTTGATGCTTTTCTTCTTTATTTTCTGATACAGACCCATTTTGATCTCCTCTTCTTTCAATGTCAGTGGCCATATACCATGAGTATGATCACATAGTTGTTTGATTGGGACAAGACACTGATTGGACAAGTTAGATTGATATGCCTATTAAACATACTCGACATTCAGGTTAATCATCATCTACTTACTACTTTAGTTGAGATATTTTATAGTGAGCATAACACCTTCCAATATGGTGAACGGTGAGATCATGGTTACTCCTGAGGATATGTACCACATTCTAAGGATCCTAGTGGTTAGAGTATAGGTATACTATGATCAAGTGTTTGCAGATCTAAGGATCAATAGCCAATATGTTACATGGGACCATATGGAGAGACATTATGCTCCACTTCCTTTCATTATAGACAACTTGATAGGATAGATCTTGGTGGCTGACCATAATGTGTAAGGTTTCTTATGTAGTTGGGGTCATTTGTTGGAGGATATGATGATGCATCCTCAGAGATTTGCATGGGGTGCTTGTCTGTTATAACACTTATACAAAGAGATGCATGAGGTTGTATACGAACATAGCTAGATTATATCAGTTGATGTCTTGGTAATACAAATTTGGGCCTAGGAACAAATCCCAATCACTTGAACAATTGGAGATAGGGATTGGCAGGCACGTCTTCCTTACATTGATCAATATAGAGGATTCCTTCATCAACCCCTCTTAGGCAAGACTAGGTATTGGCATCACATCTTAGATGATTGTACCAATATAGAGTGGAGACCATACACAAATGCTTAGGATTGGTAATATGCCCAGCTAGATCTCTCTCATATGTTCTATAGTAGATATGTGATTGGCCACTCCTCTGGTGTTGTGGAGTGATTTGTCATATCAAAGGTCTCGAGACAATATGGTCATCTACAGGATGTCTTCGCTGAGATGACCACTTATGCCAGATTTGTGGATGAGGAGAGATAGGGTTGGATGCCTCATATTTATTATGCCATAGCCTTATAGGAGATCACAGGTTTATACACTATTTCTTTGGATTATTTTCCCGCTATTGCTAATGGTGGAGTTACTAATGCATATAGACAGGACCTCTAGGCTCATCCCTTTCTACGCTTTACTAATCCACTCAAGGATTCTCCTCATATAGAGGATCTAGAGGACCCTCCTACTTCTGAAGGTTGAGGAGGAGATCGAGGATGAGGATGAGGATAAGAATATAAAGGCAAGGGAGGATGGCTATGTGAAGTTGGAAGAAGGAGAGATGGAGATGGAGATAATGGGTACTGATGGAAATGGATATAGGCTGAGGGTTCATTTTAGAGTGATTCCTCCAAGGGTTGATCATCTCCTTTGGTAGCATAGAAAAATATTTAGAGGTAGAGATAGGCAGTGGATCAATGAGTGGGTTAGGCACCAAGACAACAACAAGATTACCCTCAAGAGTAGAGACAAGATCCTCCCCCTAAGAGATAGCCAACACATGGAGAATAGGGAGGAAAAGGAGAACATAGAGCACAACTAGCATAGGGAGGAAAAGATGCACTTTCATGATTCCATCATGAGTGGAGGAGGCTAAGGACATGAGTATCTTTTCTTGAGGTTCATTATCCTGAGAGAGATCATCAGATGAAGGAGTTGATTGTTGAGAAAGACCGTCAGGGAGATGAGAGAGATCAAGTGCAACCTGATTTCACTTATTAGGGTCCTAGAGCATCATAATATTATATATTTTTTACATCCACTGTCATGCCGGATCTTTCTGAGAGAGCTCCTTCCTATTCTTCATTTACTGCACAGTCTGAGGATGTTATTTCTACCCCTTCTATAATTGATCCACCACCTCTATCCCCTCATCCAGATCTTGAGGGTGGGAGTGAGTCTTGAGTATTCTTTTGACTATCCATTTTATCTTGATGTACAATTGACATGATGATAAGCTGACATACTTTTGATGACATTCGATGAAATTGATTTTGATCTAACATGCATAATTTTTTGATCTCATTGTACTTAGTTACTAACACATTTTTATGATATATATGAGATATACCCATTCGATGCCTATGTGCTCTTGTGTGATGTGTATTATGGATGCATATTTCTTTTCACATGCTATGGATGAATGCACTTTACTTATGATATGCTGATATGTATGAATTCTCTATTTGATTATCCTTATGTGACGAAGAAAATGAGTTCTATATTTTCTTTGTATTTTTTCTCATTTCTAATCTATGATGTAATGATTATGCAATGGATGTAGCACTATTTATGTGATAATTCAAATGAAATGTTTTAATGATATAAATTTAAATGCAACTAACATGATATGTAGGTTTATTTTTCTTGCTAGTATCCTAAGCACTTGATAATGTCTGATAGATTGCATGAAGATGCCAGTGGAGAAGATATTAATTCTAGGATGATACCAGCCATGGATCTAGATTCTTTGATTTAGATCAACCCAATATAATCCATCATTGTGATATGCCAAAATTAATGCAACACTAACATAAAATGCAACCTAAAATACACCTATATTGTCACTTTTGATCTTTTTAGCTTTGTTTATTTTTATTAAATGTTTTGGGAAATTGAAGGTAGTACAACTATCATTGGTTAAAAATAACCACAATAAAATGAATACTAATTTCATTAGATGTAATGTGGAAATTAAATGAAAACATCAAGGCTTATGATGCCAAGATGACCTGAGCATTACTTTCAAATCATATTTCAAGATTACACAAGCATTGAGGCATGTAGAGCTGAAATGACCTAAGAGTGTCTTGTGTGAACAAGCATGATAACAAACAAGGAGATAAAGCTTACCTTAGCATTCAAATAAAAAGAGTCGAGGTATGTGTAGTGTACCACAAGTGTGGAGGCCCTTATCATAGAAACCAAATTTATTTGATGTTTCAAGATCATCTAAAGCACACCCACAAGCATAAATCAAAGAAAAGTCAGATACCCCTTGTCCTTGCTTGTCTAGTATTTAGACATATTTGAGTTACTTGGAAGGCACAATAATAGAAAATTAACAATAACATATAGCACAAAGATAAAATTCATGATATTTCCTTATTTATCTAGTCCTTAGACATCATAGCATTACTAAGAAATCATGATCAACATAGCTAAAACAAGTTTAGGTGATATGTTTTTCTGTTTGGTTTGTTGAGAAACACTAGTGATTTTTGTGGGTGCATGACTTTGAAAAACATCATTTTGTGTTGATATTTGTTCTGTCTATTGTACATTCTTGATAACTTGTTATAGTGAAATTCATCCAATGGGTGTTGAGAAACACCTTTGTGTTCAATTGTTAGTGTTGAGAAATATTGTCTGTATGTGGAATTAGGTGTTGAGAAACACCTTTGTGTCAGTGGAAAACCTTTCCAATGATGAGAAACCAAGAGGACTAACTCTGATTGGTGAGACTAATAATTAACAAGATGTAAACTTGGTTTATGGAAACTACTAGGAAACTACCTCCAGTGAAATGTAACTATCCAAGGACTAAGACCTCGACTAATTCCAAGCCATGATGGGGTTGCACGAGAAAATTGAGTTGTACAAGATCATGAAAGAAACTAAAGATATACACAAGTAGGAGAGAAATGTTGAAGACAATGCAGGTGGGATAGCCAAGCTACACATTGATAAATGGAGTGTTGATTACAAGTGATGCCTATTTACTAGGTTTTCATCACTTGGATAAATATTATTGTTTTTTCTACCAAGGCACCTATTTACTATGTTTTCACTAAGAAACTTTTCTTATTTTTTGATTATTTTATAATTTTTATTTTTTATTTTATTTTTTTGTATCTTTAAATTTTTAATTTTTTTAATTCATCAAGGAGCTTGTTTGCCAGGTTTTTACTAGGATGATCATTTTTTCAAGATTTTTCTATTGTTTTTGGATTAGTTGAGGATTTATTTCTACTCTAGAAGAACTCATTCTCTGAGAAAGTTATGTGTACACCTTCTTTAGGTGGATTTAATTGATAGGATTGAGGAGTCTTTCTCCTTTTGGAGTTGAGAGTTGATATGGTCTAGAGAGGGACCAAGCGAGTTGGGTTAAAAATTTTTCTTCTATTCAGTATGTTGTGTCTTTGGATTTTATCTTAACACAAGATCTCCAACTTGAAATTCCATATGTCATACTTTCTTATTATATCCTCTAGACATTCTCTTCTAATAGACCCTCAAATGCTCAAATGCTTCTATTGTTTTGTTCATCAAGAAATTCTAATTTGGATTCTTGATATCTGATAATCTTCATCTGTTACTAGTTCTCTTAATGATACTTTGAGTGATGGTACCCATACCTCAATAGGTAATACTACCTCTAAATCATACAAAAGAGAAAATGGTGTTTCCCCATAGACATTCTAATGCTTTTCCTCTAAGCCCACAATGTTGGACTCAGCTATAGGTGCCAGTCTTTACTAAATTTTTTCATCATGTTTTATGTAATATTTTGAGTATTGTTTTATTTGAAGTCTCAAATTATCCATTCTCTTATAGATAGTATGTGAGGCCTCACCTCGAGCCTATCACAGCCATTTAGTTCTGTATTTGAGATAGACATATTTGATGATTATATTTTGATGGTCTATGGATTTATTGCTACTTTATGTTATGGTTTTATCACCTTAGAGTTTAGTTGCTCATTCAGTTATGTTTTTTTTATGAAACTGTGATATCTATTTGGAACCTTTTTGTGAGATTAAGTGGATTTTATGGATGATTATGATGTCATGATGATATTTAATTGCAATTGAAATTATATATGTAATGATTATGTTATAAGTTTAATTTAGTGATGAATTATGTATTTCATGATGAGTTGTATGCATGTATAGATGAATGATTATTGTCATGTGAAATATGAAATGAAAAATGAATTATCTTGATTATTAATGTTATGAATTTACATGTTTTATTTCCTTGGACTACTGATATTGGACTTGAGTGTGTAGGAAAATAAGCCATGGTAAATTTGAGGAACCATCGCAAAGACCAATGTGAAAATCAGTTTGAGCCAAGGTTGCTTCTAGTGAGAGGCAAAAACATTGTTGTATTGTATATAATTTGTGAACGTAATGTGTATGAATGTATTTAATTGTAAATGTGATTTATGTGAGAAGGTCCAAGTGGATATGCCACATGGCTAGTGCTGTGTCATTTTTGTTTGTGTCACTTGACACATGTGTGTGTACTTAAGGCCATGAAATGTCCACTTGGGATTGGATGCCCACTAACCTAGGTTGGTACCCCTTTAGGATTCCCATATAAACCTTTGGTTAGGAAGCCTTAGAGTAAGTCAAACCATGTTGAACCCGAATTCAAACTTCAAGTACATTTTAGGGAGGTTAAATGAGTCCCTAGGGGGTAGTTAGGGTCTTTTTTAGCCACCCCACTTGATGTACCTTGGGTTGGGTGTTAAATTTTAGTCAATATTGAGCCCATAACTCATTTATGGTCCTTCAAAAGTACCTCTCAAGTAAAATTTCGAAAATGGAGGGTTGGCAAATGAGGACAAGCCCATTCCCCTTTCCCCATTCTTGGTCTCCATATCATTTATGAGGGGAGACAATGATGGATGGAAAATCTCCTTGAGCCATACCTATTAATGAGGGATATTTGGGGGTTTGGTGGAAAAGCTCTTTTAGTAGGAATTTTGGGGGAAGAATTGGGTAGACACCCACTCTCTAGATTTAGAGATTTGTTAATTTGGAAAAGACTTAGGAAAGTGGAAAGCTCTTCATCAACTTTCTTCCACAAGCTTGGATCTAGGTTGGTGGCATTCTTCATTTGCTTGTTTTTGTTTACATGTTGAGAGAGAGAGTTCTCATTTTCATGTTTATGTATGCAAAAATTTAGTTATTATGTTCTTGTAGTGTTTATGTTTTGAGATCTTGTTATTTTGTAGTAGTGGATGTTATGTGAATCTTGAGCTTGTTGTAGTGCATGATTTCTTTGCATTGTAAATGTGTAGTTTCATTTGTTAGTTCTTGAAGTTTTCTTGTATGTGTTGTAGTGTTTTGTTGAGGGAGTTCTCAAGGCCATACTCACCCTTGGGAGGGAAGAGTAGCCTTGGGGGTGAAGGGAATGTTGGGACAATCAAGGGTGTAGAGTCTCTCCTTGGATAGGAGAGAGATGAAACATGGATGTATGGGCTCCATGTAACCATCTCTGTTGTTTGTTTTGTATATTAGGGGTCATAAGGAGTTTGATGAGATTGTGTTTGTGATGAAATATACATGACGAGGAAGCCAAGTGATGGCTTATCTCTTATCATGAGATGTGCTTTCTCCCCTTGAGTATGGTTCCACCTTCACCCCTATTTTTGAGTCATTTTGAGACTCTTTGTTTTAGCCTTGGAAGGGAGTTTCATTGTGTTTCCTTTATGTTGTTGTTATTGTGGGTTTTCTTGATTGTCTTCTTATCTTTGTGATGGTTCCCCAAGCTCAAGGGTGGCTTCTTAGAAGCCTAGGATGGGAGGTGAGCATCCCATGGTCCATCTATGTTTATTTGCAGGTTTGGAAGCCATTGGAGACTTCATGTTGAAGTAGAACTTTTGAGGAAAATTTGATGATGTTCTCATATTTGAGATTGTAACACTTTTGTATTAAGATTATTGTTTTGTAAGGGAGTCATGAGAATCCCTTGAGCTCAATGCCAATGTATTATGTAATGGAGTTATCACTCCAAGTCATGTATTTTTAAGAAGTGATGTTGTAGAAAGTTGTGAAGTAATTGAATGGTAGATTTGTTGGTAGTTCTATTTTTGAAAATATAGTATATTGTTCAAGGGAAGTATTTGTGTATTCATGTTTTATGCAATAAGGAATATACAATGTATTTGTTTCATAAAAGGAATGTAAAGATTTTGTGGGAATAGTTTATGTAAGAGCATTGATTATTTACTCATTGAGATATCTTTATGCATCCATGTTGATATATTATGAAGAGGAAAATTTATTGTAGTTTCATTGTAGTTCATTGGAAATATTTCATTTAATAAAATTATTAGTGATAAACAGAATTCAAATTTATTTTATCTCTCTGCCCATGCTATTGGTTTGATATTTCTATGGAAATAATTCTTTGATGATGAAAATATTAGACTATTGAAATGAGTAACTTAGTTAAATTCACCTTGAATCCTTTCTCTATTAAGTGTTCTTTAGAATTCATTCTATTATTGGACCTAAGCTATATCCACTTCTAAAAATTGAGACCAACAAAAATAGAGAAGAATAGAAAATTAATGGAGAAGAAAAAAAACAAAACAAGTGAAAAATATAAGAGAAAAGAGAAAAAAGAGACCTACAGGTCTCTGGAAAATGTATGGGAAAAATTCCCATACATTTTCCAATCACATAGTCAATAAAATAATATAATCTCCTCTCCCACTTGGCACAAAAAAAAATATAATATAGTAAGCTAATAAAAAAAAGAATACCCTTTCATACTCAAGGTCAGCTTGTGTGGGGCCCACCTGGGACTCCACCCAAGGTGCCCTTTCAGAAAAAAATATTATAAAAAACATTATTGATTAGAATATCCTATGATAAATAAATTTATGTATATAAAAAAATAGTGTATTAAAAAAAAGGGGGAAGGACATGTTATTAAAAAGTGGATTTAAAAAAAAAGGAATATTAAAAAAAATTTGAAAATTTTTTATAAGGGGGGGGGGTGGGGGCACGGGCCCCACACCCCTCTCTCCCATGCAGTGAAAGGGCTGGCGGTCTGCAGGGTACCGCCCTACGGAAGCAGGACGACCCCTACAGTGCAGGGTACCACCCTAGTAAGGCAGGACAACCCCTGCCAGTGGGGATACTGTTGCCGACAGCAGCGTGCCCCGCGCTGCCTTCCCAACGGGATGTGACGGTGGGGGAGAAACAATATACCGCCCTTAATAAATTTAAACTTTATTTTATTTTCATTTTTATTTATTTATTTATTAATATTAATTTATATTTATATTAATCAATATAAATATTATTTAATAATTAATTTATTAATTATTTTGTATTAATTAATATTTTTAATATTAATTATTATAAATATTATTTAATAATTGAATTATTATTTAAAAAATATGAATTAATATTTAATATTATTTAACAAAAATATCTTTTGATAATTAATTTACTTAATTTGATAATAATTATTATATTAATTAGATGATAATAATTAATATAATAATTATTTAATTATTAATAAATATATTAACTGGTCATTGAGGTAGTTATTATCAGTTAATAATTAATCCTTTTATGATGATATACAATAATTGTATTAATTATTGAATACTAATAATTAATATAATTATTATTTGTAAAAAAATTATGTTGTCACTTAACCTTATGAACAATGAAATGTGTTTAGTTATTATTTAGCTTATTAAATTATTTTTGATATATAATCACAATGCCTTAATAAATGAATCTTAACGACTCATTGTAGTATAGTGTTGGCTATAGGCTCAATTATCTAGTATTAGTATAGCGAAAACTATAAGTTGGTTCTAACATGAATGAAATAGGATGATAGGATTACTTTGGTTGCAATTTCCCCTTCTGATACAATCCCTTGTTAAATCTAATTCATCTAGTAACTTATATCACCAACGTTTGTAAAGAAATATTGTTTCAGACTCCTTTCGAAACTTTGTCTTAGTCAACTGTTAACCCTCAGCATAAACTTAGACTTATATTACCTTTAAAAAAAAAATTGGTGTGCTTTTGGTGTGCTTTTCATGTGAAATTATGGGCATGACACTTGGTATCAGAGCCTAGGTTTCAACATTGGAACCTAAACCCATTACGTTTCCTATCTAACTTTGACGCCTTTTTGAAATTGTTAGGATGCCTCCCCTTATGCGTCAAGCTCGGAGACGTATTAGAGGACGAGGGGCTAGGCGAGCTCCCTCAGGTCAGGAGCAAGCTGAACAAAGGGCTGAAGTATCAGTTGTTAATCAACCACCACCACCACCACCTGATCCTAATCAGGAGGTCCTGTTAGCCTTACAAAACCTCAGCGTGTAAGGAAACTCAGGTGCGGAAACAACTTCCTACACTAATCTCTAAAGGAAAATATTGTGCAAATTCTTTTAAATCCTTACAATTTTAGATTCATTAACTACTTTAACAATGATATTGCAGCCATATACCATGCATACAGAAAATAGAGAATGACACGATGATTTACCCTGAGGAAAACCTTTTGGTAAAAACCCCAACACTCCAAAACCTACACAATGTATTAATCAAAACTATTATAGTTTACAATACACTTACAATGCAAGTTCTTTCAAAAGATTTCCAACTCTTGAAGACAAATTGTGGCAGCATAAAAATGTTCCAACAATACACTAACTTCACAACCCTAAAAAATGCTTATATCATGCACTTCCCTTTTTAGGGCAACTTCCAAAGATAGTTGTATTAGGGTTTTACCATTCTGATTGAGGAAGAGTGTACAATACTCAACTTTATCAATTGCCACATGTCTTGCATGTCTTCACCCATCATTGAATCTTCCAGATATAGCTCTTACATGTCATAGGAATCCGTCATAACCATTTTATCCATGACCTCCTTACACACAATTCAAGATGCTGACACATCAAGTGGAGTGACACATCAACATGACAACAAGACATGTACACTCACACTTAATTACATTATTTGCAAGAAATACATTTTACAAAACAAATAATAAGAATAGGAATTATCCAAGGTTGAGACACCTTATTCCTAACACATCAGAGTTATACAGGAAAGATTACCTCCAGTTAATCCTCAGTCAGAGCACCAATTTTTCAGAGGACAAAGATTAGAGGCTAGAGAGAGGACTAGGAGCCCTCCATGAGATCATGAGGAAGGGCAAGGAGCACATGAGGTGGAATCAGTTGACATGCCAGAACCACCACTAGCCGGTTTAGTTTTGAGGGTACCCCATGATGCTAGGGACCATATTAGAGATCTCCTACAGTTACAGCCACCCTTGTATTATGGCTCTATAGAGGGTACAGATACCAAGGCATGGATTTTGAGCTTAGACAGGTGCTTTGGGTTGTGTCAGTATGATAGCAACATCGAGGCTCATTTTTTAGTACTCCTTTTGAGAGGAGGTGCTTCCACATGGTGGAAATAGGATGAATATAAGAACAACACCACTATGGACACTATGACTTGGGAGACATTCCTAGAGAGGTTCCGAGATAGGTACCTATTAGAGAACTATAGACAGAGGCATATTGATGAGTTCCATGAGCTCTAGTAGAGGGGAGTCATAGTGCTATAGTATGAGACCTAATTCCTTGAGTTTCTACCCTATGTAGACTACATGAAGGATGAAAAGCTATGAATCAACCATTTCATTAAGGGACTCAATGATTGGATAGAGGGACAAGTTCGCATGAACTCACCAGGGACCCTTTGTGAGGCCATAGAGATGGCCTTGGTTGCAAAAGAGATTCAGGGTAAGTCTAGCGACGCTCGTGACAGGTCTTAGAACTATAACTTTGCATCACAGTCACAGGGGCACCAAAAGAGTCACTGGAAGGGTAATAACAAACATTCCTTGGGATCTTTTAACAAGAACCCACAGCAGCAGACCCAACAAAATTAGAAACAGAAGCCACCATAGGGACAATAGGGCTCTAAGCCCAAACAGTGGCAGGAATAGGGGTAGAGGAAGGATCAATGATAGTAGTATATAGATGCACCCCTAGCATGGACTCAGCAGTCCTCTCGGGGGGGTTTCAGTGGTTCTAGTAGGACAGGTCGTCAGTAGTTCTCTAGGCCATAGGGAGTATAGACTTTCACATGAGGTCCTTGCTATGCATGTGGTGCCATGGGGCACTTAGCTCATGATTGTCCTTAGGGATAGATGTTAGGTAGTCAGTGCATGGCAGCATTAGAGCCTATAGTTGGAGACTGAAAAGTCTCACAGAGTATTTGCAGTGGTTGATAACTGCCAGGCCGAGCACTAGGCCATAGTGATAGAGGCTACATGTATGATTAGCGGTGTTAGTATTACTATATTGTTTGATTCTAGTGCTACTAATTCTTTTATATCTCCATTTTTTGTAGAGTGTTGCGGGCTTGTGGCAAAAAGATAGGAAGTTAGTTGGGAAGTGGAGTTAGCATCAAGGTCTAGAGAGTCAGTCAACTCTTTAGTGAAGGATAGCCAGGTGTAGATTGGTGATTTCATCACGTCTGTAGATCTTTGTATCACACCTCTTGGTTCCTATGACATAGTACTTGGCATGGATTAGCTTTATGCCCATAGAGCTAAGTTATATTGTCAATAGAAGAATATTGAGTGCCTTGATGATCATGGTACACCTATAGTAATTTGCGGGATTCAGAGAGGCATCTCTCTTTGTATGATCTCAGCCATGCAGCTTAAGTAGAGCATGTGAAAGGGATGTCAACTTTTTGCTATTACTATTAGTGATAGAGAGGATGAGGAGGAAGGGAAACCATCTCTTGATGATTATCCTATACTTCAGGAGTTTTCAGATGTGTTTCCTACTGAGCTTCTAGGCATGCCTCCTCATAGAGTAGTAGACTTCCATATTGATCTTGTGCTAGGAGCTACACCAGTTTCAAGGGAACCTTATAGGATGACCACTAATGAGCTTAATGAGCTCAAGATCTAGTTAGAGGAACTTTTGGAGAAAGGTCACATTCACCCTAGTGCTTCACCTTGGGGTGCACCTATTATCTTCATTAAGAAGAAGGATGGATCCTTGTGGTTATGTATGGATTATCGACAACTTAATAAGCTTACCATCAAGAATTGGTATCTGCTCCCCAGGATTGATGATTTATTTGATCAGCTTAAGGGTGCTAAAGTATTTTCCAAGATTGATCTTAAGTCAGGTTACCACCAGTTACATATTTTTGATAGTGACATTCCTAAGACTACTTTTCATACTAGATATGTGCATTATGAGTTCACAGTTGTACCTTTCAGACTCACCAATGCTCCAATAGTTTTCATGAGCCTTATGAATGGGGTATTCTGTACCTTCCTTGGTAAGTTTTTAATTGTGTTCCTTGATGATATCTTGATTTATTCATGGGATGAAGAGGAACACGAAGAGCACTTGAGACAGGTTTTGCAGTGTCTTAGAGACAATCAGTTGTATGGCAGTTTGTCCAAATGTGCTTTCTATAGGACATAGATTCATTACCTCAGGCATGTTATTTTAGGAGATGGAATCTCAGTAGATCCATCTAAGATTAGAGCCATCATGGATTGGCCTACACCTACCTCAGTGACATAGGTCAGGAGCTTTATGGGATTGGCAGGTTATTACAAGTGATTTGTAGAGGATTTTTCTAGAGTGGCACATCCCATCACTTCTCTTCAGCATAAGGGAAATAAATTTGAGTGGATTGAGAAGTCTGATAGGGCCTTTCAAGAACTCAAGAAGGCTCTTACCAGTGCTCCTATTCTAGCAGTGCATGATCCTTCATCGGATTTTATTGTATGCATAGATGCTTCCTTAGATGGTTTGGGAGTAGTTCTTATGTAGAATGGGCGAGCCATTGCATATGAGCCTAGGAAACTTAAAACTCATGAACTCAATTACCCCACTCATGACCTCAAGTTAGCTGTAGTGGTTCATGCCTTAGGGAGATGGCAGCATTTTCTTCTGGTTCATTGGTTTGAGCTCCATTCAGATCATCAGAGCTTACAATATATTTTCTCTTAGCCAAACCTGAATGTACATCAGCATAGGTGGATGGAATTCCTTTGTGAGTATGATTTTGATGTCCACTACATCAAGGGGAAGGAGAATGTGGTTGTTGATGCTTTGAGTAGGAGATGCCATGGGGCCTACTCTATGATAGTAGGTACTAAGTTGAAGGATCAAATATTGCATCATTTGCATGAGGATATTTGGTATGTAGAGGTTAGTCAGATCATTTGGTCTTAGAGTACCCTTGAGGGTAAATATTCAAGATATTCCCTAGATTCTGATGGGATTTTACACCATAGAGGATACATCTATGTCCCATCCTCTGATGACTTGCAAGTATTCATCATGCTAGAGGCTCATAGGGCACCTTATGCAGTGCATCCCAGAGTCAAGAAGATGCATGCAGATTTGAGTCAGTTATATCATTGGCCAGGGATGAGATAGAACATAGCTGAAATAGTGGCATGATGTCTTGAGTGTCAGAGGGTTAAGGTAGAGCATCATCACCCTGGTGGTTTGCTTCAGTCTCATGAGATACCAGAGTGGAAGTGGGATGTTATTTCCATGGACTTCATTATTGGTCTCCCTATGTCATCTTGACGCCATGATGCCATCATGATGATAGTTGACAAACTGACCAAAGTAGCCCACTTTTCACCCATTTAGACCACTTTTACAGCCCTAGAAGTAGCTCAAGTTTTCTTACGAGACATTGTCAGACTTCATGGCATACCTCGTAAGATTATCTCAGATCGAGATTCTCTCTTCACATCATCCTTCTGGACAGGGTTACAGACAACTTTAGGCACTAAGCTCAATTTTAGCACCGCATATCACCCAGAGACCGATGGTCAGACATAGAGGGTCAATCAAGTATTGGAGGATATGCTCCACATGTATGTCATGGATCATCAGACTAGGTGGGAGGAGTACCTTCATTTAGTGGAGTTTTCCTACAATAATGGGCATCACACTTCTCTAGGTATGCCTCCCTATCAGGCATTATATGGCAGACCATGTAGGACACCATTGAGTTGGGACCGTGTTGAGGATAAAGTTGCTTTAGGTCCTAAGTTAGTGTGAGAGTTGGAGCACCAGGTGACATTGATCAAGCAACGTTTAAAGGAGGTGTAGGATAGGCAAAAGAAGTATGTAGATGCCAAGAGGGAAGATCATAGTTATCAGGTTGGAGATAGAGTCTTTTTGAGAGTGCAACCTCATAAGAGTCCAATCCAATTTGGAAAGGGCTCTAATCTTGGACCTAGATTTTTTGAGATTCTTGAGTGGATAGGTCCTATCACCTATCATCTTGCTTTGCCATCGAGCCTGTCATGCATCCACATGTTTTTCATGTGTCAGTGTTGAGGAAGTATATTTTTGATGAGACTCATATCATAGATTGGAATGCCTTGTAGGTGGAGTCAGACGGTTAGCTAGCTTTAGAGCCCATCCACATTTTGGTTCACCAGATGCTAGCACTTCAAGGCTGAGAGCTAGACTAGGTTAGGGTCTAGTGGGATTGCTATGATGAGGTTACAACATCATGGGAGGATGCAGCATAGATGAGAGCACAATATCCCCATATTTTTTATGAACTCTAGGAGAAAGTTCATGCCTAGGGGGGAGGATGTGAGGCCTCACCTTGAGCTTGTCATAGCCATTTAGTTCTACATTTGAGATAGACATATTTGATGATTATATTTTTATGCTCTACAGATTTACTAATACTTTATGTTATGGTTTTATCACCTTAGAGTTTAGTTGCTCATTCAATTATGTTATTTTGATGAAGCTGTGATATCTATTTGGAACCTTTTTGTGAGATTAAGTGGATTTTATGGATGATTATGATGTCATGATGATATTTAATTGAAATTTCAATTATATATGCAATGATTATGTTATAAGTTTAATTTAGTGATGAATTATGTATTTCATGATGAGTTGTATGCATGTATAGATGAATGATTATTGTCATGTGAATTATGAAATGAAAAATGAATTATCTTGATTATTAATGTTATGAATTTACATATTTTATTTCCTTGGACTACTGATATTGGACTTGAGTGTGTAGGGAAATAGGCCATGGTAAATGTGGGAAACCATCGTAGAGACCAATGTGAAAATCAGTTTGAGCTAAGGTTGCTTCTAGTGAGAAGCAAAAACCTCATTGTATTGTATTTAATTTGTGAACGTAATGTGTATGAATGTATTTAATTGTAAATGTGATTTATGTGAGAAGGTCCAAGTGGATATGCCACATGGCTAGTGATGTGTCATTTTTGTTTGTGTCACTTGACACATGTGTGTGTACTTAAGGCCATGACATGTCAACTTGGGATTGGATGCCCACTAACCTAGGATGGTACCCCTTTAGGATTCCCATGTAAACCTTTGGTTAGGAAGCCTTAGAGTAAGTCAAACCATGTTGAACCCGAATTCAAACTTCAAGTGCATTTTAGGGAGGTTAAATGAGCCCCTAGGGGGTAGTTAGGGTCTTTTTTAGCCACCCCACTTGATGTACCTATTATACACTAAGTTTACACCCTTTTTTCAAGCTCTCATAGTCTTGATAACCTAGTATAACATGGGAATCATCTCTAGGTTGTGGGATCTATGCTAACTAAGATGAGACCTCCAAGTTCTAGGCTGGTTCCTCTTGGATAATCACCTTAATTTTCTTCTAGACATAAAAAGTAAATATTTTGAGGGAAAGGGATAGAAGGAATGCTTGGAAAGGGAAATGATTGAAAACAAACTACCTAATAGGTAAAACACTGAAATTAGGGTTTTGATCTCAGTATAGAGGAATGGAATCAATGAAAGGCTTAGGTCTAGTAGGTCACAACTCACTGAATAGGCTTGCATAAGTGTTTCATAGGAGGGCCTGAACATAAGGTACAAATTATGACCTACAAGCAGACATTCAATTCTGCAACTCAGTGTAGGATTGAGACAAGACTGTTAGGGGTCTGAAGTATACCCACAAATACATCTAAATTAGATCAAACACAATAACACACACAATTATAGAAAGTAAGAGGGATTAGGAACCCTAAGATATCACTAAAAACATCATATACCTTAATCCAATAAGAGATAATTCAGACAAGGAAGCATAGGGACATGAAGAATTGTCACAAAATACCTCTGCAATGTTTGAATAATCAATGAAAGAATACAACTATAGAAGCCAGAGGGTAGAAAAAATGCCATAGATAACTCTTAAGAAAGATGAATTTCTTTTTAAAATTGTCTAACTCTAAGCACTAAGGCTCCAAAAAGGAACTATATACCTCTCACTGCATGCAGGTAGGAGTCAAAAACCTAACTAGGGTTACAAAATTAAACAATGATATCAAACCCTAGGGTACTGATCACCTATTATGAAAATATTTGAGAATGTCGGTGATCAAATCATATCTTTCTTCATAGACATCCATTCGGTACTAAGCTCACCTAGAGACACAACAACCTCAACCTACGAACCCACCTACAACTCCACTAAGCCATGAAGGCTCCAAATCTGATTATATTTCCCTGGGAGAGGTACTATTCAAAAGGTGGTGCCAACTCTTTCTAGCACCTCTTGTCATGAAAACATGGCAAAGGACCCTACAATGCCGACCAACAGTCACTTCTATCATCCTCACAACCAGAACTATCCTAAGACTTTATTTCCTGAGCTACCCGACGTCGTGCATGGCCAAAAGAACACAAAACCTTCATAGAGACATTTGAATTTTTGAAATATAACGGCTAGCGGAAAATTTTAAAATGTAACCGTCAATGAGAAACCCTTCCTGATAGATGAATGGCCTAGATTCACTAAGAAAACAACTTTAAAATCCTTTTGACAAGTCAAAACCACCATGGAAGTCAGTGGCCAATGAGAAACAAGAAAATTGACATGCTTACTAGCTTGGACCCACTTGATTTTCCCTTTTTTAAGTTACGAAGAACTTACTTTAACCCTGCGCCCAAACTTGCCACTTGTCAGACCTCTATTCATGCTGACCACTCTATAGGCATACACCTCGACACTTGTCTAACATCGGACCCACTACAAACAAGATTCCAATCTAACGATGGGCACATGATCTCATACCCTTCAAATATTCCTTCAGAACATACACCAATCATAGATCCTTATTAGACTGGGACCCCAGGACACATCAGATCCTCTAACAAATCCTCATCAGCATACGACAACCAATCAAAAACCAACACATCAACACACCTGGCAACGTGGTCCCACAGACTTTCTCTTTACTTCGACCAATCAAAAGATGAAATGTCATCCTAACCTAGCATTGGACCCACTGATAGGAGCTGAACACTTGGCAAATCTAACGGCGGGCGTAAGATCACATGTGTCAGAAAAAGGCTATGTGAAGATATGCTAGCCATTTATTTTCATCCCTCTGACATCCCTGCATAGACCCTGACACAACCCCACTAAAAAATCCCAATCATCGCTATGTGGACCAATAGAAGATGAGTACATTAGAAAACGAGGACCCACTAAATGAAGCTCTGACAACAAATCAAGATTGACGACTGGTGCATAATCTCATGGCTTTGACACAACCCATGAGGTCATGTGCCAATCATTGGATTAAAAGCTACATAGTCCTCTAGGTCCGCTCTGATGAACTTCTAAATCATCACCAACCAACCAATGACAAGCTTCCACATAGGATGATGTGGCAATGGACCCACTAAAGCCTTGAAGCACTGAGCAAAAGGGAAGATTGACAGCCATCGCAAGATCTCATGTATCAGAAGAACCCCTTGTGAATTCACGACAACCATCGGATCTTCCTGACTAGGACCCCACTAAAGCGACTGCCAAAAGACTTAGCGAATATGTGATTGAGGAAAGATTAGCTATTTCACTGGGTCACAAGATGTTAAGACTTAACCACCAAACATTTGTCAACTAAGAGAGCCAATGTAGTCACTGAATCACCGAATAGAAGGGGTAAGCACAGTTAACTTAGAGAACCTGCGACCGACCAATGAGAGAAAGTGCACATGGGTTTTTTAAGGACTTAAGTGGCTAAGATAAAGTAACATGAAAATAGAAACTGACATAGGGTTTCTTAGGGTTTTTTTGGCACAACGACTACATTTTCAAATATTTTGACCTGCAAACCAGGGAATGAAACAAATTGCAAAGGCTAGAGGACATGGCATAAGATCATAAAATTTTCAGGGATGCTTGGCAGGATGAAAACTGAGATTTTAGAATAGGTTTTAGCCAAATTTGCATGCACATGAAAATTAGGGTAACATTTTGGCGATTTCTGCTAGATGTCAGCCTGCTAGACATGGAAAACTAGTGGCCTTGACATATTAATTAGGCATGGGGTCATCTCAGGAACACAAAACTTTTGATAGAGAGGCAAAATTGGAACCAGAAGGACAAACTTGTGCACAAGAACTTCTTGGAAAGTAGGAAACTAACCTACAAAATAGGGAAAGAAAGTAGGGGAAATATTTTATAGAGATTTACAAGGAAGGACTAACCCCAAAATAGGGCTTCAAGTGGAATCCATTTACTGAGATAGGCAAGGGAACTCCTTGAAGATTTGATAGTTGAAAAGCATTAGGCCTCCTACACTCTGTTATAACAAATGGTTGACCCCAAAATGAGTCAAATTTTGTATGTCTGCCAAGCTTGGATCTGAACTCATCCCATTTGAGAACTACATCTCCAACCTTAAAATTCCTGATCCTGGCTCTCTTGTCAAAACTTTTCTTTGTCTGAGTTTGATGGAATTCCATATCCTGCATTGATTTGTCTCTGATCTCTTCCAATTCCATCAATTGAGCATACCTGACCTGCAAGGGGTCTCCTTCTTCAAATAGAGCATATTGAGTAGCCAAGTCTAGAGCTGGCAATTCAACTGAGATAGACAACTTGGCCTCTTTGCCATACACTAGCATATAAGGAAAATTCCAAATGATCTTCTTTGGGGTAATTTTGTCTAACCACAAGGTAGACTTCAACTTTGTATGCCAATCTCTCTGATTGTCATGCAGAGTCTTCTTGATTATCCTAATCAAGTTCTTATTTGTTGATTCAGCTAAGCCATTACCTTGAGGGTAATAATTTGAATTGGTATTTAGATAGATTCCATTCCTGATTGCCCACTCTGAGACTTTGAGGCCTGTGAATGCTAATGCATTATCTGAAATTATGGAGTCTGGAGTGCCAAACCTATGGATTATATCATCATAAAAACTTAAGACAACACTCTCATTGGCTTCTTTTAATGCAATTGCTTCTATCCATCAGGTGAAGTAATCTGTTGCAGTGATTATCCATTTATGGCCTACACTAGATGGAGGATTGATCATTCCAATGAAGTCTATACCCCACCTCATGAAGGGTTGGTCTATTCTGACTGGCTGTAGGGGCAAGGCTACAAGCCTTTCTTTTCCTGCAAACATGGCACACTTGATGCATTTTATCACATGCTCATGACTATCCTTAAAGATAGATGGCCAATAGTATCTAGCCCTCATGATTTTAAAAGCAGTAATCCTAGGAGAAAAGTGACCTCCAGAAGGTCCATCATGAAATTCAAATAGGACATCAGCTATCTTTTTTGAATCTATGCATCTTAAAAGGACACCACTGTGATCCTTTTTGAAAAGAATTTCATCTATCAACATGAAAGGAATAGATTGTAATCTATAATACCTCCCTTTTTCTGAATCTAGATCTGCAAAACATTTTCCTATCTTCAAATAATTGATCATATTAGGCAACCAACTTGTTACCTTGGCTTGTTCTTCTATAGAATGCACCACTAGAGATGCATCTATTTGCTCTGATTTCTTTGAACTCTCATCCTCTGCCAAATGCTCACAAAGACCTCTTCCTCTAACCAACTTGGTAGTTTGAATTTCTATGTCATATTCCATCACCTTGGTGATCCAACCATCTTTTCTCATTTAGGTATTTGGAAAGAAAAAATTGTTTGACACTTCGATGAGTAACTTTTAAATGTACCTTGCTATGGGTCAACAAATATCTAAAATTTTTAAGGCTCTTCACCACAACAAGTACATTATTCTCTACAAAAGAGTATCTTTGTTCATACTCCTCTAAACCTTTGCTAAAGAAAGCAACAGGCTGCTCCAATCCATTTGAATTTTCTTGGGTCAACATTGCAAACATAGCATCATGACCTCCATAAGCATAAAGGATAAAATCCTTACTGAAATTTAGGTTTAGGAGAGTAGGGGCTTCTGTTAAGGCCTCTTTGATAGCTTGGAAATTGACTCTCCCTTCTTTGGTCCAACTAAAAGTTGAATTCCTCTTTAACATGGCTGTCAAAGGCTTGAGTAAATCTGCAATGTTAGGCAAGAACCTCCTAACAAAATTAATCTTTCCTATGAAAGATTGGAGAATTTTCTTATGATGTGGAAATGGTAGCTCTAGAATGGCTACAATTCTCTCAGGATCTACTATGATCCCTTCTTTGGATACTACATATCCTAACAATTTTCCTTCATGAACTGCAAACACACATTTATTGGGATTAAGGAATATCCCAAATTCTCTACATCTTTCAAAGATCTTCCTCAAATATTTGATGAGATCTACTGCATGCTTTGAATAGATAGTTATATCATCTAGATAGACCAACTCAAACTTGTACATGAGGCTTTTAAAGGCCATATCCATTGCCTTTTGAAAAGTAGCACCTGCATTTGACAAACCAAAGGGCATCTTTTGATAAGCCACAGTTCCCCACTTGGTTGTAAATGTAGTCTTGTATTGATCCTCTTCATTTACCAGGATTTGATTGTATCATGAATAGCCATCCAATAATGAAAATCTCTCAGATCTAGAGACACATTGTAAAATTTGTTCCATAGAGGGTAATGGATGGCGATCCTTTAGAGAGGCCCTGTTAAGATCCCTGAAGTCAACACATAACCTCAACTCCCCATTCTTTTTCCTGACAAGAACAAAGTTGGAAACCCAACTAGTATGCTTAATGGGGTGGATGATACCACTTTCTATTAGTTTGAGTACTTCTTTATGCATAAGTGGCTCAAGCTTGGGATTAACAGGCCTTTGCTTTTGCCTCACTGGTTTGGCATTAGGTTCTAATTCAATAGTGTGCTGATCAAGGGTTGGATCAAAACCTTTGAGGTCTTCATACTACCATGAAAAAACATCATTGAATTCTTTAAATAACTGAGTGTAAGCTTGCTTTTCCAATTTAGTGTTCACTTTTCCAAATTGTAAGCTCTTACCTGGTTCCAACTTTAATTCAACACAATGTTCTTGTTGAACTACCAGGCCAGCTTTGCTTCTCTTAACTTCATCATCCTTGTTGAAGATAGTCTCTAAGGTGACAAGACCTCTAGGCATCTTATTAGACTTAAGTTGTATCACTTGATCACCATAGTTTTGTGATAGCCTATCTTGATTGTACTCTAAAAAAACATCTTCTTCAAACAAGAAATGTAGAATTTGTTCATCATTGTCAAACACCTACCAATTGACATCATTATCAGGAATAGAGGGTCTAACAATCACTTTGATATGCTATTGATCCATTTCTTTTGAAATGCTATTTAGAATATCATACTGAGATCCAACAGCAGCTAACCTATCTGCATTTTGATTTAGTTTCCTAGGGATAGCACCAATATTGAAAGCACAAAAATCTTCAATTGCATCCCAAACTCTATATTTGTAGGCTTTCAAAGTGTCATTTTTTATTGCACTCATCCCTCTTACTTGGCTGACAACTAACTCACTGTTACCATAAACTTTTAAGGCCTTAAGCCCTCTTTTTCTAGCCCACTCTAGTCCATTGACTAGACTTTCATATTCTACAGTAGTGCTAGTGCAGGAGAAATTGAATCTAAAGGTAGTATAATACCTTTCTCCTTTTGGGGACACTAGCATAACACCACCACTAGAACCATGTCTACTTCTAGCCCCATCAAAAAATAGTTCCCAAACCTGATTGTTTTGATCTTTTGAATCAGTGTCTTCTTTGAGAAGGCTTGGCTCTATGACCCCACTTTCTTGTATCAAATAAATTCCCAAACCAAAATCCCAAATGAGGTGCTCTTGGGCCTCTGAAGCTCTTTCATCTAGAAAAATATTAGGGATACTTTCTATCTTTATGTCTTCTTCACTAATGGTTTGGAAGTCACTGTCATCAAATATAGGGCAGTTTACATTGATGGTATTGGACACATAAGGCTCTATATGGTGTGCTGCTAATGGCTCTGACTTAATGGTCACCTTGGTCCCATATCTTGTATGAAATAGCATGTGAGACCAATCAGAAGATAGGTAACCTCCTATCTTAGCTGTAAACTCCCTTGAAAGACATATAGCAAATAATGCAGGAAGATCTATGATATATATATCAAGGAGGATGGAGAAGTTAGGACTAGCATGTAGGATTAGGCTGGTATCCTTAGCCACACCTATAGTATTGACTAAGGATCCATCAAGTTGTGTAACCTTCTTTTGGAAGGGCTCATATTTTAGTCCTAATTGGTCAGCTACTTTCTTGGGCATTACAGTGCTAGTAGCTCCACTATCTACCATACAATTATGCACTAAAGATTTTCCAATGATTAAGGATACATAAAAGGGAGGCAGCTTTGAGTTCCTTCCTCACATGGTATTGGCCTTGGAGTTGCTACTTGGAGCCTCCTTTTCTTGATCAGTGTTAACCAACACTAGCTTTGTAGCTTCTTTTGTAGTTTGAGGAGTTGCCACTTCAGTCATGGCCTTCTTCAAAATCTCAGGCTATCCTGGAAGAGCCAAAGAGTCCCACATGGACATGGTGACATTAACCTTCTTCATGTTGTCTACAATATTAAAAGGTGTCATAGTGTGTACTCTTTGTTGTTCTTTCACTATGATGGGCTCCACCTCTTTGGAATGTTGGCCTTCTTTGTTTGTAATGACAGGAGCCTTCTTAGGTGTGATGGGATTAGCTTGCTACAGTGGCTCTGTAGATGTAGTGGCTTTGGCATTAGAATCTACTCTCTCCATGTCTTGAGCTCTTCTTTTTGCTCTTGTATAGGCAACACAAGAAACTTCATCATTGACTCCATTGAAGTCTGGTTGCTCCCAATTGAAAAGAGCAGTCTCATTCTCTTGTGATTCTTGTTGAGGCACTGAGCCACTAGATGAAGCCTCTGATTGAGCTTGTGAGGTATTTTGGACCATTAGAGCTTGGTTCATCCATCCATTTGAACATGTAGCCTGATTGTGAGGCTGATTACAAGGAAAACACCATTCATTCTCCATAGCCATATTATTTTGACTAGGAACCATATCCCTCACTGGATTTGTAGAATTGAGAGGTGCAGGGTTATATGGTTGGAATGGTCTTTGGTTAAAACTCTGTCTTTGTCCTTGACAACCTCCTTGGTATGGTGGCCTATTTTGTTGATAAGGCTGTCCCTAATTTTGATATTGTTGATTAGGACCTTGGCCTTGTGTCTAAAAGGGTGGTCTAATTCCTTGACCTTATTTCTTCAAATTTGTAACCTCTTTAGTCAAGGTCTATAATAAGTTTGTCATTTCTTGCTGACTACTTTGTTGGCTATTCTTTATCTCTTATAACTCTTGAGAGAAACTAGCTGTTAGATTTTGACCATTGGTACTAGCTTGAGGTGCTAATATGGTGGGAATAGGGGTAAATGGGGGTACTTGTGTAGGTGCAATGGGTTGAAGGCTAGGGAAGATGGGCATTGGTGGCCTTCTAGCAATCATTCCTGCTTGGATTAAACAATTTTTAGCCTTGACAGCTATGTCAAAAGCTTGGGGTAAGGAAGTACCACCCATAGATTAGATCATGATAGAAATTTGACCATTTAGAATTTGCAAGTAGTAATGATGGCCTTACAAAGACTGGAATTCTATTCCATGTTTTGAGGAATCTACTATTGTAATCCATCATTTTCTCTTGAGGGTCTCTCTTAATAGTTGTTAACTGCTCAACTAGAGACAAGTTATCTGATTTATCCTCAAAATGCTTACTCAATGCATCTCCTAATTCATCCCATGAAGTAATAGAACCAACAGTTAAAGTTCTAAACCATTCAAGAGCCTTACCTTTTAGAGAGGCTGCTAATAATTTTGTGGCCACATCTTCTTGGGTTATGTTGTGTATGCTACAGATGGTGGTCACATCTCTTATGTGTTCAAAAGTAGTTGTTTTCCCTTCACCTGTGAAATTAGGTATAATCTTAAGTGCCACTAAGGGAACATCATGATGTTGAGAAAAGGCTAATGAACTTCCTTGATTGAAAGGTGAAAAGGCAAATTGTCTAGCCAGTGTAGGAGCTATGATTTGAAGATTGACAACTATGTGAGTTGTATTTGCTGCTAGATTTGAATCTTCTTCTAGATCTCTGGTTAGAGATCTTCCCCTTCTTCTGAGATGAAAGGGGAAAGGTCTCCCTTCTGAGGTATCAGGAGGTGTTGATTGAAATCTCCTTATAGGGGACATTCTTTGAGTTGACCTACCTTTTTGACTTCTTCTTGAGGGCAACTCTGAAAATTTAGTGAGCTTTGAGCTTATAGTCTCAATCTTTCTCATAAACCTTGAACAAGGTTGGCCTCGATCTTTGAAATCAGTGGAGTCACCAGATATACTTGATAGAAGAACTTCTAAAAGCCTGTATTATGCAATCTGTATATCAGAGATAACATAATCTTCAAACAATGAAATTTTTTTGTAGTCCCACCGGGCATGCCAGAATTGTTATACACTAAGTTTGCACCCTTGTTTCAAGCTCTCATAGTCTTGATAACCTAGTATAACATGGGAATCATCTCCAGGTTGTGGGACCTATGCTAACTTAGATGAGACCTCTAGGTTCTAGGCTGGTTCCTCTTGGATAATCACCTTAATTTTCTTCTAGACATGAAAAGTAAATCTTTTGAGGGAAAGGGATAGAAGGAATGCTTGGAAAGGGAAATGACTAAAAGAAAACTACCTACTAGGTGATACACCAAAATTAGGGTTTGGATCTCATTATAGAGGAATGGAATCAATGAAAGACTTAGGTCTAGTAGGTCAAAACTCACTGAATAGACTTGCATAAGTGTTTCATAGGAGGGCCTAAACATAAGACACAACTTATGACTTGCAAGCAAACATTCACTTCTGCAACTCGGTGTAGGATGAGACAAGATTGTTAGGGGGCTGAAGTATACCCACAAAAACATCTAAATCAGATCAAACACAATAACACACACAATTATAGAAAGTAAGAGGGACCAGGAACCCTAAGATATCATTGAAAACATCATATACTTTAATCCAATAAGAGATAATTCAGACAAGGAAGCATAGGGACATGAAGAATTGTCACAAAATACCTCTGCAATGTTTGAATAATCAATGAAAGAATACAACTGTAGAAGCCAGAGGGTAGAAAAAATGCCATAGATAACTCTTAAGAAAGATGAATTTCTTTTTACAATTGTCTAACTCTAAGCACTAAGGCTCCAAAAAAGAACTATATACCTCTCATTGCATGTAGGCAGGAGTCAAAAATCTAACTAGGGTTACAAAATTAAACAATGATATCAAACCCTAGGGTACTGATCACCTATTATGAAAATCTCTGAGAATGTTAGTTATCAAATCATATCTTTCTTCATGGACATCCATCTGGTACTGAGCTCACCTATAGACACAATAATCTCAACCTACCAACCCACTTACAACTCCAGTAAGCCATGAAGGCTCCAAATCTGATTATATTTCCTTGGGAGTGGTACTGTTCAAAAGGTGGCGCCAACTCTTTCTAGCACCTCCTATCATGAAAACATGGCAAACGACCCTGCAATGCTGGCCAACAATGACTTCTATCATCCTCACAACCACAACCATCCTGAGACTTTATTTCCTGAGCTACCTAACGTCGTGCATGGCCAAAAGAACACAAAACCTTTGCAGAGACATTTGAATTTTTGAAATATAATGGCTAGCGGAAAATTTTAAAACGTAACCGTTGATGAGAAACCCTTCCCAGTAGATGAAGGGCCCAGATGCACTGAGAAAAGAACTTTAAAATCCTTCTAACAAGTCAAAACCACCATGGAAGTCAGTAGCCAATGAGAAACGAGCAAATCAACATGCTTACTAGTTTGGACCCACTTGATTTTCCCCTTTTTAAGTTATGAAGAACTTACTTTAACCCTGGGCCCAGACTTGCCACTTGTCAAACCTCTATTCGTGCTGACCACTCTGTAGGCATACACCTCTGCACTTCTCTGACATTGGACCCACTGTGAACAAGATTCCAATCTAACAGCGGGTGCATGATCTCATACCCTTTGAATATTCCTTCAGAACATGCACCGGCCATAGATCCTTATTAGACTGGGACCCCATGACACATTAGATCCTCTAACAAATCCTCATCAACATATGACAACCAATCATAAATTGACACATCAATACACCTGGAAATGTGGTCCCACAGACTTTCTCTTTACCTCGACCAATCAAAAGATGACATGTCATCCTGACCTGGCATTGGACCCACTGACAGGACCTGAACACTTGGCAAATCTGATGGCTGGTGTAAGATCACATGTGTTAGAAAAGGGCTATGTAAAGATATGCCAGCCATTGATTTTCATCTCTCTGACATCCCTGCAGAGACCCTAACACAACCCCACTAACAAATCCCAGTCATCGCTATGTGGACCAATAGAAGATGAGCACATCAGCAAATGAGGACCCACCAAATGAAGCTCTGAAAACAAATCAAGATCAATGACTGACACATAATCTCTTGGCTCTAACACAACCCATGAGATCATGCACCAGTTGTTAGATTAAAAGTTACATAGTCCTCTGGGCCCGATCTGACAAACTTCCAAATCATCACCAACCAACCAATGATAAGCTTCCACATAGGAAAACATGGCAATGGACCCACTAATGCCTTGAAGTGCTGAGAAGAAGGGAAGATCAAAAGCCATCGTAAGATTACATGTGTTAGAAGAACCCCTTACGAATTCATGACAATCGTCGGAACTTCCTGACTGGGACCCCACTAAAGTGACCACCAAAAGACTTAGCGAATATGTGACTGAGGAAAGGTTCACTATTTCACTGGGTTGCGGGATGTTAAGACCTAACCACCAAACATTTGGCAACCAAGAGAACCAATGTAGTCGTTGAATCGTCTAATAGAAGGGGTAACCACTGGAGAACTTAGAGAACCTGCGACCGACCAATGAGAAAAAGCACACATGGGTTTTTTAAGGACTTAAGTGGCCGAGATAAACTAACATGAAAATAGAAATTGGCATAGGGTTTCTTAGGGTTTTTTTGGCACAACGGCTACATTTTCAAATATTTTGACTTGCAGACTAGGGAATGAAACAAATTGCAAAGGCCAGAGGACATAGCATAAGATCATAAAATTTTCAAGGATGCTTGGCAGGATGAAAATAGAGATTTTAGAATAGGTTTTAGCCAAATTTTCATGCACATGAAAATTAGGGTAAAAGTACGTTGGATTGGGTGTTAAATTTTAGTCAATATTGAGCCCATAACTCATTTATGGTCCTTCAAAAGTACCTCTCATGTAAAATTTAAAAAATGGAGGGTTGGAAAATGAGGACAAGCCCATTCCCCTTTCCCCATTCTTGGTCTCCATATCATTTATGAGGGGACACAAGGATGGATGGAAAATCTCCTTGAGCCATACCTATTAATGAGGGTTAATTGGGGGTTTGGTGGAAAAAATCTTTTAGTAGGAATTTTGGGGGAAGAATTGGATTGACACCCACTCTCTAGATTTAGAGATTTGTTAATTTGGAGAAGACTTAGGAAAGTGGAAAGCTCTTCATCAAATTTATTCCATAAGCTTGGATCTAGGTTGGTGGCATTCTTCATTTGCTTGTTTTTGTTTTCATGTTGATAGAGAGAGTTCTCATTTTCATGTTTATGTATGCAAAAATCTAGTTATTGTGTTCTTGTAGTGTTTATGTTTTGAGATCTTGTTATTTTGTAGTAGTGGATGTTATGTGAATCTTGAGCTTTTTGTAGTGCATGATTTCTTTGCATTGTAAATGTGTAGTTTCATTTGTTAGTTCCTAAAGTTTTCTTGTATGTGTTGTAGTGTTTTGTTGAGAGATTTCTCAAGGCCATAGTCACCCTTGGTAGGGAAGAGTAGCCTTGGGGGTGAAGGGAATGTTGGGAAAATCAAGGGTGTAGAGCCTCTCCTTGGATAAGAGAGAGATGAAACATGGATGTATGGGCTCCATGTAGCCATCTCCATTGTTTGGTTTGTATATTGGGGGTCATAAGCTGTTTGATGAGATTGTGTTTGTGGTGAAAGATACACGATGAGGAAGCAAAGTGATGGCTTATCTCTTATCATGAGATGTGCTTTCTCCCCTTGAGTATGGTTCCACCTTCACCCCTATTTTTGAGTCATTTTGAGATTTTTTGTTTTAGCCTTGGAAGGGAGTTTCATTTTGTTTCCTTTATGTTGTTGTTATTGTGGGTTTTCTTGATTGTCTCCTTGTCTTTGTGATGGTTCCCCAAGCTCGGGGGTGGCTTCTTAGAAGCCTAGGATGGGAGGTGAGCATCCCATGGTCTATCTATGTTTATTTGCAGGTTTGGAAGCCATTGGAGACTTCATGTTGAAGTAGAACTTTTGAGGAAAATTTGATGATGTTCTCATATTTGAGATTGTAACACTTTTGTATTAAGATTATTGTTATGTAAGGGAGTCATGAGAATCTCTTGAGCTCAATGCCAATGTATTATGTAATGGAGTTATCACTCCAAGTCTTGTATTTGTAAGAAGTGATGTTGTAGCAAGTTGTGAAGTAATTGAATGGAAGATTTGTTGGTAGTTCTATTTTTGAAAATATAGTATATTGTTCAAGGGATGTTTTTGTGTATTTGTGTTTTGTGCAATAAGGAATATACAATGTATTTGTTTCATAAAAGGAATGTAAAGATTTTGTGGGAATAGTTTATGTAAGAGCATTGATTATTTACTCATTGAGATATCTTTATGCATCCATGTTGATATATTATGAAGAGGAAAATTTATTGTAGTTTCATTGTAGTTCATTGGAAATATTTCATTTAATAAAATTATTAGTGATAAACAGAATTCAAATTCATTTTATCTCTCTGCCCATGCTATTGGTTTGATATTTCTATGGAAATAATTCTTTGATGATGAAAATATTAGACTATTGAAATGAGTAACTTAGTTAAATTCACCTTGAATCCTTTCTCTATTAAGTGTTCTTTAGAATTCATTCTATTATTGGACCTAAGCTATATCCACTTCTAAAAATTGAGACCAACAAAACTAGAGAAGAATAGAAAATTAATGGAGAAGAAAGAAAACAAAACAAGTGAAAAATATAAGAGAAAAGAGAAAAAAGAGACCTACAGGTCTCTGGAAAATGTATGGGAAAAATTCCCATACATTTTCCAATCACACAATCAATAAAATAATATAATCTCCTCTCCCACTTGGCACAAAAAAATTATATAATATAGTAAGCTAATAAAAAAAAAAAAGGAGACCCTTTCATACTCAAGGTCAGCTTGGGTGGGGCCCACCTGGGACTCCACCCAAGGTGCCCTTTAACAAAAAAAATATTATAACAAACATTATTGATTAAAATGTCCTATGATAAATAAATTTATATATATAAAAAAATATTGTTTAAAAAAAAAAGGGAAGGAGACGTTATTAAAAAGTGGATTTTAGAAAAAAAAGAATATTAAAAAAAAATTGAAAAAAAATTATAAGGGGGGGGAGGGCGGGCACACCCCTCTCCCCCACGTAGCGAAAGGGTTGGCGGTCTGCAGGGTACCACCCTACTGAAGTAGGATGGCCATTGCAGTGCAGGGTACTGCCCTACTAAGGTAGGATGACCCCTGCCAACGGGGATACCACTGCCGACATCAGTGGGCCCTGCGCTGCCATCCCAAGGGGATGTGACAGTGGGGGGGAAATAATATACCCCTCTTAATAAATTTAAACTTTATTTTATTTTTGTTTATTTATTTATTTATTAATATTAATTTATATTTATATTAATCAATATAAATATTATTTAATAATATTTATTTTAATTAATATTTTTAATATTAATTATTATAAATATTATTTAATAATTAATTTATTAATTATTTTGTATTAATTAATATTTTTAATATTAATTATTATAAATATTATTTAATAATTATGAATTAATATTTAATATTATTTAACAAAATTATCTTTTGATAATTAATTTACTTAATTTGATAATAATAATTATATTAATTAGATGATAATAATTAATATAATTATTATTTAATTATTAATAAATATATTTACTGGTCATTGAGATAGTTATTATTAGTTAATAATTAATCCTTTTATGATGATATATAATAATTGTATTAATTATTGAATACTAATAATTAATATAATTATTATTTCTAAAAAAATTATGTTGTCACTTAATCTTATGAACAATGAAATGTGTTTAGTTATTATTTATCTTATTAAATTATTTTTTGATATATAATCACAATGCCTTAATAAATGAATCTTAACGACTCATTGTAGTATAACGTTGGCTATAGGCTCAATTATCCGGTATTAGTATAGCGAAAACTATAAGTTGGTTCTAACATGAATGAATGAGGATGATAGGATTACTTTGGTTGCAACTTCCCCTTCTGATACAATCCCTTGTTAAATCATTCATCTAGTAACTTATATCACCAACATTTTTAAAGAAATATTGTTTCAAACTCCTTTCAAAACTTTGTCTTAGTCAACTGTTAATCCTCAGCATAAACTTAGACTTATATTACCTTTAAAAAAAAAATTGGGGTGCTTTTGGTGTGCTTTTCATGTGTAAAATTATGGGCATGACATAGTAGATTGAATAATAATGCTGGGTGATGTGAAAATGTTCACATAACTCATCCACATCCTTGTTTTTGAATTAACCTCCATTATTTTTTACAATAGAATAGGGGATCCCATACCTACAGATGATTTATTTTAGGATGAACATCGACCCTTTTTTTCCTATCACCTTGATCAAAGGGATGACCTCAAACCACTTTGTGAAATACTTCATGGCTATGATAATAAAATTGTGCTCATTTGATGATGACAGATAGATCTAACCAACGAGGTCAGAGGCTTATTGTTGAAATAGCAGTTGCATTATGAACAGAAACAACTCCTTAGCTAGAGAATGAATCAGGTTACCATGTAGTTGACATTTCTTGTAAAATTTAGCATACTCCACTACATCATTTTCTATGTTAAGACAATAGTATCCGACCTTTAGGAGTGTCTTGGCCAATAAAACACCATTTGAATGATCTCACCAAATAACTTCATGAATTTGTTGTAATGCATGTTCAGACACTTCTTGTTATAAACACCTAAGTAAATTACCATCTAGACCACACCTATATAAGTCATTAGCTGTGATTAGATACTACAATGCATTTTGAATAAGGTTTCATTTCTCATTTTTAGATAAGCCATCAGGGATGATTTGGTCTCTTAGGTAAGAATAAATTTGACTATATCTAGAGGAATCATGGCCCACAATTGAGCATACCATTTGGGAATATATTAAATAATAAGAAGGAAAGGGTGGTTCTTCCACCAGGAATTTATAGCAGAATTGACATTCTTCCATCTGTAACATTGAGGATAGAGTAGTCAGAGTGTCAACTCCTTTATTCTCTGCTCTGGGAATCTGTTGGAAAGTGATGAACACAAAGTATTTCTTCACCTCATCAACCATTATTTTATATGTCATGGGATTTTTATCTTTCATTTGATATTAATATTTGATTTGATTTATAATCAGTTGATAATCTCCATATATGTGTAACTCCATAATTTTCCATTCAATTTCTAGTTTTGATCCATTCACTAAAGCTTCATATTTGGCAATTTTGTTTGTACATGGAAATATCATTTTCTGTGCTTTAGGAATTTCTTATCCCTGAGAATTTATGAAAAGGATACCGACTCCTGACCCCTAATGAGTAAATGAAACATCAAAGAATGTCTTCCATAGGTGTTCTATTAGGTGTAGGATTGCTTCATCGGGAAACTCTATCATTAGTGGTTTATTATCTTGAATCAGTGCATCAACTCGGTGATCTGCAATGACTTGAACTTGATGGATTTTGTGTCCACATACTTAATACCAAAATCACTTACAATCATAACCCAATTTTTCAGTCTATCGGTTAATGTTGTTTTGTTCAATAGGTACTTCAATGGATCAATTTCTATAATAAAATTTACTAAATGAGCCAACATGTAGTGCCTAATATTTTTTAAAGGAAATACCATGAGTAGGAAAGATCTCTCAATGATGAGCTATAATTGTGTTCATAGGAAACTAGTTTTCTATTGATGTAATACATTTCTCTTTCCTTTCCTATTTCATCTTGTTGTATGAGTAGATCTCCAAACGATGTTGTTTTAGGTGATATATACAATAGTAATTATTTCTCTTGTATAGGTTCCATTAGGATAGGTAGATTTGAAAAATATTATTTGATCTATTGGAAATTATTTTCACACCCCTCATCCCATTTGAAAGTTACCCCTTTGTGAAATGTCTTCATGAAGGGTTGCACCTTATCAGCTAGTTGAGAGAAGAATATTATGATTGATTGGAGTTTCCTTTGTAATGTCTTTATCTGACTAATGTTCTTTGGTGGTTGCATCTCCATGATCTCTTTTACCTTTGTTGGATCCTATTCAATACCTTTAGCTGAGACTATAAATCCTAAGAGTTTCTCGGAAGTCGCTTCAAAAGAAAACTTCTTTGGATTAAAATAGAGTTTGAATTTTTCCATCTTGTCTATTGTTTTTCCAAAATTTGGTAGATGAGTTCTTCTGTTAGCTGATTTTATAAGTGTATCATCAACGTAATATTCCATACTTATGTATCATGTCATGGAAGACATTTTTTAAGCCCTTTTTTAACTTACATCAGCATTCTTGAGTCATGATGTCATCACATTCCAGTAAATGATATCCCATGCATAAGTGAAGTCAAATTTATCGTGATCTTCATCTATTATTTTAATTTGATTCTAGCATAAGAAGAAATCCATTAGTGAGTACATTGCATAGCCCGTGGTGAGATCAAAAATCATGTCAATACTGGGAAATGGAAAATCATCTTTAGGATAGGCTCTGTTGATATCTTAGAAATCTATGCATACTTTGTTAGATTTATTGGGTTTTGAGACTAGAACGATGTTAAAAATCCATTCAGTGTAGTATATTTCTCTAATAAAACCATCTGTTAGGATCTTCTCCATTTTTTCCTTGACTAACAATTATATATGCGGATGCATCTTTTTGAGCTTCTATTTCACCGGTTTGACCTTAGGATCTATGGATAAATGATGCATTATTAGATATGGATCTAGGCCCGACATGTTGGAATAGGAGCATCCAAAATTATTTTTATTCTCCATGAAGAATTGTGTGAATTTTTGCTTCTCTTCTTCTAATAGTGATTTTTCTATGTGTACCTTTTGAGGCTTTTGAATTTTTCTCAAATCAATTGGTTGTGTTTGTTTGACCAATACCAAAGATCTCTCATGAAAGTGATCAAGTTGGATATCAAGCTTCCCATCCTTGGGCACCTTTGATAGGTTCTCACCTTGGATGCATCATTTGTTTTTACTATTTTCAGTTCTAATAGTCCCATAATATGATTTTCACTATCAAAATTCTCTTTCTTTTTATTTTTACTTTTAATACTAAGAAACTTGATATTCCACTCTATCATATTCACAGTTTTATACTAGTGGAAGTGGTGAGGGGTTCAACTTCATTTAGGTAACATGGAAAAGTATAGTCATTTGGAAAGGAAAGTTGGTTCATTGGTTCACTCTGAGTCCAATCAATGAGTTTAGGGTGTAATAAGAATAAGGATTTAGATTGTTCAAGGGATATCACTGCATTATCATCAAAGTTGGTGACCAGTAAGATGAGTTCCATCAAGTTAATCTTTGAAAAAAAATTTAGACCGTAAAGATTCATAAATTCATCACTAGAGTCATTGTTAGTTTTATGAGAACCTAATCCATCTAACGTAGCATTGGAACTTTGTCCATCCTCTAATTGATAAGGATACCTATGAATCAAATCTAACTATATCAATTGTTGCATCAGAAATAAAATCCCATTTATATTTATTGGAGCTTGTTTTAGCATAATAAGGAATATCTAAAACATGAGTAATGGTTATTAGCTATCCCCAGTTAGGCTGTATTTTTTATTGATCACTTTCAGGTTCTCACCCAAACTCATACTCATGCGAATAAGTTTGAATATCATTTGATATACCCTAGAAATAGGCTATAGTCATTAGTATTTCCTCTTCTTTGTTAAAATTGTTCTCTTCTTATTGATGCTCAAGTTCTTGAATGGGCTCTTGTTGAGGTGTAGATGTTTCCTATAGAGGGATGGTAATTATGTCTGACAAAGGACCTCCTTGTAATAGTAACATCCTTTCATAGTAGATTGGTTCTCCTTCTACCTCTTCTTCTTCAGAATCATCATCTTGATCAAATATGGGGCCATCATCTCTTTCTATGGGATGCAATGCTTCTTCTTTGAACCCTACACCAGGTTTTTCTTTTGAATTGAGGAACTTAGTGTCCATTGGTTCTACGAGTCCCTCCTTTTTTTTTCCAATAGAAAAGTATACAATTTTTTTCATAATATGATATCCTTTACCATACTTTTATGGGGACATTTTGACATTTTGTACTTCTTGATCATGTTCTTCTCCTTTTTAAATCCATGCTAGGACATCCTTTTCATTATTTTCTTTAGCAGGAGACACCTTAGCTTTTCAAAATCACATTCCTTCATGAATCATTAAGGCTTTAGCACTAAAGGGTTTAAATAATGAAGACAATTTTCCATAGGCCCAAGGAAATGTAGGGAGATTAGACAATGAGGGAAAGGTATCTAGTTTTTATTCTTCCATCCTTCTATCTTTGATTTTCAATTTATTCTCAAAGTATCTCATGATAGATTCTTTAGAGATTTCAACTGCTTGATCTCTTGAGGCCTTTTTTTATGTGGGACCATGCTATCAACTTGTTTCAGTGTGCCACAAGATTAGCTAGCATCTGCTAGTATGGTGACCTCTACTCCATTGTGTGGAAACTTCACACATTGATGGTAGGTTGATGATTCAATCTACATGTCATGTGTCCAAGGCCTACCCAATAGGATGTTGTATGCTAGAGGTTAGTCCAGCACTTGGAAAATTATATCCCTCTCAATGGTTCCTACACTTATAGGCAATAAAACTAGTCCTTTTGATGATTTTTCTTCCTTGTCATAGGCCTTTATTATGATTTTCCTCCTTGGATCTATAGCATGTTCTGAGAAACCCAATTCTTTGACTAGATTGAATGTACATATATTCAAAACAACGCTTCCATCTATCAAGATGTGTTTGATTTGATGTTCATGAATTAGAACCTCTATGTGCAAAGGTTGATTGTGTGGATGGATTAGTAACTTATCATATTCCTCTGAGAAGGATGGATAATGGGGTGAGGTCAGGTGTCATACCATTGCTCAAAATTCTAATAGAGAGATTCAAGATGGGTTCTTTATATTTGATCATGATGCTTCAACCACCCCATTGTTGACCACATTCATTTTCCTGTTCCAATACTTGGGTTTATCCTTGTTGTTGTACTTGGAATTATTTGAGAACTTCATGTCCTTGTTTAGTGTAATCTCACCTTTTCTCATCAAGATGTCTTCTATCTTCATGGAACTATCCACCATCTTGTGAATTTTTAGATGGGCATTGCAATTGTAGTACAAAGTTCATTTTTGGGATCATATTATTGATAAAGCTATCCATATTTTTGTTTTTAGGGATTGGTCTTAGATAGCTTGGAAATATCTTCCTCCATTTCTTAAGGAGCATGATAAAGGATTCCCCACTTTATTGTTTAGTGTTACAAAGGTCTAACATTGTGATTCTATGTTGAATCTTGTATAAGTATTGTTGGATTAACTATTTGATTAGGTCTTTGAAGGATTTAATACCTAGAGGTAGTTTAGAGAACCATTCCAGGGCCTGACCAGAAAGACTACGTGGGAAAAATATCATGAGGTATATTTGATCATGTATAAATCCTACACCAAGCATGAAAAACTCTCTCACATGATCTTGAGGATCTGAATTTTTGATATATTTTTTATATTTAGGTATGTTTATGTTTGAGGGAAATGAGGTCATTTGAAAATCCTTATCAAAAGGGAAAGGACATATGTGATCATGCGAATAATTCATTGAGTGTTTGTCCTTCTCTTTCTTAAGATCCTTGGTTTAGGTTTACAAAGAATATAGTTGTTTGGAGAGAATTGATTTAGGTGTTTCTAGTGCTCTTGTATTCAAGTGATCTATGTCAAAATATTTAGGAAGCTTGACTCCCATAGACTCTAGGTGGATGAAATATCTTTCCTTGTCAACGTTTAGGATTCTCTCCACCATCTTTTGAAACATTTTTCTTAATTAACATTTATTAAAGTATTCTTCAGTTAGATCTTCATCACCCTCATAATATTTAGGATTGTTGTGATTACTATGATCATGCTCATGAAATCCTCTCCAATCATTCTCTTCATGTGACATCCTGGAAGTATTTTAATATTCTTTAATTATCTGGGTGGGTGATTATTTCTCAAATAAAGGGTTTATTATTGATGTGTCTCCTTATTCAAAGTTGATTAATCAATGATGAGGTGTATTTTCAAGATCTTTATCAAAATTATACTTATTAGATCTCATGTTAACCATGAAATCAAAATGTCTGAACTATAATCACAAGGTTCAATTGTTCGATGTCAAATTCAATGATAAATTATGCAATGTGTGTCCAAGGATTGATTTGTTTGAAAGTAGGTCTAATGTGGTTTTGGAAGTCTTGGATGAGGGTTTGATGATCCTTGATGATAAATCCCATAATCAGATGTTTTGATTAATAAGACAACACATTTAGCATAAAAGAAGGTTGACTGAAAGAATCAAATAGATGAATATGATAACAATAGGTTGATAATGTCTAGATTCTCAACTTTGGAGGATATGATCTGAAATAACACTAAAATGAGCATCCTGATCACCAATCAAGTTTGATGTTTGAGGTCTGAAAATTGGCTCTATTTATGGTACAAAAATTTAGGGTCTGGTACAAAACAAGGAAGCTTTTGTACAAAAAAGTATGACAGATGGTGTGAAAAACTATTAGGGTGGACCTTGTTTTGTATGAATTAAGACAAAATGACATGTGAAACTCTCTTGGGGATGTATATTATTGTACAAAGATATATAGAATACAATATGTAACTTCATTGATAGGAAGGTTTTCCACTAATTTGGATGTAAATTTGGTCTATTGCAAATGTGTTTGGATGAGTTTTGGCAGTCTTAGATCATATACACACACATAAAAGAAAAGGAAACATGGTTTTGTTTTTGGAACCCTAACATAAAGTGTATGTTTATGGCCTTCAAGAATAATACATTTTTTTCACTAGTTTGGTACAATTTAATATAAAATTTTCAAGCTTAACCCTACGGAATTTCATTTGAGAAGTCATAGCCTTTTCCCACACTTGGTATTCCTTCAGATCACATATCCCTATCACCCTTGAGAGGGCACCCACATTTTTACCTTTACGAGGGCTATGCAGAATACAATCAAAGGAAACTACGCAATGAGACCTCCAATACTTTATTATCTTCTTTAAGATACCCAAGCTAATACATATGGTCGGAGATCTTTAGGAGAGATTCTTTCCCTCCTTGCACAAAGATTGTGCACACTTTTAGAGGTGAATTGGGTAAAATTTTCTATTCTAGGTTTATTAGAAAGTTAATCCATTCAAATATATCTTGTGAATTGTACAAGGCAATGTGTTAGCACAAGTTTTATTTAAGACCTATAGTTCCCAAAAATTACTAGGCATAAGATATCTTTTCCCTCTGAGACTTTAATCCCAAGGAGATATTTTATTATAGTGCGTGGAAGAGGTTGGCTTTTCCTTTTTCTCACTTGAGTCATTCTTGTGACATTTTTCCCTCGATGAAAGGTTGTATAAAGGATGAACATAAAATAAAAATGGATAGAAAATAGAGGTTAGGATTTATCATTTTCCTCAAGGGAAATGAGCATACTCACCCACTCTAATTTTTTCTCCCAAGAACATCAAACACATGGTTCATTCCTCAAAGATCATTTACAAATGATCAGTCAAATATGTCAAGGTTTCTAATTTTCCTAAAAGGAAAAGAGAATACTCCCCTAATGTCTAACAGAGCAAGTACAAATCAGCTTTATAATTGGATCTAAGTGCCTAGAAATCAAGCTAAATAGAAGATGCATAATTTTTTTCTTCAAAATTAATAGGCAACTTGCAACCACAAGTACATCAGTAGTTTGATTTCAAGTTCTTCCTAACAATGTCCTACAAAAAAATGATTAGTAGTTTGTAATATTTGTTTGTAGGATGACTTTTGCAAGTGTAATCTTAGACAAACAACCTACACAAATTCATTAGGATATAAAATCAATAAAATAGAGAGCCAACAAGACCACATTATTTGTTAGAATTCAAAATACAATTCAAATTATTCCTTCAAAGGCACTCTATTTTTCATATGAAACCCTAAACTAGACACAAATCTTTGTAGAAAATAATTCAATGTGTAGTATGAAAAAAGATGCATGCACATACGAAATAAGACTCCCTGACATATTTTCATATGAAATGATATGCTAGTTGATATGAAAAAAGATAAATTAAAAGGATTTTGTACAAACAAGTTCACCTTCCCATACAAAATAGGGGGAACAAAGACCAGTCTAACATGGATTTTGACCAATTTTGAGGCAAACTCTAGTGTTCAACCCTAGAGTGGGCACCAAATTGTAGTGGTGTAAATGGTGCACCTATCAAAATACTGTGCCATAATCAATGAGCCATTAGATCCCATACTTAATTCATCAAAATCATCATAAAACACATAAAAACTAAGGAAGATAGACTTATTTCTTCATAATTAAGGTGAGTTTGATTGTAATTAAGTGTTCTCCCAAATTAGAAGCATTAGATCAGTGAATAAGCTACCTTAAAATAAAATATTCCACATGATTTATACATCTATAATAGAAAATTCAATGAAATCTAAGAGAATTGATACAATGCAATGCAAATTAAACTAAGATATGATCAAATCAAACTACATTTCATTCTACATGATTCAAAATATGATCTATAATGAGATTGGATATCAAAATGATGCTCAGGTACTCTTAAAATTGTTCTTAGATAGCCTAAAACAATTTTGCAATAGATTCCTTGCTTGAATTCTAGATGGATAATAAGCTTGGGTTGATGCTCTTTTATAGAATTTCATGAGAAATCGGTGGTTTAGATTCAATTGACATGAAGGGTTGAGAAATTTAAGATTACTTGATCCATGTTATTTGTTTTGGTTGGCTAATTGATCTTATTTTTCCTTTTGTGAGTTATTCACAATTGAATCTGAACTACCAATTTACTTAATTCCTTTAATTAATTTATTAGAAAATGAGATTTTTGGGTCTTGATTTAATTAATTGTGTTATGGCAATTTAATTAAAGGACTTGATGTCTTGATAAATGACCTTTAATATATGATTAGGGATTAATTATGTAACTAGGTGAATCAACCTAATTACACATTTATCCTAGTGATTTGAGTTTTTTAATGATTTTGATTAAGTTTGGACCCTCTGAATAGGATTTAGGGTTAATTGAATGAAATCAAGGGAACTTGGTTATACTAGGAAATTTTAGGGTAATTACAGACATATCCAAGGATCTAAATTTTCTTGGGATGCTCTTTAAAAAAAAATCTATATGATTCTCATTCTAAATTATATGTTATTTAGTGATAGATAAAGTTATTTAAGGGGTAAAAGCACAATTGGGTGTCACCTTTTAGGCTAACTTATCAACATAGCTGAATTTTAGTATTTCTAACTAAAAATTAATTTTGGCCAAATATATGGTTTAGCTAGATTCATTCTAGTTAAGTTATATAAGTTCTTTAACATTTCCAATTGGAAATTTCTATTAAATGCATGTTCTATACCACTTTGGGTCCAATTACCATAGAAATAAAACTATTTTAGAAAAGTGACATTTCAATAACTCCTAATTTTTTAATGATATTGTTTTAAAAATACAAAAATACCCTTTTGTAGAGATAAGAGTCAAGAATATGCTCATAGAGATTTTATAGTTTTTTAATTAGACATAGTATATTGTAATTAAAAAACATTGTAAATAGGTATTTTAATAGTCAAGGAGATATTGATTTAGAGAAAGAATATATATTTATTTTTTTGATTGGGATATATTTGTTATGAAAAATATGGTGGGAGATGAAAACTGTCGATTTCAGGTGAGTTGGAATTTGAATTGTTATAAAAGAGAAAATATAGGTCACACACCAATTTTTATTTCTTCATGCACTAGCTATATATGTCAGCTATTACATATTTTGAAATTAGGGAAAAAAATGTTTATTTACATATAATGTTTTAGTGGCAACTAGACCCCTAATTTTCAACATTTTTCAGCAACTGAAAAATTATCTTTAAAAATTAGAAAAACATATAAATTCTTATTCAAAAAAATTATTAAAAATATTAATCATTAAATTTATCCATTTTAACACATTTAATTAGTTTACATCATGTTCAAATTCCAAACATAAATGTCATTTTTATACTATTGAAGTTGAACAACTTTGATTTTGTTAGCCTTTTCCTTTATAAAAGGGTGACAAATTATTGTGTTTTTACCCAAGATTGACTTGAAGAATGGAGATGTCATGAGTTTGAGTTTTTAAATTAGAGCCATAAAACAAGATGTTTATGTATTTTTGGTGGTAAAATTGATATCTATCTCACATCCTTTATAAAGGTATGTCTTCCAACACATTCCACTTATCTAGAGCCTATTCATGAAAGTAAAAAATTAAAGAATGTTAATTTTGATCAATTGGTAGAAAGGTTGGCATAATGTGCGGAAGTTTTGGAATAAAATTTGATAAAAATAGTGAAAATATTTGTATTTCTCATATAAAGGACGAGTCCCCTATTAAGAACTCTTTTAGAGGACGTCATAATAATAGAGAATAAGTTAGAGATCAATAAAAACATATAGGAAGAGGAGATATATGTGGTATAGGTTATCCTAAATGTGCCAATGAAAACAATAGGTGCCATTTGTATTGGAAATCATGTGGTGAAAAATGTAGTCATGAAGCACATAAATGCGTAATGAGACATGATAAAATAATTTATTCTAAAGAAAATTCTTTTAAGAAAAAATATAAAATAAAAATACATTATGATGATAAAACTTTAGGAGTAGTCCAATTTTATTGTGGAAGTGATAATGATCAATATGTTCTTTCTATTTTAGATTTTTCCTATTACGATTCATTTAGGTTTTCATTATATGATGATTGTATCTTAAATATTGAAGCCACACAACATATGACATTTTGGCATGATTATTTTGAAAAATTGTGTGAAGGCACATTTGTGGTGCAATTTGTTTTGCAAATAACTCAAGCCTTAAGCCTATTTGAAAAGGATCTATTTAACTAAAATTGTTTGGTCTTCCAAATTTAATAATGCTTCATGATGTATTATATCCTCCCCAATTGTAACATATATTTTTATAACTATTATTGATTGAACAACATGGCCACTCTATTTCATTAGAAGATGGACAAGTTGTAGTTAAGAAAAAAATCTATATTTCAAGTTACATTTACAGGTTGTGAATATAAAAAATTGTTAAAACTTCATAGTAGTTTAGTCATTTCTAAGAGTTTTATATATCCTATCAAAGAAGATAATTTACCTCATAGTCTTTTATGGAATGAAAGACACAGGTATATTAATTATGATTCCATTGATGTCATGAAAAATAATTGTGTTTCAAGTTTGTCCCCTTTGTCTAACACAATTAACAAAATGCAGAGTTTTTATTCTTTCAAACAAATATAGAGACTCTTTCAGTAGCTCCACTTAGTGACCACATCTTTTTTTAGAAAGAAGGTTAGAGACCCATAAATATATTACTTAAAAGGAGGAGATTACATATGAAAAGTCATTCTATATATTTATCCAGCTACCTCATAAGAAAAGATACCAAAGTAGATCCTTAGAAAATACCCATACATCCTATAACACCAAACCATATACAAAAACAAATGAATATACAGGCAGCCATTACAAACTATATATAGAGTAGAGAGGGAAGCATGAAGACCCTAAACCAAATACTATCATATTCAACCCAATATATCATATAGCTCCATATTTCATTTCTTTATCATAACAAAAAAACCTTCATAAAATACTACGTGACACCCAAAAAGTTAGAGTCCAATCTGCCATTACTAACCAACATTTCTTGAAACCCATGAATATTTTGCAACCTCTTCAGTAGATGATACCTTTCCTTTTCCTTTTTCAGAGATGGTGATGTCCTTGGAATGGATAACAACTAGGAGTGGAGCACGAATATGTCTTGGGCTTTTGGTAGAGTATTTCAAGAGGAGGGAGACTGTATCAAAAATAAAAATGAAGAAACCATTAGATTGGTAGGTAGGACTTCTGATATGTGAGAAAGCTCCCTTTGATATAATTTTGAGTCTACTCTCAATACCCAACTTAAGAATGTCATAGCGGCTCACATATTCCATTTTATTATCTATAAGATGAATAGGGAAAAGATCCCCAACCAAAGCATCAGATCCAAGAAGGTTATCTCTACTAATCGCTACATCTAAACCATTGACTGAAACAAATTCTTGTTTCACACACTATCTAGCCAACCTCATAAAAGATTGATAATCAAGTAAAACATCAAATAAATTAGATAAGAACACAGATACAACTTAAAAATGGTATAAGGTTCTTGGTTCTATTGGGATCAGAATACCATCACCAATTACACTCCTAACTACCCTTTTAACTTCCCTCAACATCTCTTCAAATATAACTCTAAAGTGATAATTCAGGTAAGCTCCCAATAGGGGGAAATTCCATTCTTTGATGGATACCCATATATGAAAGTTGATGGGTCTATAATCCATTGATGAAAGAGAATGAAAAATATAGTAAGCTTAGAAACACACAAAATACTCTGATCTAGACAAAAAGAAAGAGAGAGCACCAAAATTTAGAAAAAAACTAGCACTGGCCCTTGTTAGAATGATTTTAGAATAACTAAGAGGGGGGGTGAATCAATTATCCTCAGGTCTAGATGTACCAATTTAACTTTATAGCTCTTCAACAAATTATAATCTAATCATTTTTTAACTCTATCTCTATAGCATATATCAACAACATAAAACTTACAGTCCACTATCCAAAAGTAACTTACTTGAAGAATATAAAAATTTCAGCATCATTCACATCAAATAACATTCACACAAATATAACACCAGGATTTATAGTGGAAACCCAATTTGGGAAAAACCACTTGTAACATGCTACTAATTTTCACTCTTTTGAAGTGAGCTCTGTGAGAAGCCAACCAGGTTAATGGTTTACAATACACACTATTAGGTGTGACTCGGTTAAAGGATTTAATCACCCTGTTAAGAATGGCCTTATTATAGGGCTTAAGAAAATTCCATCAGAATTTCACCTTGATTAAAGGATTTAGACTAATATAATGGTTAGAAAGTAATAGTAGATTCTGATATGAAAATATATAACTCACTTTGCAAATACAGAGCCACTTCACTCATATGTTGATTTACTGAATGACCTTTATTTCCATCTCCATCTTTGATCTACTCAGAATTCTCTTCAAGCAATCACCACAACTCTGTTCATCTCTTCACAGCTTCACCTTCAACCGTGTGCTTAGAATCATCAGTCAAGAACATCAACCTCTTCTTCTCTCATCTATAACCTCACAATTAGGTCATGCTTATACCTCCTTGATTAGGTAGATTAATATTTTTTTTCTTAATCTCTTCCGTAGATCTTAGGTTTAGGACAAATTCATCGAATCCTTCCATCATTATATTCTTATTCTTTTTCTTCTAGATACATCTCCAAAATTCTCTTTGAAATAATAAGAAAATGATTTACCATGCATTAAATGCTTCATACCATTCATTAATTATGTCAACATGTTTTACATATCCCAAGAATTTAACTATGTCAGTGCTGGAATTCTCAATTCTTTCTAAAAATGTAAATTACTGACACTCGGTCAATACTGTGTTCATCTCCTCAGTCATTACTGAATATCTCAGTCATCACTAACACTTTCCTTCTCGGTAAATACTATCTTTTCTTGGTAATTGTTTGTCACTTGGTAATTACTGATGTTCGGTCAACACTATATTTTCTCAGCATATACTGGTGCTTGGTCGATACTAACATCACTCAACTTAAGCTATATTTATTCACTTTTTCTTAGTTAAGCCTAGGTTTCCAGTCTTCCTTCTTCACTTGGTGTTAAAGATAAACAATAAATTATCTTATTAATGTACCAACTAATTAGGTACCCATTGAAGTATCACATAACTCAACCTTTCCTTAGGTCTTCTTGTTATCTCCTCATTTCAAATTCTCTTCATCAATCAAATTATATGGTACTCTCCTAGATAGAAAATGTCTTACTAGTTAAGGTTTGTCATCAATGACAATATATAATTGTTTCAATTATAGTTTCCAATAATATCCCTCTTTGTAATTGATGGAAACACCACATGAACATCACATGGTTCACCATACAATCCAAAAATTTATGTGCAACAGATCTTCATTAATATTATTAGGTTCCTTCTTATTCACATCCAACATGTTACAATAACTGAGAGGAGGGGTGAATCAGTTATCCAGTGTCCCAATTCAAAATGTATAATTCAAAACAATTTCTTCACTTTCTGCTCATCGGTAAGCAATAATAACTCTCATTGTCTGTGCTTTTACCGATTACTAGTCTAATACTAAACTATTTACCCATCAAATCTACCATGTAACATGCAAAGTATGATAACAAACAAACATCACAATCAACACATAACATGAAAGATTTAACGTGGAAACCCTATAAATGGAAAAACCACCTGGGACCGGCAACCCAAAATTGTTCACTCTTCTGAAGTGAGGTCAGTTAAGACCCAACCCTGTTAAAGGTTACAAACACACTATTAGGTGTGACCTTGTTAGAGGATTTTAGAGTAGAAGTTATTGTCCAACCAACATTCACTATGGGTTGACAGGATAACAATGTTCATTCTATGAATGATACATCATAAGACTTTCAGAGTCCACTCGGTTAAGAGATTTGAACTGTATACAATGGTTAAATATGTAACAGTAAAATGACCTTCCTTAATACAACTTTAATTGTAGATTAAAGATCAATAGTTAGTCCATACAAATCCTTCTAATCAATATTTCACTTTAGTTTCAATACTATATCAACTTACTATCCATCGGTAATAGCTCTTTGTAGCTCGGTAAATGTTCTGCAGCTCGGTTCTCACTAACCAGTATGATCAGAATGCATGAAAGCTTGTTCACACAAAATTCTTGCAGCTTCTTCTTCTTCTCGGCCTCTTACTAAAGAAATTATGTTCTCTTATATAGACAAGTAAATCATTTTCTTCTCCACCATCAGATTTTGCCACTTAAAAATTTCTCGTTACTTGTGTCAATAACATGTTTCAATCTTCTCCGTTAGAGCTTCTATGAATTTTGTCAGCCGTTGATCTATGTAACAAACATTATCTGTTACCTTGATGTTATACTTTTTCCAGCTCATCATTCCTATCAGCTTAAACTAATCATTTAATTCATTTTGTTTTGCTCAGTTAACAAAGAATGCGTCAGTGAACACTACTCGGTTAATACTGCGGTCGGTATACACTACACTCCATCGGTGTATACTAAAAATGCTTCATTTATCGACAACACTACTTTGTGTCTTTCAGCTCTATACTTCATTATAGATGAATGCAACATAATAAAGTCAATATCATCAAGTCATAGACTCATCAATAAGTTACTCAATGTGTTCCTTATCCTCATCTATCATGTATATCTTTTCTCATGTAGAATTATTTGTTCTTCATCTCTTTTCCACTTTTCTTCAGATGTCTTGGTGTAGTAACTTACAAGATAAGTGCTATCAAACTAGTTGACATCAATGACAACATAATATTGATTTAATCATATTACATATCTAATCAGCAACTTCTCAGTGATCTTGCAATCACAGATCTTCAATCAGATTCCAAATTAGTTGTAGTCCAACAATCTCTCCCTTTGGCATTGATGGCAACTCAAGTAATATGAAATGTACCATACACATACCAAACATACATTCTACAACTTTGTAAAAAAATGTTGTAAGTCAAATAGACTTAATATGTTTAATCACTATGTTACTGAACCAACATTAAGTAATACAGCTTTACCTTTCTGTAGTTGTGATCTTTTCAGTTCTCCTGTTCCTGCTTCTATTCTCTGTAACTGATCTCCAGTACTCTATCTCATTCAGATTGTTTCTCCCTTAGATTTTCTCTGTAATCTCTCCCCTTGTCAGTTTATCTCTCCCTTTTTCATTTCATATTGTTTATCTCTCCCTTTGACAGTAATGCCAAAGAAATAAATAAACAATCAGCTCTGTAGTAGCCAAGTAACTCTCTGTGGTGTTCTATACTTCCTCTGTATCTATGTATACTGATATCTCATTAGTTCAAGTTATCAAACTTAATCACAACCTTGAACATGATTCAAAGTGTGAGCTATGCTACATCAACATGAATGATCTTCTAATAATAATTGGCTGATGCAACATCCAAATCACCTTAGTGACCGATAGACAGGGGACGGACCCCAAGTCTAGTCCTCAAGTATTCAAATGTGTCCTTCGGTAGGGGTTTTGTAAAAATATCTACAAGTTGTTCTTTGGATGTAACGAATTCTAACTTAACTTTCTTCTCTTGCAATTGTTCTCTCAAGTAATGATACTTAATAAATATATGCTTTGTGTTAGAGTGCATCACAGGATTCTTTGAAATATTAATAGCACTAGTGTTGTCACAGTATATAATCACCGGGTCAGTGATTACCTCATTCATTCCTTCCAACACTTGTTTGATATATGCAATGTTTGAATAGTTAGAAGTAGTAGCAACATATTCTGCTTTAGCTGTAGACTGAGAAATACAAGCCTGCGTTTTACTTGTCTAGGTTACAAGTTTGTCACCAAAGAAAAATGCTCCTCCGGTGGTGCTTTTTCTATCATCCACATTTCCAACCCAATTAGCATCGGTGTAAACTTTCAGTTCAAACTTCCCTTCCTTAGAATACAATAATCCATAATTTTCTATTTTCTTCAAGTATCTTAAGATCCTTTTTGTAGCTATCATGTGTGATTCTCTAGGATTAGCAAAAAATATTGCAACAATTCCTATAGCATGTGCTATATTTGGCCTACTATGAACTATGTACATTAACTTACCAATCATGGATCGGTACAGTGTCTAGTTTACCTCAGTAGTTTCATCCTCCTTTGTCAATTTGCATCCAATAGCCATTGATGTTCCTACAGGTTCAGCATCTTCCATGCCAAATGTCTTCAGTACTTCCTTTATGTATTTAGATTGTGTGATGAATATCCCATCACTCTGCTAAATCACTTGTAGTCCAAGAAAGAACTTAATCTCTCTGAACATAGACATTTCAAATTCCTTTTGCATTTCATCAGTAAATGCTTTGTAGACAAGATCTGAGCCTCCAAAGATAATGTCATCAACAAAAATTTCAGCAATGATAATAGTATCATTAGTATCACCTTTCACATATAGATTGTTGTTTTCACTTGTTCTAACAAATCCAATACTTAACAAGTAAGTATGCAGTCTTTCATACCATGCTCTCGGTGCTTGCTTTAGTCCATATAAAGCTTTATGTAATCTACATACCATGTCTTTGTTGTCAGGATCAACAAATCCTTTTGGTTGTTCAATGTATACTTCTTTTTTAAGTATACCATTCAAAAATGTTGACTTCACATCCATTTGATAGACTTTGAATTTCTTATGTGCAGCAAATGCAAGTAGCATTCTAACTCCTTCTAATCTAGCAATAGGTGCAAATGTCTCACCATAGTCAATGCCTACCTCCTGTGCATATCCCTTGCATACTAATCTAGCTTTATTTCTTGTGACTTCACCATTTTCATTCAATTTATTCCTGTATATCCACTTAGTACCGATAACATTCTTATCTTTTGGTTGGGGTACTAAGGACTAGGTTTTGTTCTTTTCAATTTGTTCTATTTCCTCCATCATTGCATTAACCCATTCTTCATTCTCTAATGCAACTTTCACAGTCTTAGGTTCAAATTCACAAATTAAACATATACCTTGTCTTGTTTTGCTTCTAGTTTGCATTCCAGCATGTCTGTCTCCAATGATTTGTGTTTCAGGATGATGTCTTTTGACAAAACTAGCCAAGACTTGATTTCTCCTTTCTTGTTCATCTTGCTCAGGGTCATTTTCTTTCTCGGTAGCTTCTTCATGTTCACTAGTTTGTGGTGCCTGTTGTACTGCATTGATTCCCTACTGACCAGTTGACAGTATCTGCAGTGTCGGTAAACACTCTAGATATTTAATGTAAGTGAATCTACCATAGTCTTTTGGTTCCTTTGTACTTTCCTTACTGTACTTATCATCAAATTCATCAACATGAACATTAGTACTTTCAACAATCTTATTTTTAGCCTTATTCAAACATTTGTATGCTTTACTTGTAGTGGAATATCCTAGAAATATTCCTTCATCTCCTTTAGAATCAAATTTTCCATTTCTTTCATCTTTCAAGATAAAGCATTTACTTCCAAAAATTTTGAAATAACTTATAGTAGGTTTGTGTCCAAACCATAGTTCATAAGGTGTTTGGTTGGAGTCCTTCTTCAGTTGTACTCGGTTAAGAACATATACAACTGTGCTGATAGCTTCCCTCCAATATGTCTAAGAAACATTCTTCTGTATCATCAGTGTTCTAGCACAATCAATTATAGACCTATTCCTTCTTTCAACAATGCCATTTTGCTGAGGTGTCCTCGGTGTAGATACCTGCCTCTTGATTCCATGCTCATTGCAAAAGTTAGTAAATTCATCAGAGATAAATTCACCTCCTCTATCAGATCTTAAACATTTTATTTCCTTTCCAGTTTCTTTCTCTACCTTAGCTTTATACCATTTAAACATTTTGAAAGCTTCAGATTTCTCTTTCAAGAACATAACAGTCATTAGTCTAGTATAATCATCAACAAAAAGAATAAAATATTTATCACAAGAACAACTCTGAGTTCTCATAGGATGATATAGTTCGGTATGAACCAACTCAAGTATCTTCTTTGTTGAGTAGTCTTTGCTTTTGAAACTAGAATTAGTCATCTTACCTCTTTGACATTCATGGCACATAGCATGATCAGGTTTTGTTAAGTTAGGTAGTCCTCTAACTCTTTTCTTTCTACTAATCTTGATCATGTTGTCCAAGTTCACATGGCATAACCTTCGGTGCCACAACCAAGCATCTTCATCCTTTATTAGAAAACAAGAAGACTGATCCATATCAAGATAGAATGGATTACCTCTGGATTGTGTACCATTTCTGACAAGTCTTCCTCCATCATCATAAATTTTCACCTTTTTGCTCTCAAAAGCTAGTCGGTGGCTTGAATTATTCAACTGTGCCACACTTATCAGATTATAGTTTAGTCCATCTACCCAATATGCATTTTCACATTGTAATCTATCATTGATCATCAGTGAGCCTTTACCTCTTACCATACAAGTTGCATCATTTCCCATTCTCACAGATCCTCCATTATATTCAATAAGATGATCAAACTTCTCTACATCACCGGTCATATGATGTGTGCAGCCACTGTCTATGATCCATGTATCATTTTTGCTTACTTTAGAGATCAGGGCTATCTCTTCATGTTTCTCTTCCTCTTCTGAGTCATCTTTCATAGCAACAAATACAACTTCTATATCATCATCAGAATCAGATTTAGTTTCAATATCTTCAGCTATGTAACATACCTTTTTGCCTTTTTCATCTCGATTGTCTTTGTTGTTGTGTCGGTAACCTCTGTTGACTCTTCTTCCATAGCTTCCATCAGATCAGTCTTTAGATCTATCATCATCTTTCTTTTGAGGACATCTAGCAGCAATGTGATTGACTTCTTTATAGTTAAAGCATGCTAAAGGTAGCTTGTCTCTATACCTTCCTTTTCCTTTGGGCAATCTTCTAGCCATAAGTGCTTCAAGTTCTTCAAATTCATCATTGGTATTGTCATCACTATCACAATTCTTACCATTCCTGCTAGACTTTCCAATCTTCAGAGAAGACATGAAAGCAGATTCAACAGAAGGAACAACACTATTATCAAAGTTGTTTAATTCAAAGGTTGTAAGTTTACCAATCAGAGTGTCAAGAGTAAGGCAGGATGTAGCTCTTGTTTCATTAATTACAGAAATCCTAATTACATAAACTGGTAGCAAAGTTTTGAGAATATTTCTTATCACTGTTTCATCATCAATTACTCCATTAGATGCTCTAATAGCATGTACCACCTCTTTGAGTCTATTTGAATATTGGACAATATTTTCACCTTCTTTCATTCTCATATCATCAAATCTGCCTCTTAGACTTTCAACTTGAGCTCTTTTGACATTCAGATCTCCATTATAGATTTGTGCTAACTTATCCCACATTCCTTCGATAGTTGTGCATGTCTTGATATCTTCAAATTCAGCGTTGGTACAGGTAGTAGCAAGTTCCATCATAGTAACATTGTGTTCATGCTTATCCTTCAGTTGATCAATAGTTAGGGGACCAGTGGGTGGTTGCATGTAGCCATTTTGCATCAGATCTAGTGCTGAGTTCCCAATTCTAGATATGTGCAGCTTCATTCTACTTTGCCATACTACAAAGTTCTCTTTATTCAATTTTGGTACTTCCTTCTTATACATCTTGAGACCTTTATGCTTAAGTCGTTAAAACTCTATTCCAAGCAACTTGCACTCTGATACTAATTGTTAGAATAACTGAGAGGGGGGGTGAATCAGTTATCTACTATCCCAATTCAAAATGTATAATTAAAAACAATTTCTTCACTTTCTGCTCGTTGGTAAGCAATAATAACTCTCACTGTCTGTGCTTTTACCGATTACCATTCTAATACTAAACTATTGACCAATCAAATCTACCATGTAACATGCAAAGTATGATAACAAAAAAACATCACAATGAACACATAACATGAAAGATTTAACGTGGAAACCTTGTAAAGGGAAAAACCACCTAGGACCGGCAACCCAAAATTGTTCACTCTTCTGAAGTGAGGTCAGTTAAGACCCAACCCTATTAAAGGTTACAAACACACTGTTAGGTGTGACCTTGTTAGAGGATTTTAGACTAGAAGTTATCATCCAACCAACATTAACTATGGGTTGATAGGATAACAATGTTCATTCTATGAATGATACGTCATAAGACTTTTAGAGTCCACTCGGTTAAGAGATTTGAACTGTATACAATGGTTAAATATGTAACAGTAAAATGACCTGCCTTAATACAACTTTAATTGCAGATTACAAATCAATATTTAGTCCATACAAATCCTTCTGATCAATATTTCATTTCATTTTCAATACTGTATCAACTTACTGTCCATTGGTATTAGCTCTTTGTAGCTTGATAAATGTTCTGCAGCTCAGTTCTCACTAACCAGTATGATCAGAATGCATGAAAGCTTGTTCACATGAAATTCCTACAACTTCTTATTCTCAGCCTCTTACTAAAGAAATTTTGTTCTCTTATATAGATGAGTAAATCATTTTCTTCTCCACCATCAGATTTTTCCTCTTAATCACATTCATAGATTTTGTTGCTTAAAAATTTCTCGGTACTTGTGTCAATAACATGTCTCAATCTTCTCCGTTAGATCTTCTATGAATTTTTTCAGCCATTGATCTGTGTAACAAACATTATCTATTACCTCGATGCTATACTTTTTCCAGCTCATCATTCCTATCAGCTTAAACTAATCATTTAATTCATTCTATTCCACTCGGTTAACAAAGAATGCATCGGTGAACACTGCTCGGTTAATACTATGGTCGGTATACACTACACTCCATCGGTGTATACTAAAAATGCTTCATTTACTAACAGCACTGCTTTGTGTCTTTCAGCTCTATACTTCATTATAGATGAATGCAACATAATAAAGTCAATATCATCAAGTCATAGACTCATCAATAAGTTACTCAATGTGTTCCTTATCCTCATCTATCATGTACATCTTTCCTCATGTAGAATTCTCTATTCTTCATCTCTTTTCCACTTTTCTTCAGATGTCTCAGTGTAGTAACTTACAAGATAAGTGTTGTCAAACTAGTTGACATCAATGACAACATAATACTGATTTAATCATATTACATATCTAATCAACAAAATTTCAGTGATCTTGCAATCACAGATCCTTCAATCAGATTCCAAATCAGTTGTAGTTCAACACAACATATCCAAATAATAGCTCCCTCTTGGATAAATTTAGCTTTTTCTGTTCACTGAATCTCTCCCTCTGAATCTTTTCTAAATCTCTCCCTTAATGTTGTATCTCTCTAGTTCATTTCAAATCTCTCCCTATTTGACAACAATGCCAAAGAAACTTGTATCTGTTACCTACATCTTTACCATGTAGATATCTTCAAGCCAATTCTGTATGCTATATAATCCCTTGGTAATCTTACTTATTACTAATTATCATCTTTCCTTCACTTCTCACAACTATAGGCAACTCCTAAAGTGTGACCTCTTCTACATCAATTTATCAGATATTTTGATTAGCACATTTGATGCAGTGCTCCTATATGTTTCTAGGTAGCATCAATTAGGGGAATCATCCCTAATTTACCTCTAAAGTATTCATGAGCATCTTTAGGTAATGCTTTTGTGAATATATTTGCTAATTGTTCCTTTGTATTCACATATTCCAAGCTCACTTCTTGGTCTTGAACTAACTCTCTCAAGTAATGATACTTGTTAGAAATATGCTTACTCTTAGTGTGCATAACAAGATTATTTGATATGTTAATAGCACTTGTGTTATCACAAAAAATAACAACCAGCTCAGTGATTTCCTCCTTCATACCTTTTAACAATTGCTTGATCCACACTAAATTTGAACAATTCTCTGTTGCTGCTACATACTTAGCTTCTGTTGTAGATTGGGAAATGCAGTTTTATTTCTTTCTTGTCCAAGAGACTAATCTCTTTCTTAGAAAGAATGCACCACCACTTGTACTCTTTTTGTCATCAACATTTCCAGCCCAATCTGCATCAATGTAGACTTTCAATTTAAACTTATCATTCTTCTTGTAATACAATCTATAGTCCTCTCTTCCTTTTAGATATCTCAATATCCTTTTCACTACTATCATGTGACTCTCTTTAGGATTTGCAGAAAATCTTGCAATAATCCCAACTGCTAGGGAAATATCCAGTCTACTATGGACAATATATTGTAGCTTTCCAATCATGGATCTATATAAGGTTTGATTCACTTCACCTATATCATTAGTTTTAGAGAAATTTTTTCCAGTAGCCATAGGTGTACTTACTGGTTTGTAATCTTCCATACCAAAAGTTCTTAGTAGCTCCTTAACATATTTAGATTGAGTAATATAGACACCTTTCTTCATCTAATAGACTTGCAAACCAACAAAGAATTTGATCTCACCAAACATAGACATTTCAAATTCAGTTTGCATCTCATTTGAAAAGGTTTGACATAGGGCATCTTGTCCTCTAAATATGATATCATCAACAAATATTTTAGCTAAAAAAATCCCTTTAGCTTTTTTAGTCTCCAAATACAGATTACTTTTGTCATTTGTCCTTAAAAATCTAATCTTTATCAAATATTTATGTAGTCTTTCATACCATGCTCCAGGGGATTTCTTTAATCCATACAGTGCCTTGTGTAACTTGAAAACCATATTCTTCTTGCTTGGGTCAACAAATCCTTCTAGCTGTTCAATGTATACTTCTTCTTCTAATATCCCATCTAGAAATGCAAATTTAACATCCATTTGATATACTTTGAATCCTTTATAAGATGCATATGCAAGTAAAGTCCACACTCCTTCCAATCTTGCAACTGGGGAAAATGTCTCCCCATAGTCAATGCCTTATTCTTGTGCATACCCCTTGCATACCAATCTGGCTTTGTTTCTAGTGACTTCTCCATGTTCATTTAGATTGTTCCTGAATACCCATTTTGGTCAAATAACATTTTTGTCTTCTGGTCTCAGTACTAGTGTCCATGTTTTGTTCTTTTCTATCTATTCTATTTCTTCATTCATGGCTTGTATCCAATCTTCATTCTATAGAGCATCTTTCACTATTTTAGGCTCAAACTTACATAGTAAGCATGTATGATCTTTAAACTTACTTCTTGTCACAACTCCAGATTCCTTATCTCCAATGATTTGTTCTAGCCTATGATGTCTTCTCACATACTGTGCCAATGCAGGTTCAAATTTCCTTTCTCCTTATTCTTGATCTTTAGGTTCATCTTGTAAATTCTCTTCCTCTTCTTCTGATTTCTTTGCAACATCCTTCTAATGCTCAACAGCATCTTGCTATGGCTCGGCAGGCTCATGTAGTTCCTTGACATTTGGTTTAGGTGCATTACTAGCCTATCCTTCTTCCATGCATACAAAATATTTGTAATCTTTAGGCTCTTGCTTGAACTCAACTTCATTCTTTTCTGTATATTCATCAACTCTAACATTTTCACTTTCCACAACTTTGTTAGTGTTATAATTCAAGCACTTGTAAGCTTTTCTCTTAGTGAAATATCCTAGGAATATGCCTTCATCACTTTCAGCATCAAGTTTTCCATTCCTATTGTCTTTCTGTAGTACCCCGCCCATAGTCTGATTTTATAAATGATAAGATTACTTTAGGATGATAGATTACATGTTAGGAAATCATTGAGGCATATGATTTTACTGACCCCATACTTGCATGTGTATGGTTGATGTGTTTGTTTGATTTTTCTGTTTGACATGTCTGATGTGGTTGAGGGAGGGAGTCACAGTTACTTGCTTGCAAGATCCACATGATCGGCCAATCCCCACCATTGTCTATTATATATTTATATTTGTATGTACATGCAGGTTTTGTATGCAAGTTTCCAGGTACTGGGCATTGACTTCCCTAAATTGTCAGGACGAGCGTGCCCTATCACAATATCTCAAATGGTAAGAGAGGGGAGATAATATACGGATCCAAAACCCTAACCCAAGCCTGTTTATCCTAGTGTTGGATAAGTATCTATTGACTACCCTACCCAAATTCATCTAGTTGACAAAGTTCATGGATCCCTTCCTTGAGCTTGTTTGTTTTATTTGATGATCATGATTTATTGCTTTTTAAGTATATGATTTTCTAAAGTTATGGAAATAAATATTATAGTTGGAAAATAATATTAAATTTAGTTCCTATATTTTTGTATGATTATTAATTAATTAAAAATCAAATATTAGGATATTTGATTTTAATTAATTTATTATGTGAAAATAGGATTAATACTGTCCATTAGATTTTAAATTACTAAATTTCATGATTTAATGATGTTTGGAATATTAAATTATTTAATAAGAGATTAAAATATATTAGCATGGGCTTTATTGAGTTTGAATGTTATTTGTTTCAAAAAGGAGACAACTTGTCTTTAGGAGACTAAGTTGTGTTGTGCACAATTAAAAGATATTTTTAATTATTAATTAGTAATTTCTTTCAGTTCTCAAGAATGTGAGTTTGATTAGGAGTTGTATTGTGAGTCATCTAGGGTTTGCATAAATGGTGGAGTTGAATCCCTAATAGGGGGAATTAGTATTCATTTGGAGGCAATCAGGTTGTTGGAGATTTGTGGAGAGAGCTTTTAGAGATTTTGAGACATTTTTTGTGTTCTAGAGTTTTTGTGTGTGTGCTTGAGTTTTTGGGTGAAGATTGCTTGCATCTGAAATTGGGTTTTGCATATACTATGATTCATTTCTCCAGGATTGAGTTTTTCTATTGTCAGATCTGGGAGTTTCAGCATTCTATAGGCATCCTATTTCAGTTTCTAGCATTGGAATTAAGGTAAGGGTTTGAAGAAACTTTCCCGTGATTTCATCTATAGAATTTTTCAGTATTTTACTATGCTTGATTTGATTTATAGATTTAGATATGTTTTTATTTATGCTTTCAATTGGGGGTTTAGAGAACCCATAGATTTTCTATTTCATAATTTTATATATACTTGGCATAGTAAAGTTGTGCTGTCAAAATTTTGAGAGGAAATTTACAATAGAAACCTTAGAAAACAGTAAAATCAATCTGGCTATAGTTCAAACTATTGAGTAGATGAAATAAATAAATGGGTTGTTGAGAAAAATCAATTTTGGTATGAGAAAATGCAACCTGGGTTAAAAACCCAATCTCTGTAAAAAAATGACAGTCAAAATAAAATTACCATAGTAAATATATTATTTTGTTTATAAATGACAAAAATTACATTAGCAAATGGAAAACATAAATTGCAAACAAATAGAGAAGAAAACAAATTAGGTAAAAGACAAAATTTCAATGAAAATTTGTAAAAAAGGTCTTTTTCCTATTATGGGGAAAAAAACCACAGGTTCATATTTCCGTTTTCAGAAATATTGTATTTATTAGAAATACAAAAAAAAAGTGCTCTTATCAAGATTTATATATATTAATAATTTGTGTTTAAAAAATAATAATATTTTTGAGGCACTTTATTACATGGCAAATGGCAAAGATTGTTTATAGATAAAAATTATTAAAAAAATATATATTAAAAATCATTTGAAATGATGTTTTTTTTGTTGTTTGAAAAAGTAAAAATTTAATATGGGGCGGGGGCCACCGTTCCCCAACCCCCACCTACGTGCGTGTGTAGTGCATGACACTACAGGATGTGCAATGCATGGCCCTGTAGGTTGTGCAAGGCACGACCCTGCAGGACGTGCGGAGCACGCGCCTAGTGGGTGCGGGGCCCGTAGTGGACCCGCCCCACTTGCAATAATTTTTTCTTTTGCTTTTATTGTTATTTAGTTATAATAAACTCGTTAATAATTTTAATAATTATTTTCATTAATAATTTTATTAATAATTTTTATTTATATTAATAATTTATATTAATCATTGTTATTTATAATTTTTATTGATAATTTTATTTATATTAATAATTGTTGTTTTATAATAGTTTTCTTTGGAAGATGGTATTAATTTATTAGATGAATAATTTTAATTCATAAGGGGAAAATTTAATAGTCTTTACTGGTGCTGTACTAAATGAAATGCTAGGGTTCTTTGTTAGATCTAGAAATTTGATTTATTTAACCAATTGTAGAGTCGAATCGACATTTAATTAGACATAGTTTGTGTGATTAATGATGGCTATTTATTTGATTTAACGAGATATTTTGTTATTCTGTTGGATGTGGTAAATCTACAGACAACAAGTAGATCACTTTCTAGGTATTTTGATATGTGGTTTAATTAGAAATTAACGTGCACTTTTCTACTGAAATTGGGTGTTTTTTCTCTACTAAACTTATGGAACGTAAATAGGGAATGCTCTTTTAATTATTGTATTACTTTAATGTTTATGATGAGTGTCTTATAGTGATGAATGTATTCCCATTTTTTAGTTCAATTTTGATGAGTATGGAGTGTAAATGATTATCTTTCAGTTTCAGATCTTTATGGCATGAGTGTTGTTTTCATCGTTCATGTAGTGTCTTCTTTTGCATTATGGGTTATCGGGTACTAGAAGACCTAGGGAAAAATAGAGGCCGGGGTATGTGTCAGATGATTCTATTTTCAGCTATGGGTTGATGTGTATGTACTTTTCTGATTATCATCCCTATTTTGACCATTTGGGCTCATGTTGTATTGAGTTTTACTTCATATTCTATAGAGGAGAATATGGTATTGACTTTTATGTCCAATCAATGGGATCATGTGTATATATTCTTTTGTGAACACTTTGAGGGTGTTTTGTGACATTATGGTTATGTGAGAACTAGTGTGTTCCTATTATTTTGTGGAGCAATCCTGAGGGACATTATTATCATCTTGTGATCTATGTAAGATCTGTGAGACTAGGGTAGTTTACCTAGATATGTAGTAGGAGGTGGCTTGCAATAAGCGACGGGGCCCACAAGTGGCTACCGGGATCACTTATTGTTAAGTATCTTAATCAAGTGATAACTAAATATAACATTGAGAGATATTAAAATGAACCTAATAAGATAAGTTTCCTCACCCTGGCTTAGTGCTAGTATAGACTAAGGTGGGAATGGAGAAGATGACTAGCCCCCTTTTAAGGGATGAGTTGGCATAGTTGATGACTTCGTCTGTATGAGAGGTCATTGATGCCATGTATGGTCACTTGGGTGCCAGGATCCAGAGAGATTACCAGGATGAGACTCAAGGGTTAGATGTACATGATGACACATTCCTATGCATAGTCTAGTTATCCTACATGTGTCAGTTACCTCTGGATTAGTGAGTCTTTCATATCATTATACTTTTTCACCTTGAGTAGAGAGCTTACAAGATCCTTTCCTTTGCTTGTTATCTGAGTGAGATCTATTGTTATCTCCTTAGCATGGTGGGAGTGGACTATTTAGGTTCATGAGGTCAGGTGGTAGTGATTCTTTTACCATTTGAGATTCTGACATTCATGTACCAATGTTGCATGATCCCTGTAGTAGTTGTTCCTTCTTGATCTTCATTGTTGGAGTTGCGTTCTCTTCTTCTTCTTCTTCTTCTTCTTTGTGATCCTATATCTTTGTATCAGTTCTTCAAAGATATCATGTGTACTTCTTTTTGGTTATTGTATTACATACCTTGTGACATGTGTAGTGGATGTAGGTTTATGGATACCCTATGGTACCAATTGTATTTATGTTATCTTTGATGTGATGTTTCTTTTATCGTTCATCTGTTTATATGAGTTTTGTTATTGTACCTAATCTAATTAATTAATTTTATATTCATGTAATCTTCATCAAGGAACCCTTGAGAGTTGTAACCTATGTTGGTTAATGTTTTAATGTGAATAAATGGTAATTGCTTCCGCATTGATGTTTATCTTGTATGTTAACTTTTAAAAAAAAAATTATTCTGCAAACTTAAAAGCATGTTTAGGATAAGTTCTTTTGGATTCCCTGGTGGGGCATTACACTTTCAGTATATAACATTTACTCCCAAAGACTTTAAAATATTTCACATTAGGTGCATATCCATACCATAACTTAAAAGGTATAGCATATTTACCTTTCTTGATTTTTAGTTGGTTCAAGGTATAAACAACTGTACTTACATATTCTCTCTAGTAGTTTTGTGCAACATTTTTCTCAATCATTAGTGTTCTAGCACAATCCATAATTGATCTATTTCTTCTTTCTGACATACCATTCTATAGAGGTGTCCTAGGTGCATACATCTATCTCTTTATTCCTCTATCATTGTATAATAGATTGAACTCATTTGATATAAACTCTTCTCCTCAAGCATTTCAAGCTTTTACCTATTTATTTTTCAACTTTTTCCAAATAACACTTAAACAACTGAAATGCATCATATTTCTCTTTTAAAAACATTACAGTCATCATTCTAGAATAGTCATCAATGAACATAATGAAATATTTATAACCACAATAAATTTGTACACCCATAGGTCCACAAAGGTTAGTATGAACCAGTTTCAAAATATTGTCAAAAGTATACGTCTTTCTCTTAAAACTAGACTTTGTCATTTTTTCCAATTGACACTGTTTACACATTATATCATCAAGTTTCTTCAATCTTGGCAAGCCTCTAAATTTCTTCAACTTACTAATATTTACCAAATTGTCAAAATTCACATGACACAACCTCTTATGCCATAACCATACATGATCAAAAATTGCAAATAAACATGTGTCTTCAGATATGTCTAGATAGAACAAGTTACCTATAGTCTATTCTCCACTTCCAATTAATTTCACTAGTGGCATCAAATATTTTAGCCTTCTTGTGATAAAATTCATATCGGTAACTAGTATTGTTCAGCTGTGCAACACTTAGTAAATTATAGTTAAGACCTTTAACCCAATAAGCATTATCACATCTGATCTTATCAGTCAATCTTATTGATCCTTTTCCTTTCACAACACATGGTGCATCATTACCAACATTAACACTTCTACCTTTGTAATGATTAAGGGTTTCAAACTTACTTTTATCATCGGTGATGTGATGTGAACAACTACTATCAATAATCCATTCATCACCTTTACTCACTATTAGTATATAGATTTGTCCCTCGGAAAGAAATGTAAATAATGACTTGATATGCCCAAAAAGAAGAACAAAATGTACTAACAGTTGGATGAGTTATCATTGGTTGGTAACCCTCCTCTGAATTTAAAGGTATAGCCCCCTTCTAGAAAGATATTCAGTGAATTAAATATAAAGTATGTCTTTAACCTGAAGACACAAAGGTTGCCGACATTAATTCATCACTATGAAATGAATGTGATTACAATAGAAAAGATTCAAAGAAAATAAAAAATGACCAAATGATCACCTATTCAGTCTTCCCAAAATAGAAAAGCACAGAAGATCTCGACATTCTATTTTGCGTATGTTGGGACACCAAGCACAGAGACTTATGATGTACACACAACTCTAAACAAAAGGTGATGCAGAACAACATTTAAGAATGATTTAAATCACTAGAAGATAAATTTCAATCAAGAAATCATATACCCAAACCAATAGATTTAGATATGTAAAATTCCCTTTATTCTTGAATACTTAATAAAATAACCAACAGATAATTTCATCTCTACACATCTTTAATCCATTTGCAAAATAAAATTAGATTTCCTCCTTCATTCCTTGTTACAAATTTTATTTCTAAAATCCTCTACCCTCCTTCCTATAGCTGACTAACCACCTGGAAAAGAAGAACCAGAACCCCCCACCTATCTAAATTTTTACAATAAATAATGTTTCTCAATTGCCTTTCAGTTTCTGTAACCGTTTCTTGAAAAGACTATGAATTTCCTTACACTTTCAATTCTCAATGATTTTCTCCTTTTGCATTTGATACTTTTATAAAATTTTGATTTAAAAGTTTATAATAACATAGCTTAATAATTTTTAATGATATATGTAGTTGGATTTTGGACATGTGGCATTTTGCTGGAGACAACCAAAATCACAAAACATGACTTTCATTTTGATGACAGATTTACATACCTGTGGTCTGTAATAAATTTTTTTTTTTTTAGGCATCATTATAGAAATTGCTCTAGTGGAATCCTACGTAACTTGTCTATGCATAACATATCCAAAACTAAGCGAAATCCAATGGTGGAAGTGAGAGTTATGACCCCCGCCCTGAGACTACTTTTCTGCTTCTAGAAAATTCAAGATTATAGACTATTTAAGAAATCCTTTCAAAAGATCCTCATCTACTGGACTGTATGAATTATTTTATAATGTATCTTGGAATTGCAAAGGCTTCTAAATGTTCTTAAACAATAATGAAATACCAAATCCCTTCATGATATTCAAGTGTCCCAAAATCATAAGTAAACAATTCTCTTATCTATTTCAACTTTATTTTCCATTCGACAGTCACATATGAGAGCTCAACCACTTGTTTTCACTACTATGTCTGATGATGAAAGGCTTCTCTTGACCATGTGACAAGTGTACCCATATATACCATATTTTAGGAGATTGCATGACTTTGAACTTAAAATGTCAAACTTCTCACCCTCTAAAATCGGAACCCAAATATTTGAACTCTGAATTTTGAACTTTGAATTGATAGACTTTGCACATTTTGAGCTTTGCCTTTTGAATATTGAATCTTGAACATTGAACTTTCAAGTTCCAAGTTCAAGTTCAATATAATCTAGAATGATGCTCCTTCTTAATTATACTCTTACAAAATCATCATTAGCAATAAAAACCAGCAAGATACTGGGACAATTTAGGAATTCTTTCCATGGGGATTTTTTTTGAAAGTTTAAAACTTGGGGTGTTGAAAGCAAGCCAACAACTGGTTATGACTAGGGATGTGTGTTGTGAGGTGCACTAAGAATTCAGAAGTCTTTGGTATAAAGACTAGTACCTAGCCATTAGGCAACAGAGTCAAGGAAAAAATGAAGAATAGAGGGTTGCTTGCAAAGAGGGGAATAAAATAGGGGAACATCAAAACAAAACACCTAACTAAAGCAAGCTAGAAACCAGCAAGCTAAACACCTAAACTAACTAGCACAATAAAAACTTTATTTACAATAAGACAGGGCTAGCAGCCCATACCTCCAAAGATGCCTCTCGCTGCTCCATTGATTGGCTATGAGAAGTAAGATCCTCTATGGAACAACAAATGATGACCATATGATGCAAGCATATACTTCTGGCATATGGTGGCAATTATGATATTGGATCCTAGGTTGGATGAGTGAAAAAATTTCATGCACTTGTGCTTGCATTCAAACAACCACTCATCATCATACACCTTTGTGGCCTTTTGGAAATCATTACCCACACTTTCTTCAATTATCTCAAATAGTTGGGACTTATTTGCTATAAGAAATTTAGATTGAGTGCTATGATTTAGATTAGCCTTTTCTTCATAAAAATTAGAGATATTAGCCTTTTCATCAATATTACCAATCACAAAATTTTCAACCAAAAATTCAGCTAGATCATGTCCTTCAAATGCTAACTCAACCAAAATTTTATTTTCAAAAGAGGAATCGTTAGCAAACATTTTATCCTTTCTTTTTTGTTCATATATGATCCTACTTTTGTCTCTTTTGAGAACACATTTTTTTAGCTCGTCTTCATCATATAGAAGGGGCCAATCTTTATCAGCTAAATAAGAATTATCAAATTCAAACAGAGGGTTATCCTTGATCTTAAAATCTTGGCTGAACTCTATAGGTAAATACAAGGCATTTACACTACCCCAATTGATTTCATTATCAACTTTCTCTATTTTCCTTTTAGCTGCTGTAATGTCAATTATGTTTTCATTTTGATGAAGAAAAGAAACATCAAGATTCAAAGATTCTTTTTTCATGTCATATGATAGATCATTCTCTTGATATATAACTAAAAATAGTGTTTCTTGAATGTTACATTCCACTGTCATAGGATCAAACCTAGCAGAAAAGGCTTCTTTTGGGATGGAATTAAAATCTTCCTCGGGTGAGAATAAAGATTGAAAATCAGAAGTGCTCACCTCTTTACTAGCATTTGCTAGAAACTTTTCTTGAACATGTGGTTCTTCTTGTTTATGATTTCCCTTTTGTTGTTGTTCAGAAATCCAAGGCACTGATAATTTTTCCATTAGTGATGAAAAATCTTGATCTTTAGAGACCAACAGATTGGAGAGCAAGGGTTCTTTAATCTGAGATTTTTCTCTAGATATCTTTGAAGCAACATTCTTAAGATTATTATATCTTTTATGTACACATTCCAGCAGTATGGCAGATCGATGATCTTTAGCGGAATTTAACTTATCCCTTTCAGCTTCACAAATACTCCCTTTGAAGGCATTCCAAAAATACTAGAGCATCTCATCTCTCTCCAAATTAATTTCATCAGCAGTAGGCTTCTTTTGAGGTTTTTCCCTCAAGTTTATTTCTTGTTCACTCATAACTGAGTAGTTGCAAGAGATATAACTTGATGAAACCATCGGAGCTTCTTCCTCCACAACCTCCAATTCTTTTTTGAGGTGTTGCAATTTTCTCTTGCATGCCTCCAAATCTTTGAGCTTGTGAAATATGTGATACAAACTCATCCATAGCAAGGTAGAGCTATGGTCATCTTCAAGGCTTATCCTCAACTTCAAAGCCTTTAAAATCATTTGTTTATAATGTTCCCATAAATCTTGTAGAACCTTATCATTCATCCAAAGAATCTCTAGGATAGTGGGGCCTGGTCTTTTTCCCATCTTTACAACTCTTTTGGATTTGCATTAAGAATCAGCAAAGTCACCACTTTATCAGAGTCACCAATCTTTTGCACATGGAGATATACATATAAACTGAGGAAACAATTATTCAACATTGATCTTCATTTCTGATCCCCAGCAGAGTCACAAAAAATTTGTTAGTATAGAGATTTGTCCCTCGAAAAGAAATGTAAATAATGACTTGATATGCCTGAAAAGAAGAACAAAATGTACTAACAATTGGACGAGTTATCATTGGTTGGTAACCCTCCTCTAAATTTAAAGGTAAAGCTCCCTTCTAGAAAGATATTCAGTGAATTAAATATAAAGTATGTCTTTAACTTGTAGACACAAAGGTTGCCGACATTCATTCATCACTATGAAATGAATGTGATTAAAATAGAAAAGACTCAAAGAAAATAAACAAATGACCAAATGATCACCTATTCAGTCTTACCAAAACATAAAAGAAAATAAGATCTCGACATTCTATTTTGCACACGTTGGGACACCAAGCACACAGACTTATGATGCACACACAACTCTAAACAAAAGGTGATACAGAACAACATTTAAGAATGATTTAAATCACCAACAGATAAATTTCAATCAGGAAATCATATACCCAAACCAATAGATTTAGATATGTAAAATTCCCTTTATTCTTGAATACTTAATAAAATAACCAATAGATAATTTCATCTCTACACATCTTTAATCCATTTGCAAAACAAAATTAGATTTCCTTCTTCATTCCCTGTTACAAATTTTATTTCTAAAATCCTCTACCCTTCTTCCTGTAGCCAACTGACTAGCTGGAAAAGAAGAACCATAACCCCCCACCTATCTAAATTTTTACAATAAATAATGTTTCTCAATTGCCTTTCAGTTTCTGTAACCGTTTCTTGAAAAGACTATGAATTTCTTTTCACTTTCAATTCCCGATGATTTTCTCCTTTTGCATTTGATACTTTTATAAAATTTTGATTTAAAATTTTATAATAACATAGCTTAATATATTTGGAATGATATATGTAGTTGGATTTTGGACATGTGGCATTTTTCTGGAGACAACCAAAATCACAAAACTTGACAGTCATTTTGATGACAGATTTACATACCTGTGGTTTGTAATACATAATTTTTTTTTTAGGAATCATTATGGAAATAACTCTAGTAGAAGTCTGGGTAACTTTCCTATGCATAACATATCCAAAAATAAGTGAAATCCAATGGTGGAAGTGAGAGTTATTCCCCCTGCACCGAGACTACTTTTCTGCTTCCAGAAAATTCAAGATTATAGACTGTTTAAGAAATCCTTTCAAAAGATCCTCATCTACTGGACTGTATGAATTATTTTATAATGTATCTTGGACTTTCAAAGGATTTTAAATGTTATTAAATAATAAGGAAATATCAGACCCTTCATGATATTCAAGTGTCCCAAAATCAGAACTAAACAATTCTCTTATCTATTTCAACTTTATTTTCCATTCGACAGTCACATATGAGACCTCAACCACTTGTTTTCACTCCTATGTCTGATGATGAAAGGCTTCTCTTGACCATGAGACAAGTGTACTCATATATACCATATTTATGGAGATTGCATGACTTTAAACTTAAAATGTCAAACTTCTCACCCTCTAAAATTGGAACCCAAATATTTGAACTCTGAATTCTGAACTTTGAATTGATAGACTTTGCACATCTTGAACTTTGCCTTTTGAATATTGAATCTTGAACATTGAACTTTGAAGTTCCAAGTTGAAGTTCAGTACAATCTAGAACACTGCTCCTTTGCAATTATACTCTTACAAAATCATCATTAGCAATAAAAACCAACAAGATACCAGGACAATTTAGGAATTCTTTCCATGGGGCTTTTTTTTTTAAAGTTTAAAACATGGGGTGTTGAAAGCAAGCCAAAACTCACATAATAAATAAGTGCAATTTTCTCATGTTCATCAAAATCATTTTACATAGAAACATAAACAACTTCTATATCACATTCATCAGATTCACTAGTTTCACTATCAGTTTTCTCTTTAATAAGCAAGATTTCTTACCTTTATCTTTGTAGTCTTTATACCTTCTGTGATCTCTATCATTTCTCTTGTCTTTGTAGTTTCTTTTCCTTCTTTCATCTTTGTCAGTCCTTCCAGGGCATCTTGCTCCAATATGACCAACTTTGGTACATGAAAAATAGATAATAGGAAGTTTACCTTTATATTTCCCTTTTACTCACTCCAGCCTTCTAGCCATAAGTACCAACATATATGATACCAATTGTTAGAATGATATTAGAATAATTGAGAAGGGGGGGGGGGTGAATTAGTTATCCTAAGGTCTAGATGTACCAATTCAACTTTCTAGCTCTTCAACAAGCTCAAATATAATCAATTTTCAACTCGGTCTCTATAGCATATAGCAGCAACATAAAACTTGCAGTCCACTATCCAAAAGTAATTAACTTGTAGAATATAAAACTTTCAACATCATTCACATCAAATAACATTCACACAAGTATAACACAAGGATTTATAGTGGAAACCCAATTTGGAAAAAACCACTTGTAACATACTACTGATTTTCACTCTTCTGAAGTGAGCTCTATGAGAAGCCAACCCAGTTAAAGGTTTATAATACACACTGTTAGGTGTGACCCGCTTAAAGGATTTAACTACCCTGTTAAGAGTGGCCTTTTTAGAGGGCTTTAGAAGATTCCATCAGAATGTCACATTGATTAAAGGGTTTATACAATGACTGTTTGGTCAACCTTGATTAAAGGATTTAGACTGATACAATGGTTAGAAAGTAACAGTAGGGTCTGATCTTAAAATATGCAACTCACTTTTCAAATATAGATCCACTTCACTCATATGTTGATTTACTAAATGACCTTTATTTCCATCTCCATCTTTGATCTATTCAAAGTTCTCTTCAAGCAATCACCATAACTTTGTTAAGCTCTTCATAGCTTCACCTTCAACCTTATTCTTTGACTCATTAGTCAATAAAATCAACCTCTTCTTCTCTCATCTATAACCTCATAATTAGGTCATCCGTATACCTCCTTAATTAGGTAGATTAATCTTTTTCCACTTAATCTCTTCTGTAGATCTTAGGTTTAGGTCAGATTCATCAAATCCTTCCATCATTATATTCTCCTTTTTCTTCTAGATACATTTCCAAAATTCTCTTTGAAATCATAAGAAAATGATTTACCATGCATTAAATGCTTCATATGAATCATTAATAATGTCAACACATTTTACATATCCCAAGAATTCAACTATGTCGGCTAGGATTCTCAATTATTTCTCAAAATATAAATACTGACACTCAGTCAATACTATGTTCATCTCCTTGGTCATTACTGAATATCTTGGTCATTGTTAACACTTTCCTTCTTGGTAAATATTGTCTTTTCTTGATAATTATCTGTCACTCGACAATTACTGATGTTTAGTCAACACTAGATTTACTCAGCATATATTGGCACTTGGTTGACACTAACATCACTCAACTTAAGCTAGATTTCTTCACTTTTGTTTAATTAATCCCATGTTTCCAGTCTTCCTTCTTCACTTGGTGTCAAAGATAAATAATACATTATCTTATCAATGTACCAACTAATTAACACCCATTTAAGTATTACATAACTCAACCTTTCCTTAGGTCTTCTTGTTATCTCCTCTTTTCAAATCCTCTTCATCAATCAAAAGATATGGTACTGTCCTACATAGAAACTTTCTTACCAGTTAAGGTTTAACATCAATGACAATATAACAATTTTTTAATTATAGTTTCTAATAGACCTACCAAAATAGACCCTCACTATACTTCAAAGAATCATATCTCATCACCTTCCATGCCTTTTCATTAAATGCTCACCCAGATAAAATATTTCAAATCTTCCAAAAAAAAACTTACCATAAATGAGTGAACTAATGATGATGACAAAATTGCTAGATGTTTTTAATCTTTGAGAAAGGGATGTCTCATCCATATTAATTGAAATCTTATGATGCTGAAGATAATCCCAAATGTTTCTACCAATTTTTCTCCCATATACTAGGTGTCTCATCATTGGGTTATACTCCATAGATACTCCTTACTCTCATCAACACAATTACCAACAAGTGCCTCACACTGTCATTTCAATTATATCCCATGAGGAAAATATGATGTATATATTTAAGATGTGGCATGTGTGAAGACACATGAATACATCCTACCCACCTTTCCCCTATTGCATGTGTATGAAGACCACTTTACATCACTCCCAAGTGTGCCCAAGTCATTGTCCAAAATCACTGGGCTGTAACATCTCCCACTAATCATCATTACATTATTGAAAGGCTCACATCAACATTGTTTATTCAATCCAAAATCATCAGAAAACCTAGCTAAGGTTGTCTGGTATTTCACTAGATTCCTTAGACCATCTAAATCCATTATAGATGACTCTCGCTTAACCTTTACTCCCAAGTTATAAAGACAGTTTGCCAACATGTTAGCCTCCCTTAAGCAATGTGAAATTTTGAATTCTGTCAATTTGAGGAGGAGCTTTTGAACCTCCCCTAAAATATATTGTACTTCTCAATTCACTACTTTCTTAGAGATAAGAGAATAAGTTACTTTTTGTGACTCCCCCTTATATGCATCTTAGATATACCCATGTTGATAGCCAAAATTTCCCCTTCCAACAAAGATTTTGCTTTAGTTAGATTGTTTGAGCCATCTTGCAATCTAGAAAACACTACTTTAACAATATTTCATTGTGAGCACTTACCATTTCATCTACCCTAGGTCTACTTGTGTTTCCTTTTGAGTCCCCATAAAAATTAAGCTTCATGAATGAACCCGAAGGATTCTCCCATTTTTCTGAACTACAAATTTTATTCTTTACTTTCTTCCCCACCAAAGAACTTTTGAAAGGGATATTGACTAGCCTCCAATTATTGATAACTTCTCATTATCTATAGAAGTGAATAAGACTTGGATATCATGGTATATACATTCACACTTTCTGATACCAATCTTTCTATCCTTTCACACAACTTATCTACATTCAAACTTTCCTTCCAAAAAATTCTTTTGTTTCTCTCCCACCATATTCCCAACACTACTTTGGAGGGAAAAATCCTCCAAATTTATGCAAAGAAGGAACCTTTATGTAGTATAGGCCATCCAATCAATAGTTGAGAAAATGTAGAGGGAAGTGGGAATTTCCACCCGAGCTTTATACCGATATTCCACTCCTAACATTTCTAAGAAAAGTCATTATTTAAAAGAAAATAATTTGTGTATTCCCTTTCCTTACCACATAGTACACACAAAAAGCTATCAAAAATCCCTAATCTTTGGAGTCTTTCACTATTAAGGATTTTATTTTGCAATCCAAAAAAAAGAAAATCCCCCACCTTAGGAAGAACCACATATTACCAAAAAAACTTGAATTCCCTCTTATCATTCGATGCCATCCCATGAACGAGAGATTGGTAACCCTCTTTTACTAAATATTTAGCATTGCTAATTTTTTCCCAAATCAGTTTGTACCCCTCATTGTTAATGCATATTAATCTTTGACTTAACACATTTTATAACTATATCTTGTCCTCATTATTGATTGGGACCTATGATAAATATTTCTAATCCACCATACTCAAACTATCCTTTACTTGTATTGTAAAGTAATCTATTACCTTGGAGCCCCAAAAAGATTCCAAAACTTCTTGGGCCCTAGGAAGATTATAGGTGTAATACCCCAAAAATGGGCTATAAGCTCATTAATCTTCTATATCAACAAATCAAATGAAATCGACATCAAAGTCCTAACCTAAGGCACATCTAAACATCATCGAATCCTAATTGATTATCTTAACTTTTGCATTGGGGAATATTCCTAGCAATATTCCTAATTATCTTAATTATCTTTAATTTAATGATTATTTGGCGATAAATCACATTTATCCTAAGTTTGATTAATTGAATATTTTCATATTTAATTAATTAGATTTAATATCTTGCCACTTAATTGTGTAATTAAATTTAATTCTATCTATTATTAATTGTATTATTTAATTTTGACAATAAATCCAATATCCTATGAATAATTGATTAAATTCTTATTTAATTGATTAAAGCAAGTTGTCATTATTTAATAATATAGTTTTTAATAAAAGTTTGATTAAATAATTGATTAACCCATAAATCAATTATTTATTTTCAAAAATCAGTTAAGTTGAGAATAAATCACTTTATTTATTTATTAAATCATAATTATCCATGTCCACATTCATGGACCAGTTAAACTCAAATTGGAAAATCAATGCAAGTTGTTAGCTTTTTGAAACTCAACATCTTTTTGAGTTTTAAAGTTGATCTAAACTTCTAATTCAAGTTGAACTGTGCTTTTGCATGATTTTTGTGACTTAATTATCTGTTATTTAAAAATAACTCAAAAATCAACCTAAGTTATTTGAGTGATTTATGGCTTTTTCTCATGCACCTCCAAAGCCCTGGATTTCTATAAAACCAAGGCTCAGCTCTTCATAATTCATATCTCAAAAATTGCAAACTTACTCTACAGGAATCATGGCAATATCAGATTTGGAGAATTTGCACAATTGGAGCTTGAAAGATAAATTTGAGGATTCGAAGCTTTGTGAGATCAATTTCAAATTCATAGCTTTCATATTATTGTTAGAATTTTCATTCTCATATCATATCATTTCTAGATTAGCATTGCATATCAATTTTCATAGTAGCATAGATTCATATCAGTTTCCATCATATTATTGCATAGAAAATACCAAAAAAAATAGATTAATTGCATTCAATTCATATTTAGATCAATTGCATTCAAATCCTTTGTTTAGGTGTCGTCTAGGTCACTGATCTCAATAACAATCTGAGAACATTAATCTCGCACCTACTAGAAGGCAGTAAATCACTTGGTTAAATTAGATTTCAATTTTGCACGATTTTGATTTTTGTTAACCTCTAATGTTTTACTGAAGTGTTGTGTCTACAGATCAAGTACAATTTTCACACACACATTTTCTGGCACCCACCATGGGGCCCTAAAATGGGCTTCCCTTCATTTCTATCAATCTTCTATCATTTCTCTATCAGAACTCCCCTACTGCTGCATGTTCTGGTGGTATTCTTAGTAGGACATTATTTTTTGTTTCTTTTTTGCCTACAAAAAAGAATTTTTATTTTTTTTGGGGACTTTTTCTATAAAAAATGTTTGTACAGTGTGATTTTTAATTTCGGTCCGTACAATTGTCATATGATTTTTTAGACTATCATATGAGTTTTTTCAGACTGTCATTTTATCGGATACCCAGTGTCATCTAGGAGCATACCCACTGTCGTATGAGTTTTGGCACCAGGTTTCAACTGTCGTATGGTAAGAGACCCACTGTCATACGAGTTTCGACATTAGGTTTCAACTGTTGTATGGTAAGAGACCCACTATCGTACGAGTTTCGGCATCAGGATTTGACTATCATATGGTAAGAGACCCACTATCATATGAGTTTTGGTATCAGATTTCAATTGTCGTTTCATTTTGGCAGGTAGTTTGTCAGATTTGATTTTTGGATTTTGACTGACAGCTAACCCTAACAATTAAAATTTACTATTTTTGATTGATTTTTGCTGGTTTTGATTGGAAAAAGTGCAAGAATTGCTCAAAATCAGGTAAACATCTACTAAGCACATTGTGAGGATCTCAGGTATTCCACTTGTGCTGATAATATTTTGATTTGGGGCTTAAAATAAATCTCTCGTGTGTCTAGCTTGGGTGATTCTTTTCATGCTTTTGTTTTACACACTTGCATAATTGATACTAGGTTGTGACCCCTTAAGGATTCATTAAGTAGTCTCAGATACTTGTGATTGATCTTGATTGCTATCTTGGGTTATTGGACTTGCTAATCCATTGGCCCCTCATTCCACCCTGTGGTTGCAATCTCAGCGCCATAAAGGGGAGGGGTCAACAAGACAGAAGCGTTAAGTTTTCCACTTGACAACCCTTTTGTGCTTTTAGGAACTCACTTGTTTTCTAAGTTGGGGACTCATTTTTAGCTTGTGTGAGGTGTTAAGTGTTCCACCTTGTGGACTCAACTCATATTCACTTTAAGCGTTAAGTGTTCCTCTTTCTTCTTTTTGGGTACTTTTGGTAGATTTTCTTTTGGAAACATACATCTGTGCTCACATAGTAATTAGGCCCTATGAACACTACTTGTGATTCTTGAGAGATTGGATTCCCAGCGAAATCTTTCTTGATGACAAAATCCTTGTAGGTAGGGAGGATACTTAGTGTGTTTCACATTCAACTCGGTTAGTGCATCTTCTCTTATTGATCGATACATTCTCTCCCTGGAGAGGTTGATAGATCACGTGGGGTTGACATCATGAGCTTTGGTGAATCAAAATTCATTAGTGTATCTTCCCTTATTGATTGATACATTCTCTCTCTGGAGGGGTTGATAGATCACGTGGGGTGGATATCATAGACCTTCATGAGACAAACTTTGTCTTAGCGTGTCGGATTAATTTGCTTGCTTTGTTTGGGTTAAAAGTGAAGAGGTATCAAAACCTTGGATCTGGAGCCAAGTCCCCTTGTGGTATACTACTGTGAGTCATCTTTAGAGAGGGTTAACCGTAGCGGACATTCCCTTCATAGGGAAAACTACGTTGACAGAACCTCAAGTGGTAATAGCCATTTTCACCGTGGTAGTGATAGCTTCTATATAAATGTCCTTGTGGAAGAAATCTCCACGGGTATGGTTCATTATTAGGTTTTCAGATCTCCCTAGCAGCTCCTGAAGATTAAGTTCTCAAACTATGTCAAAACCCTGGTATGCCAAGATTGGAGTTCACCCCTTTCGATCATAAAAGTTGCAGAGTCAAACCATTACTAAAAACCCTAGCGAGGCCAAATTTTCATTTTATAGGGTATATGTGCGTTAGTGCAAAACATCTTTGGAACATACACAATTAGCACTTCTGAGGATTAGAATGAATAAGTCACTTGATTGTTCATGCGCAAGGTTGCTTTTTCCCTTGTTCATTATTTTCAGACATGCTTGAAATCACATGCTTGTTTATCTATCTGGTTACTGAAAATGAACAAATATGTTACAATCTTCAAATCTGGACATTGAAATTTGCAAACAATTCAAATCTGAAAACTCAAAATTTGCAAAATCTAAAGTAAAATCTTTTTCTGAAGTCAAAAGTCATCTCAGGAGGTCAGAAAGTCATATGAGTTTCCATCAAGTGTCATTTCATTACAACCCATCTGTCATATGATTGAGTACCCAGTGTCGTATGAGTTTCCATGCCAGCAAATTCTCAAAGTCAAAATCTTGCAACTATCATATGAGATTTTCAACTCTCGTTTCATTGCCACCCAACTGTTGTATGAGATTTTCAATTATCATTTCAGTACTGCCCAACTGTCGTATGGTAACCAAACCAGTGTCATATGATTTTTCATGCCAAAAACTTTCAAGAGTCAAAATCCTACTTGCAATTGTTGCATGAGTTTCTCAACTGTCATTTCATTGCATACCCATTGTTGTATGAGTCTGCAGAAAGTCATTTGGGAAAATTTTGAAAAGTTGTCAGAAAATTGTCAGAATTGCCAGATATTTAGCTTTTTCAGCCTATTTCTAGAATCTGTCAAATGATTCACTGTGTCAAGAATAGAGCAGTAGCCATTGAGAATCAGTACACATGTCTCAAAGAATCAGTACACATGAGGAAGAAATTATGATTGCTGCTATGATGAAATAGATACATGCTATGCAAGTCCAGCTTGACAAACTTGAGAAAGAAAAGGAACTTAAAGAGTTCTCCATGGAAACTCTATGCTCTTTTCCATTTGATAAAGACTTGTACATGTCACCATGCCCCTGAAAAAATTTGAGCAATGTGATAACCCTTATGATACCTCTTCCATGGAGAGTGACACATCCAGCTTTGGAGACTATGATGACTATGACGACAGACAATGTAATGATACCTATGACACCTCTATTCCTAAGAGTCCTCCTCATCGTGTGTTCCTACTTACTACAAATGGGCCATCACATTGGATAGATCGTGATGTCGATCCATATGATTCTGATTTTGAAAGAGACTTTGATGGCTTTTGAGGACAATACCTTGATTATGATCCATTTACTACTACTGAGGACTATAAAATGCATCATGCTAGCTTGAAGCATCAATACTACAAGGATCTCTCCTCTAAGGACTCTCCTGCTGAAAATAAAGATTATCTTCTCAAGCAAGATCATGTTAATGTTGGACCTTTGTCTTGCAATGGTTCCCTTCCATCCCCTACTTCCTCCAATACCCATACATTTCCTAAAGCTTCTGAGTCTTTCAAATCTTTCATAGAACCTTCATCCGACACAAGCCCTGATACTTTTCATGCAATTCCCTATAGTTATCCTCTAGGGCTACCTCTTAAAGAAACTCAAGCTAATGTTCACTTGGCTGCAAATACTTTCAATGATGCTAAACCTAAAGAGCTTAAGCCTTCATATGCTATAATGCCTACTTTAGCTAGTCCTTCACCATCTCTTCCAAAGTCTTCCATACAATCCCAATATGCTTCCTTGTCCTTAGAAGTGGCTCCATGTCAAGAGGACTCTAAAGATGATGAAGAAAATAACATAAAGAAAAATCAAGATCAAGAACCCTCCATGTCATCCACTCCTTTTCATGATGTCTCTTATCTAGTCCATGGTTCTTTTGATCTCGCATGCCCTTTCCCATTCATTCCACCATGTCTTAAGTCTTCTCCTAAGCAAGATCAAGCTACTACTTACACTGTTGAGCTTATTGACAATAAAAATAACCTTACTACACTTTCGCTTTCCAAAGATGATACTTCCATTAAGGTTGGTAAAAATAGTGTTGTTACTTCCAATGTTAAGCCTATTGAAAATCAAGAGACAAATTATGCACTTATGCTATCTAAAGATCCTTGTCAAGATCAAAGTCTTCCATCTTCTTATTCTACCACTCCATGTTCGTTTCCACTTTCTACTCTTCCTAAGTCTTTGCAAGCTTTGAACAATCTTATCAAAGAAGGTGCTCATATTCAAGATGTCCATGATTCTATTGAAAATTCTAATGCTCACTCTAAAGATGCTGATATCCTTGGTTGTCATATAGATGCTGATGAACTTATTGATTATCCTTTTATGTCTTCCACTTCCATCCTTGGACCTCTTCCACCACTACTAAGTGCTTCACATTTGCCTTCCATTTTGGGTCCTTATGTCCCTTCACTTTCCCCTCCTAACTCTCCTAATTTTCCATCCATCTTGGGTCCTTACATCCCTCCATCTCCCATCTTTCCTCAAGATCAACATAGATGCATACCCTTGAATCCTTTTCATTCACCCACCCATCTAAACCAGTCATATTCTCCTTTTTCCTCCACAAGTCCTAAGTCTTTTGAAAGTAACTTGAATGTTCAATACAAGAAAAATAAGCAATACAAGAATCCATTAAAAAGAAAAGATCACCATGTCTCCTTTAATCAGCATGGAAGCATAAAGTCAAAAGAGATATCTAAGAAAAAAATTACAAGACAAGTATGGGTTCCAAAATCCATCATTGAAGATATTATCTCTAAATCATCAAAAGGAAATAAAAATCCTACGGCTATATGGATTCCAAAGTCTCTCTTGAAAGAGTCTAGTGTTAAACAACAAGTAAAGTTGACATTCAAGCTTCCAAAGACTTCTACTTCATCTTCTTCCAAAAATATTCTTCCATTCCATGTGCCTAAACCACAACCTCTGCTATCCATTCACCATATTCCTTCACGTATTCCTTCATTCACATTTCCTCCATCCTCTTGCCACCCTTCAAGGTATGTGTTGATGTTGATCTTTCCTTCCTTTCCACCTACCCTTTCACAATCCTTCCATGCATTATCCTTCTACCTTTTATCATTTTTCCTCATTTGCCTATTCCTCCTATCTTCCAACCTCACTCGCTTTACATAAAACCTTATCCTCCATTTTTCTCTTCTATCTTCCTTTCGCTATCAGCATCTTTGAGCATATCATTTTGAATCCTTGGCATATCATGGTTTATCCTTTCAAGGAGCACTATCTAAAAAGCTTGCCTTCTTCCAATAAAGAAAAAAAATAAAAAAATTGAAAATGTGCCTTGGTGAAAACCTAGAAATAGGCACCTTGGTAGCAAAAGTAAAGAGAAATAAATTCATCCTATGGTGAAAACCACTCCCTTGTGGCACCTTGGATAAGTACTGTGATGAAAACTTGGCAATCAGGCATCATGCGTAGTTCTTCTACATATTTCATCCATTCCATTTTCTCTCTTTGATCTTGACAATGTTGATCTATACACGAACATTTGGCTATCTTGTGAGTTATTTTATAGTGATCTTGCTTTCATTCCCTTCCTTTTTAGCTTGCATATCCATCTTCCTCCATTCATTTTTGCCTATCGCTATATTTTTCCCCTTTGGTCTTGATCTAAAAAAAGAAAAAAGAAAGAATAAAACACAGTGCTATGAAGCCTCTTGACATGTCTACTCCTTTGCACGGCATCCTCTCCTTCTTTGGCATTACGCTTTTGTGACTTATCCTATGCTAGCCTTTTATTGCTTGTCCAAATGTGCTTCACATGAAAATTTTTCCCTAGCTTGAGTATTCTTGAAGAGTTTTCCCTTGAGGATTTCTTCCCTTCATTCTCCTTCATTCTCTTGTCTTCCATCTCATCCACCAACTTGCCAATCCCTCTTTTTCTCCACGTTGTTAGACATTGGGACTACATGATATGAGCTTGCTTAGGAGTTTGTAATGGAAAAAGATGCTATCAAGTATACCAAGTATCAGAACAAGTACCAGAAGTAGTATCAAAACAAGTACCAGAACCAGTATCAGAATAAGTATCAGTTTTAGTATCAGAACTAGTATCAGAACTAGTATCAGAACAAGTATCAAAACCAGTATCTAAATTAGTATTAGAATCAGTATCAGAACAAGTATCAAAACAAGTATCAGAACACCTACTAGGGCTACACCTTTCACTTTAGTTTATGGGTCTGAAGCGGTACTGTCTATTGAGGTTGAAATCCCATCACTAAGAATCAGAATGCATGGTCTAGTAACTGATGATGACTACAGAGTGTCTAGGTTGCAAGAACTTGAACTACTAGATGAGCGTAGACAAGAAATGTATGATCATCTCAGAGTATATCAGAAGAGAATGTCTAGAGGCTACAACAAGAAAGTCAGACACAGAGAATTTTAGGTTGGCGATCTAGTTTTGAGAGAGAATCCTAAAAATCAATCACATCGAGAACGCAAGGGGAATTTCAAACCCAATTGGCTGGGTCCCTTTGTAATCACTGCTACTTTTGGCTCAAGTGCCTATCAAATCTCAATGACTAAAGGAGAACAGCTCTAAGAACTAATCAACGTTCTCCATCTGAAGAAATTCTATGCCTAAGGCATTCAGTCTATGGTAAAATGTCCTAAAAAAATCTTAAAAATCTGAAAAAGTCCTGAAAAAATGAACATCTTGGTGAAAACCTAGCAATAGGCTCCTTGGTGATTCACAAAAAAAAAAAAAAATCAAAAGTACCAAAAAAAAGTTAAAAAAATGAAAAATACAAAAAAAATGAAAAAGAAAAAAAAAGTGCCTTGGTGAAAACCTGGAAACAGGCGCCTTGGTAGCAAAAATAGAATCTCTACCAAGATGGTGAAAACCCAGCAAACAGGTGCCACTTGTTTCAATATGCTTCATCTATCAGTGCAATCTTGGTCTTTCCCAGCTTTCAGTCTTCTTTTAGTTTGTACATATCTTCCAGTTTGTTTTTGCATTTCCAATTTTCAATAAGTCAGTTTGTCCACCAATCTGCTCAAGTGTCTGTATCCTATCAATGTTCAAACTTGGGGGTAATCAATGTCATATCCTATGGTCTCTAGTATATCTGAGATGTATCATATCCAGTCAGAGTCCTTTGAAGCTTCATGTGAGTGAGTCAGTCTATCTTGTCTCCAGAAAGGATTTTGCATCTACAACAATGCAATCAAACATCAAACTGAAAACAATCTATGCTTTTTTTTACATGCTTTTATCTCCTTGTATGCTTAATGATTCACATTGAGATTTTTTCATATTGTGTCCCTTCGAGCCCTTCGATGATGTCGTTTACAGGATTTAGAGAGTGATGACTGCGGGCATAATATTTTCTTTGTCTTCTGCTTGTATGTGAAAATATAACAACTTTGGAAATTTTGGATTGAAATGGTGTCCGACTGTAAGAGCCTCTATCTTGAATTAGATGGCCATGCGTACCTTGACCATTGATACCTAGAGAATTCAAGGAAGTTTGATCTAACTATTGTCTTTTTGAGTGAGTTCTTTCTCCTATTGTGAATGCGATCTTACCTAAGGATGTGAACGATAAAGGGTCACTACGGGTAATTCACATTGGATTTAGAATAATCTCTTGGCTATTTGATGTGTTTAAATGCAAGGTGTATTCAGGTCATCATGATGTTTATGTTTTGATGCTTATACAAATTGCTATATCAAAATGGACATGATATTCAAGTCATCTTGGCATTTGTGCCTTGGTGCTTATATCTAATCCGACATTCTGAAAATAAAATGAATATTCATATATCCATGGTTGTTGACCAGTGGGTGTTGTATTGGTTCTTGAGTGTTACAAATCAATATTCATATGTCTATGGTTTCACGACTAGTGGGCATTGTATTGATTTATCCGATTACCTAAAAGTTTAATGATGATAACAAATTGACACATGATCAGTGACTAAGTCCTAGATCGTAGGTTGCATTTCATTTTGCATGTCTCTTTGCATTTTGCATGTTTGCATGATCTCACAATGGCTAAACGAACTTCACTACTTAAACAATTCTTCATATCAATTCTTCACATCTAACAAGAGCTGAATCTCACATGAAGGTTCCTCCAACGAAATAGCAAGTAGAATCCTTTTACGGGATCAAAATCAAAATTTGAGATCGTTTATATTATTCACTACTTGCATAATCAACCTTCAATCATCACACAAATCTAGTATTCAACTTAACTGATTATCTTCAGCTTGGTCAACGATGGCCAACTCATGGTCAAACCTAGTCAAACTTGGTCTTTTGGGACCTTCCAATGATGTAGAATGCATTCTTGAACGTGTATAACCATTTATCAAATCAATTAACATGCTTCTCAACCATATCACGCTGACTTCTCTTGTCAAATTTCAATTTTAATCCTAAAGGGGGCATGGTATTGCATATCATTCAAAGTGTGTAAATCAATTTCTATCAATCTTTCCTTAGTAATCAAGACAACAACCACGTCTAGTTGCTGATTTATCAAAAGATCTCATCACATGGGGAAAATCTATCATCACTTGGGGCATATCAGATTCCTCGATCCATATCAATCTAGTATTCTCCTAATCTTGTAAACTGTATCAGTTTTTGCAACCATCGGATCATAGTGTTCTTTCCTTGGTTCTTCGGCAACTGAAGGATTCAGATGTGCTACCTGCTAGTTCTGCTAAGACAATTGAGTCTAGAATCGGTCACTCACTTCTTTGCAATCCTAAGGTTTGGAATTAGGTGTTTTGACACTTTTTCACAATCATAGGTTCATTTGCTGTTATAGTGAACATTATCTTTGGTCATTCAGGACCTATTATCTCCATATCAAATCAATATCAATCAGCTTCTATCTCATATCAATTATCAATTTCAAACATCAGTTTCATATCTTTATCAAACACAGATTGTCTTTGAACCACTACGCTTCGCACAGTAATTCAAAGAGGGGCAAAATGTAATACCCCAAAAATGGGCTATAAGTTCATTAATCTTCTATATTAACAAATCGAATGAAATCGACATCAAATTCCTAACCTAAGGCACATCTAAACATCATCGAATCCTAATTGATTATCTTAAATTCTGCATCGGGGAATATTCCTAGCAATATTCCTAATTATCTTAATTATCTTTAATTTAATGATTATTTGGCGATAAATCACATTTATCCTAAGTTTGATTAATTGAATATTTTCATATTTAATTAATTAGATTTAATATCTTGCCACTTAATTGTGTAATTAAATTTAATTCTATCTATTATTAATTGTATTATTTAATTTTGACAATAAATCTAATATCCTATGAATAATTGATTAAATTCTTATTTAATTGATTAAAGAAAGTTGTCATTATTTAATAATTTAGTTTTTAATAAAAGTTTGATTAAATAATTGATTAACCCATAAATCAATTATTTATTTTCAAAAATCAGTTAAGTTGAGAATAAATCACTTTATTTATTTATTAAATCATAATTATCCATGTCCACATTCAAGGACCAGTTAAACTCAAATTGGAAAATCAATGCAAGTTGTTAGCTTTTTGAAACTCAACATCTTTTTGAGTTTTAAAGTTGATCTAAACTTCTAATTCAAGTTGAACTGTGCTTTTGCATGATTTTTGTGACTTAATTATCTGTTATTTAAAAATAACTCAAAAATCAACTTGAGTTATTTGAGTGATTTATGGATTTTTCTCATGCACCTCCAAAGCCCTAGATTTCTATAAAACCAAGGTTCAGCTCTTCATAATTCATATCTCAAAAATTGCAAACTTACTCTACAGGAATCATAGCATATCAGATTTGGAGAATTTGCACAATTGGAGCTTGAAAGATAAATTTGAGGATTCGAAGCTTTGTGAGATCAATTTCAAATTCATAGCTTTCATATTATTGTTAGAATTTTCATTCTCATATCATATCATTTCTAGATTAGCATTGCATATCAATTTTCATATTAGCATAGATTCATATCAGTTTCCATCATATTATTGCATAGAAAATACCAAAAAAAATAGATTAATTGCATTCAATTCATATTTAGATCAATTGCATTCAAATCCTTCATTTAGGTGTCATCTAGGTCACTGATCTCGATAACAATCTGAGAACATTAATCTCGCACCTACTAGAAGGCAGTAAATCGCTTGGTTAAATTAGATTTCAATTTTGCACAATTTTGATTTTTGCTAACCTCTAATGTTTTACTAAAGTGTTGTGTCTACAGATCAGGTACAATTTTCACACACACAATAGGAAGAGCTGATTGATTGGAGACCATTCAAGGAATTAGACCAGAAAAGAGCCTTATCTCTTGAATTTACTACCCAAGATAGATGTGGTAAGATAACCTGTCTACTCTTCACCATGAAATTCCACATTGGCAAGCCTCTAGCAGGGTTTCTCATTGTAAATAATCTTTCTTGTTCATCTCCATCTAAGTACTTCACCTTGATTATCCTAGCCAATATAGATAAAAGTTTCTCATGTTATTTCCAAGCCAATTTTTCCCCCAAGCTAATATTTATTTCATATAAGTTGTAAATGCCCACACCTCCCTCATCCTTAGGTTTACATATGTTGTCCTATGAGACCAAGGCTATCCTCCTCTTATCATCTAAGTACCCATTCCAAATAATTTCTCTTAATTATTTCTTCAAAGATTCCATTACCCCTTTTGCAGCAAAAAGAACTTACATAACATAATATGACTCGGGCTTAGTACAAACTATACAAGTAAAATTCCACTTGGCAATGATAGCCAGTGAGATTTCCATGAAGAAATCTCATCTTTAATGGTTTGGAGAACATTTTGCCAATATGAAAATATTTTTTCTCCTTGAAATATTGCAATTCCCAAGTATTTACATGAGGTATCAGCCACCACTAATCCAAATATCCTCTGTATTGCAACTCTAGTATACTTGTTTATATTAAAGAAAAAAAAATCTTGGATTTAGAAAGATTCAATTTATATCTTGATGCCTCACAATATTTATCCAATGTGTATTTAATTTCTTTCGCTTCCCTCAAAATACCCTTACCGAAAATGAAAGATCATCAACAAACAAGTTATGTGTTAATGAAAGTTAGGATAAAAGAATTGTAACACATTCCCAAAGTCCAACCTCCTTCTTATGCTGAATTAATGTACTTAACCCCTCTGGAAAAATAATTAAGAGAAAAGGATATAGAAATTCCCCCTATCTCAGACCTTGTGAGGAAGAGAAAAAAATTAAAAGGGGTACCGTTTAACAATATTAAGAATTTAGCACCTATGATACATGACATAACCAACTTGGTCCATTTCCTATGGAAACCCATTCTTTCAAGGACTTGGCTCGAGAAGCTCCAATTTACCCTATCATATGCCTTCATCATATCTAATCTTAGGACCATTTTTGGGGTACCTTCAACCTTAATAAAGTGCATTACTTCATCAGCCACAAAAGCCCCTTCCATCATTTATCTACTTGGAACAAAATCCCCTTACTATTTTGAGATAATTGAAAGTATAATTCTGGCCAATCTAGTTGTAATTTCCTTTGTGAATATTTTGTATATGGTGTTACCACATAGAAACTTGTAACTCATTGATTATGATTTATGTGGTCACTAAGTGGAGAAATAATTAGAAGATTTTGAAACTTGTAAATAGTTTTGCATTCACTGAAAATTAAATACATTCTCAAATTGGTACTCAAATAGTCAATGGCGGGAAATTTATTTTCCAGTTTTTAAAGATTGTCTTTTTCAAAATGGAATTCAACATCATCCCACTATTACTAGTACTCGTCAATAGAATGACATTGTTGAAACAATGGATATAAATAATATGGATATGATTTGAGCAATATTATATTTCAAAGGACCATGTTACATTTTTATGTAGAGTGACGAGAACAATAGTTTATCTTTGCAAATAGATCACCTTCATTTTTTATTCACCAAACCACTCCATATGAATTTCATTTGGTTATTTTTTTAATCTATTTGGCATCTTTGCATTTTTTTCTTCACTTGCTATGGTTTGATTCCCAAGGAAAAATAAAGTTACATAATTAAACTCAGAAAGTGTATTATTAATGGCTATTTGACATCTTAAAAATATGATAGAACTTATGCAAAATTTAGCAAGAAATTATTTATTGCACCTAATTTAATGTTTCTTGAATATTCAAAATGATAATGCAAATGCTCATTTCCAATAAAACAACTTGATAAATTGATCAAATTTTCTCATGTGAGGGAAAATTCTTGTGAGGTTTTTTCATTTTGATTGTAGCCAACTTATTTAGAATATCCTTTAATGGATTTTCATGTAGAAGCTATATCCCAATCTATCCCAAATAAAAATGATCCATTATAGATGTGAAAGAAAAAGTCCCCTCTCATAATGTGGTGCAGGAGCACCAGGGCTTGGAAGGACACTAGAGGGGTTACATGGATGAACTTAAGAGTTAAGAGATTAAATTGACCTATAAGGTCTTAAATCATTGTATTTTTTTCCATTAGTGCCTATATGATGTAATTCGAGTCAAGATAGGTTGATTGGTTTTAAATTTCCAACATGAGGAAATAGACCCTAGAAGGGTCACTATGTAATGATGTGATGGTTTAAGAGTCTTACATATGTTAAAGGGGGATAAAATATGTTTTAAGGCCATTGATGAGGTGTAATGAATGTAATGTGATATGATTTAAGCGTTAGAGATCAATAAGCTGTTGAAGTTGACAACTTAGTTGTCAACTCAACAACAAAATGTTAGTAATAATCTGATAATAGTTAGTTAGAGTCACTTGAGGTTAGTTTTCGAGTATTGTGTTGGTTCTCGATTGGAAAAGAGTCTTCTTTATAAGATTTAAAAGCTTGATAATGGAGAGAGAGGTCAAGATAACAAGTTTTTTTATGAGTAAAAGTGGAATTTCATGTACTCTCCATGCTCAGTCAGTGTTAACAGTGAATTTTTGGCATTTGATCTTAGTTATTTTGTGGTTATTTTGAAGAACCATTGATTTCATGGTCTATTACATAGAATCTAAATTGGGGTGGTTTTTGTGGTAGTATTTTTCATTAAGTATCAAATAAGATATTTGGTTTTGTATTGAAACTGTCAGAACCCTAATCTAGGGTATTCCGGGAGCATAAAAAAATGTAATACCTCTGACATGCTTTAGAGTTTGATCTCCATATTTGGTAGGGATATGGAAGAACATGTAGAGTACCTATCCCAAGAGTTACATGGATCCATGCAAAAGTTGACATGTGCTTTGACGTAGTGAAAGGTGACTGTGCATTGCCATAGTTTTGACAGCGACTGAGCAATTTGGTAAGACCTTGTCCACACAAGTAAATGGAGAGTGTTGTAAGTGTTATGATGGATGTGAGAAGTGCATTAGAGATTCTAGAAGATGCCAAGTTCCTTGAAGGTGACTATAGGTCCAAGGTAAGGTAAGGTTGATGATTGTTAGCATAGGTATATGTGACTTTCATAGGGGACAATAAGGAATGTTGGTATTGTTTTTAGTTAAAAGAACCATGAAGATTAGTGTGTTGAGAGTTGAGAAGTGTGGCAAAATTCCTGAGTGTTGTGATGGTTAGATTCCCAAAGATTTTAGGATTTAACAATCAAAGAGTTTATGTGTATTGTCCAAGGAAGTGGATAGTTGGGGTTGATATAGACTGGGCATGGGAATATCCGTAGTAAGTAGATGAGTGTTGATGGGGTAAGTCAATAGAAGTTGCAAATTAGAGGTTGGTATGAAGTTACTAACATGTTATGATCAGACGTTCGACACATTTAACATGTATAGTAAGGTGGGTGTCAGTGACTTGACCATTTTAAGGTCTTGTAAGTGTGAGGATTGAGTGGATTGGTTGGGTGAATCCTATGTTGTTCCTAGTTGGTGGTGTGTGTGAAATTGTACCTAGCTATGGACACAACACTTTAGTAAAACATTAGAGGTTAGCAAATCAGAAAATCTACAAATAAGACAAATGTTGCTAACCAGGTGATTTAATGCCTTCTAGTAGATGTGATTTTGTCATTCTTAGAATTAAACTGAGACCAATGACAATGCACCACCTAAATGAAGGATTTAATGATGAAAGGGAATGAGAAATGAATGCAGATTAAGCTATGTTTTTTATTTTTTTACTATGCAATATAGATGAAAACTGTATGGAATTTGATCTAAAAAATGAATGTTAATGAATGTAATCTAATCTAACAATGATATGGATTTCTATGAAATGAATAAACAACAATAATCTCAAAAAATAGCTTGATCTCACAAATCACCAGATCGTATGACCAAGATTCTCCAAATTCACAAGAGGGTGATCGTTTGTGAAGGACCGAGCCTCGTTTATATAGAAACCCAAGTTCTGTGAGAACTCATGGAAAGTTAAAAATCTATCCCTGATCAACTTAGATTGATTGTTGAGTTCTCAGAAAAATAGAAAGAGTTAACTCACAAAATCATGCAAAACCAACTTTTTAACTCAAATAAGAAGTTCAGATCACTTTTTAACTCACAATCACATGTTGAGTCCAAAAAGTTAACAAATTGAATTGATTTGTTGATTTAGAGTTTAACTACTTTTCTGAATGTGCATGGATAATTATGAACTTATTTAATAATTCAAGTGATTTATTCTCAACTTAACTCATTTTTTAATAAAGACAATTGATTTATGGGTTAATCAATTATTTAGTCAAACTTTATCCCAAAACTATATCATTAAATTTGAAAATCAGATTTAATCAATTAAATAAATGTTCAATTGATTATTTTTAACAATTTTGATTTATTATCAAATAATATTAATTAGGAATAAATATGAATTAAATCTAATTAAATAATTAAGTGGCAGAATTAAATTTAATTAATCAAATATTCGACATATTCAATTAATTAACTTTAGGATAAATAATGTCATTTATCACCAAATAATATTTAATTTAGAAATAATTTAGGATAAATTGGGAATATTTACGAATATTCCCCAATGCAGAATTAAGATAAAATTGATTAGGGTTTTAATAATTTGATGTGCCTTAGGTTAGGAATTTTATGTCAATTTCGATCGATTTGTCGATGTAGGAGGTCAATGGTTTTGAAGCCCATTTTGGGGGTATAACATTTTTCCCCTCTTTGAATTACTATGCGAAGTGCAATCATTCAAAGATTAATCTATTTTCAATGATGATGCGGACTCAGTTATGTGGTGGAGAAACTAATCCTGAAAGATTAACCAATTCTAAGATAGAAATTGATTTAAAGATTTGAAGATATCAATTCAGGTCCTAGTTGACCAAAGAATCGAGATGATGTTAACAATATCAACAATGAACTAGTGATTATGAAAAAGTGTCAAAATGCCTAATTCTGAACCTATAATTATGAAGAAGTGACTATCCTGACTCCAGACCTGATTGCCCAAAGGAATCGAAAGGATGCCAAATCTGAACCCTTCAGTTACTAAGAATCAAGGAAATAACATTAATGAATCGATGGTTACGAAGAGCTGATATACTTCACAAGTTTTAAGAGAACACCACATTGATATGGATTGTTATGAATCTAATATGCCCCAAGCGATGTGCCCCAAGCGATGAGGACTTTTTGATAAATCAGTAACTAGACGTGGTTTTTGTCTTGATCACTGAAGAAAATTTGATTGACAGATTTGATTAATGATGTGTAATACCATGCCCCTTCGGGATGAAAATTGAAATCGGGCAAGAAAGCCAACATGAATTGGTTTAGAGGTGAAGTAATCAATTTTAGAAGTGGTTATGCATGTCTGGAGATGCATTTTGCATCGTTTGGGGATTCTGTTGACCAAGTTTGACTTGGTTTGACCATGAGTTGACCAAGTTGAAATTTGAAGAGTTTGATGTTAGATAATCAGTTAAGTTGAATATTGGATTCCTTTGATGTTTGGAAGGTTGATTATGCAAGCAGTCGGTTGTGCTGGGTCCAAAAATTTTAAATCATGATTTTGACAATATAAATAATCTCAAATTTCAATTTTGATCTTGAAAATGGGTTTAGAACGTCGAAATTAGCCAGGTGTGCAATTTTCACGCAAAACAAAGCACTTTGAAAAATTAGGTCAAAACCTATATAAGGCCCAAAAGGGTCATTTTTAATTCATTTCAACCTTTTGACTATAAAAACCTGGTGGAGCCCTCTAACTAAAAATGAAGGTTCCCATGTCCTCCCATCGATTTGAGCGTAGTTGGTGATATCAAAGACCTCAACAGTATGGTAATCCAGTAAGTGGACCTTTGTACCTCTCTGTGAATTTAATTTGGTATCTCTTTTATGCTTTTTAGGATCTTTTAGCACGTTTTTGAAATTTTAAAATTTTGCATCATGAAAATTCATACAACCTTTGGGGACTCATACGACATTCCAAGTTTAAATAAAGTGTCATCTATGTTGTATGTGTTTGTCATATGAGGGACACCCATTTGTTGTATGATATTTCATCGGGTCCCTCAAGTGTCGTGTGAGAACCTGTACAGTGCCGTATGACCATAAAGTATTGTATGGGACCTAGTATATTGTCGTATGACTTTTGACACAAGTGTGTATTGTTGTATAGAAAACAGTGAGCCTTTTTGAGGTCCTTAGGTCAATTTTTCAAATTTTTTGATTCCATAGATGGTTTCCCTAGTCTTTAATGGACTTGTTGATATGCTCATTTTCTCATTTTCCGCACTCATAGCTTGATTTTTTATCCAATTTATGATAGTTGTCCTATTTTTGTGCTATGTAGGTCCATTACCTAGATGCCCATGTCTGCATTTCACACCCCTCCACATAGAGACTCTACTTGGCACTGCCTAACCTGATGAGAGTGTACCTTGCAGTGTACGATTTTGAGTTTCTAATCAGTTTGCCTCACATTCAAGTGAACCATGGACTTTTGACTGCCTTGATAGAGCGTTCTCATTCTTAGATGCATACATTCCATCTCCTAATAGGGGAGATGACTGTGACACTTGAGGATGTCTATAGGATCCTCAAGATACCATTTCATGGCCCTCGCCTGGATTATATCAGTGTGGGTAACATAGGGTTACAGACATTCCACACTTTATTTAGCGCAAATGAGCAAATTGCGCAACAGATCTGTTAGGAGATACTTGTTCAGAGATATGGAAAAATCCACCGATTGAAGTGTATCATAACTAGGATGATTGGAGGGATCATCATGTTTGATTGTTAGCAGAATGGTCTTCTTATGGGGTGGGCTCCCATGATTGCACGTTTGATTGTGAGTCCTACTAAGCTCAGGTGGGGTCAGTGGTTATTAGCACATATGTTTTTTGAGATGCATGAGATCATCTACCATGAGGTTAAGATGTTTTCTTCTAGCATCATTGTATTGTAGAGTTGGGCGTGGGAACATAGTCCCATATGCAGACCGATTTGTGTAGATGAGAGGCAGCCATAGGAGCCACTCATCTATAGATATTCTGGATATGCTACATAGGTCTGGATGGGTCACACTGAGTACTAGCAACATGTGCTAGATGACATGACATTTGTCACCTAGAGACCTTATTTGTAGATTGAGGCATGGCTAGCTTCTCTTGCCTAGTTTGGGTATTTTTGTTAGGGTTAGATCTTGACAGGGTGATCAACCACAGTCCTAGAGAGGTTCCCAATCACTCATGTCTAGAGGCAGTATAGATTCATCTAGGATGAGCCCCAGGAGCTCACAACTTATGCATGACTACTGTGAGAGATTGGTCTGGGATGGTCAGCCATGCATTCTTATGTATTTTGTAACCTTGAATACAATGGTCTAGTTAGTAGGGATTGGGACTATCATTTGTAGGTGGCTGATGCAAGTGTTATTGATGCTTTCATAGCCTATTTGGTAGAGCATCTGATGAGGCATTTATCAGATCCTATAGAGCTGATACTGACAATGGAGGATGTGACAGATGTTACAGATGCCCCTATGGGTAGAGGTCCGAGACGTCAAGAGGTCCAGATCTCGGTGGTGCATCCTACATCACCTAGGCTAAGAGCAGTTATGACACCTCCGAGGCTAGTAGGACATATGAGGCCACCACTTATACCACATATAGTTCCAGCAGGTAGGCATGTATTATTAAAACACTAATACACCAAAGGTGAGGGTGGGACTTTAGGTGGGGCTAGCAGTGTTGATGAGGTGTTAGGTGCCCAACAGGATGCACCTATGGGGGAGGCACAGGATTCCCTAGATTTTGATTTAGGAGTAGAGTTTCATTGCCATAAGGTGCAAACAAATAGAAGTGTAGCTAGTGGTGATAAGGCTATGGAGGAGGTAGAGATAGTAGCTGAGGCAGAGCCCATATTGCGGTAGACTCCATAGAATGTGATCAGGTAGCTCAAGAACCAGTTGAGAGATCAATGCTCACATAGTTTATCTTTGGAGGTGCAACTGCGGGAGTGAGATAGATAGCTTTGAGACTGAGAGGCCGATGTTAGGCACCTATAGGCTGAGGTGATCCATTAGACCAGTCGCATTGCATATTATGTTTCAACATATTATTTAGTAGTGTCTCCTAGATAGAGGGTCACCTCTTATTCACAATATATGTTAGAAACTGAGGGAGCCATGGCCCCACGTGCTGAACCACCACTAGATGTGCCTATAGAAGGAGTTGTACCTGATGCCAAGGACTAGACCAATAGTTGATCTATGACACTGTTTCTCAATTTTGACATTTTGCTCATTTTGATCATATTGGATAGCTCACTGTAGCTCATTCTTTTTTATATTGTGCTAGTAGTGCACCCCTATACTATATCAAGGTTTATATATATGAGATCAATTATAGTGGTTTTGACTTCATTGCACTTGTTATTCTAAGTTATGAATGTGATGAATATGTAATGTATCTTTATTTTGAATGAATGAACATGTAATACAATGATAGATGATAAAAATGTAATGTGATGTATGACTTCTATTTATGCTTTTTAGATGCACATGTATGTATGCAAATGGATATGAGATGTTTATGAAAATGACATGTTATGCAATGATACACCTGATATTTTTGCAGGTATATGAAGAGTTCAAGTGCTCAGTCATTATCAAAATGAATGTTTAACCTAGAACGGTGACTGCTTGCTGAGTATATGTATAGATCCTTATGTGGTGTTTAGTCCTTTAGATGTTTTTGTTATCACAAATTTGGAGAATCTCAAACGTCAATGCTTGATTATGACCATGAGAGAAAGACAACCATGCAAAATGCAAATGCAGATGAAATGCAAGACCTAGGACTTAGTCTCTGATCATGTGTCAGTTTTTATCATCACTGAATATTTTTAGGTAACACCGAATAACCAATACAATTTTCACTAGTTAGGAAACCATGAACATATGAATATTGATTTTTGTTTTGAAATGTCATATTTAGATATAAGCCTCAAGACACAAAAGCCAGGATGACCTAAACATTATGTCCATTTTGATATAGCAATTTGTAGAAGCATCAGAACATAAATGTTGTGATGACCTGAATATGCCTTATGGAAAAACACCCCAAGCAGTTGTAGATATCATTCTGTGTCCAATGTGAATTACCCATAGTGACCCTTTATCGTTCACATTCTTGGGTAGTCGCTTTTTTTAGAATAGGATTAAGAAATCATTAAAAAGAAAAAAGTTAGATCAAACTAACCTGAAGAATCCAAGTATCAATGGTCGAGGTACATGTGGCCATCAAGTTGTGATGGAGGCACTTATAGTGGACACCAATTCAATCTAGAATTTCCTAAGTTATTAGATTTTTCACATCAAACAGAAAACAAATAAAAGATTATGCCCCCAGTCATCACTCTCTAAATCTTATAAAGGACATCATCGAGAAACTTGAATGGACAAAATATGCAAAAATCTCAATGTGAATTAGTAAGCATACAAGAAGATTAAAGCATTTGAGAAAAGATTTGATTTTGTTTTATTGTTGTTGTTCATTTGTGTGCAAAATCCTTTTCTGGTAGGGAGACAAACAAACTAACTCAAATATGGTTTTGAAGGACTTTGAATGGATATGACTTGTCTAAAGATACTGAGGATCATAGGATATGACATTGATTGCCCCCAAGTGGAAACTTTGATTGGATATAGACACTTTGGCTTTGGTGCACAGACTAACTTTATTGAAAACAAGATTTGAAAACAAACCAGGAGATATGTACAAACTAAAGTAGTACCGAAAGCTGGGAAATACCAAGATTACGCTGATAGATGGAGCATTTTGATACAAGTGGTGCCCATTTACAAGGTTTTCACCATCTTGGTAGAGATTCTATTTTGCTACCAGGGCCCCTGTTTACCAGGTTTTCACCAAGGCACTTTTTTCTTTTTCTTATTTTTTTGTATTTTTCATCTTTTCAAAAAAAATTTCACTAGTACATTTGACCTAGTTTTTCTACCAAAATTTTTGACCATGAAATAAAAAAGTTCTGGTTGGTCAGATTATAGAAGGAAAACTTTCATTTTTTTTTTAACCATGCCCATGTTTGTCGAAATTTCAACCAATACTATGTAGGTCAAACTTTTGACGAACAAGGGCATAACTTAAAAAAAATAATGTCATTTCATTATTACCACGACAAATTTTCTCAAGGTTTCATTTCATTTCATTTCATTGAGGTAATTTGGAGGACAGATTTGGCACTGAGGTAATGTGATTTTGTTTTCCTGACTCTTGTGAGAATTTGAACGCATCTATTTATTATTACTAGTTTTAAAAAGTTTGAAGCCAATTTGTTCCCCAAAAAATGTCATCTGCTACATATTTTATTGTTTTGCTGGGGTTGGGATTAGCTAGGATATTGTTGGTGAATGTTGTTGGGACATACGCCTAACTAGGGCATTGACCTTTGAAGCAATTTTAACAACCCGCTTAGTTCTAAGTGTTTACAATATACACAAACATTACCCTAACTTGTCTTTCAATCCATGACATTGGAAATCTCATGGTGAATTTACAAGTTAGGGCCGGGACTTCATGAAAAAGCTGAGGATATTGGTTATGCCTCGGTCTATCAGAGAGTCACTGTTATTTGATGGAACTAAAATGAAACTTTGAACAAATGCAATATGATAATGGAACTATATAACTTGAATTGTAACAATCGACTGTTATTCCTTCACATGACAAAATATGTATGTATAAACAAACTAGGGAACTTCACAAAGTTAAGAATGCATAATGAACTTCAAAACCCATGGCTGTAAGAATAGTTTTATAGAGTTATTAAGTTCATTCATTCAATACCTAATCGATAGTAAAAATTAGAAACAAGACAGTTCTAATGATTTTCACAACATTGTGTAAGCATAACAGTTCACTGTGATATTAAATCTGTCTATAAAACTGATTGCATAACAAAGGTAAATGCCCTAGTTAGGCATATGTTATGAGTTTAACCAGTGAAGCAAAGAAATGTTTGAAATAGTTTAATAACTAGAGATTTGAGGTTCATGGGCACATTGAAGACCTTTGTGATTGTATCCATTTTGGAGGATGACTACCTCAAGGAGAGTGTCCAAGAATCCCAATAACACTTGGAGATTCTATGGTAAAACTTGGTGTTAGATGCAGAAAGCCAGGTTTGCAGGCCCATGAAGCACTCTATACTAAAGTGACAACCATTCCTTGAAAGGTTGATAGACTGGTCTAAGGGGTTGGTTAGGCCATTGTAAGGTCAGTTAGGTTGGGTACGGTAGTTAGGAAACAAATAAGAAAATATAATCTAGCTATGATTGAAAGTGGAGAAATGGTTTATAATGTGAAATTCAAGCCTATATATATTTTAACCTCTTGATAGAAATGTTGAATCAAATGTGCAACCTTTGGCATTTTCAAGAGTTGTTTATACACTACAAATTTAAGCCTATATATATTTTAACCTCTTTCTACTTAATGCATGTCAATATTCTACATAATGTCACTTCATTCTTGACTAGTCTCTATTCTCCTTGTTTGACATTAGTAACTTCCCTCTTGCAAGAGTCCAACAATTGATTTATTTGTTGTCATGCAGTTTCCATTGATAGATACAAACAATATATTTTGAATTAGCCCAAGAATGAATGCTTCCATTGCTGACTTCTACTGAGCTCTACCCTTTCTTCTCAAAGATGTACACCATATAATATACACTAATTTCTAGGTAATGTCCAAAACTATTGAAGTGGCTATTAACTCTTTCTTGCATTTAACTTCTTTTCTACTCTGATTGACATACATTAGAACTTCTTATCTTTATTCCTGAAAATAAGAAAACAAAAGGCTTAAACAAATCATTTGAGGCTTTGAATTGTGATCATTGGATTGGATCAAATCATGGATTTTTGGATTAAAATTTATCATATGAATTTTTTAATATGTTTTTAACAAATATAACATTAGATTTATTTATTTGCATAGTTGCTAGAGGTTAAGTATCCTGTATCTATTAGTTAATTTCTTAATTAACATTTAGTTGTTCAATAATCAATCCCACAACTATCATTTATTAAGTTTATGCAAAGTTGTATGCATATCATTTTAATAACTTGGATTAACATTAGGGAAAGTCATGTGGAAAATTAATAATTACTAGCCTAGTTACAAATTCTCCTTTCTTCTTTGAGGAGGTGCATACTCCTAAATAGAAGGGATACATCTTCCATTTCCTACGTTGCTTGCAATATTTTAAACTCTCTGCTATGGATAGATTAGAAGGTAGTCCACGTGATGCACCTTGCCACTACTCCATATCAGGGGGATTGGGAAACGATTTAGAATATCAAAATTCTTCTACTGTGAAGATAAAATACTCCCACACAAATTTCCACCTACACATTTGAAATCTAGCATTTTCATCAAGGGCTAAGTAAATTGTCTGTGAATGTTCTAGGTGCCTAAAAAGAAGATATTCTAAAAATAATCAATGTTAACTGATTTCTCAAACAAATACAGCTTTAGAATTTTCAAACAATTCTTGCTCTTGTTTTAGAGCTTGGGTTTATTATGTGTTCTCTATTCTCTATGTCTCCAAAAGACTTTGAGATCTGAAATTTCAAAACATAAATGCAGGAAATGTAATCAATGAATTTTCAAGACTTAAAAACCCTTTTGGAAACTAATGTTTACATAACTTAACATGCTTCAGAGAGTTGTATAGTTACAAGTCCTTTACATGGTTTAGTTTTTATCCCCATGTTTATATGAAATGATAAAGAAAGATATAAAGGTATAGCAAGAAAATCATATTTCTTGTTCCCTAAAACTCACATCAGCTAACATGAAGGGTTGTTTACAAGATTGTGCAAGAAAATAAGTTGCAAAAATGCAGAGAAAAAGTAGGGCATAATCACACCATTATGAAGTCAAAACCACAACCTATCTTTGTTGCTACATCTAGATGGTGAATAAGAACCCTTTCAAGAACTTCCCTTTCATCTTCAGGCCGTAATCTATCCCCACTTTTGTAGTTGTCATAATTACCAAAGTTGATGTTAGGAAAAATGTGTAGAAACATGAAAAGAAATCATGTTATCTATTCCATTATTTGTTTGTTGTTTGGGACAGCCACCATAGAATTATTTGGACTATCTCTCCTCTTTCCTTGTAACGTTAAAATGACCCTTTTTTCTTCCCTCCATGAATAGACCCTTACCATCTTGCACTTGTGCAATGATAGGACACCAATGTGTGCACATAACTATATCTTCGTCAATCACACTACTCTTCCAATTTTCCATCTTTTTTTCACTGTCATAATCATCAGTTTTTAGAACCACTATTGATGCTCCAATCTTCTAATCCTCTTTCATAGACCTCTTCCTTTTGTGACTCTTCAAATCAACATGCTCTTTCTTTCCAGAACAGATAACCCTTATCTCATATGAAGAATTATTTTTGCAAAGGCTTAAGAATAAACTTGTTACCATCCTTATGAACAAGTATTCTTGTACCCATCATATTTTCCTTCTTAGGGACTACCAAGGTCTTCATGTACTTTTCTATCAACCATGAGATATTCACATGCCACCACTTCAACTTCCAAATCTGTTACTTCTTCCAAAGAATCTTCTGTTGCAACACTTTGTTGTTTTGGTCAAGACATACTAGTAGGTCAGGACATACTAATTATAAGTAAACTAGTAAACCAAAGGACATGCTTTTACTACTAAGTCTTTTGCTTTTACTACTAAGTCTTTGTTCTTACTATAGTCACTTCTCAAGACTCTTGGATGCATTTTTTTCTTTTGTTCTTACTATTCCTTCACTAATTTTGAAATGTAGTAATCTACACAATACATTTATCTCTATAATAAAATGTCATTCAATTTAACATTTTGCATGTTAGTTTTTATTTTTTGATTTATTCAGATCAGGCCTATACGTTCCAAGCATTGCTCTTCTTGCAACATCAAGAAAGACCATGTGTAATGATATCAACACACATCAAAATAGGAAGACAATTTCTAGACTATGGTCTAACTTAAAAATAAAAGGTGATAGAAAATGTTATTGTCCTTGCAAAATTTGTAAGGGCTTAAAGACTCAAATATATCTAATCAAAATAGATGAGGAACATTGTAGGCAGCATGGTCATATTGAAGGGGGAAATGAATTTCATCCATTGGTATGTATTTTAATAATTTATAAAATACATAAGACATGATTTGATGATGACATCATGGTCATGGTTAATATAAGGTCATCATTTTCATATAGGTCAACCTCCCTGTGTTTCATGTTATGGACCATGACAATCCAAAGAATGTGGATTTCCAAATGAGGGAACATGGAGGTGTGAATATAGAAGTAGAAGGTAATGATCCCATGAAAGAAGACCATGATGATGAAGAAGATCATGATGATCAAGATGATCACAATGATCAAGATGATGATGATGATGATAATGATGATGATGATGATGATGATGATGATGATGATGATGTTGACGCAGACCTTGATGTACCTATACTTGAGAAGGCACATAAGCCCCTATATGAAGGCTCCCAAACAACTCTTCTTGCCGATGTATTTTTGTTGGTGAACTTAAAGGTTATGAATGGTTTATCCAATGTAGAAATGACATGTATGTTAAGGTATGTCATCTTTTTTCATTATTTTAGTCATAATTCCCTTACAATTAACATTGGGTGAATCATGTAGCAATTAATATTCTTTAAATTAACAAATTATATTTTTGGTCATACATTGATAGGTGAGTGTTTGTTACCACCATCAAACATTCTACCTCGCTCGTACCAAGAATTATCTACCATTATGAAAGATATTAGAATGGAGTATCAAACAATACATGCATGTATGAACGATCATATTATATATCATAAACAACATGAATTTGCAAAAGAATGCCTTGTTTGTCATATTAGTAGATATCAATCAGATTGAATAACAAAAAAGGTGCCTCGCAAGGTTCTTCAATTTATTCCCATTATTCCACATCTATAATGATTATTCAGGTGCAATAGCTTGGCACAATTTATGGATTACCATGCATGCAATAGAAGTCAATATGAGATTATGTGAATGCCTATGGATGGTTCAACATTTAAAAAAATAGAGGAAAAATGGCCACACTTTAAAGAACCTTGTAGTCTCAAGCTTTCATTGGTAGCGGACGGTGTCAATCCATTTGGAGAGATGAGATCTACTTACTCAGTGTGGCCTATTTTTGTTATCAACAATAACACTCCTCCTTGGATGTCCATAAAGAGGGAGCACATAATGTTGGCACTGATTGCTCTAGGTATTTTTTCATTTAATAGTCATCTAAATTAATTTATTATAAATAATCCATCAAAATAGTCATAATAATTATGTAATGTTTTTGCTCATTCAACTAGGTAAGTACCAAGTTAAAGATATCAATGTATATATTGATCCCCTTATCGACGAGTTGATGGTGTTATGGAATGGGGTCACTATGTATGACATCTCTAGACCAATAGGACAAAGACAATTTCAATTCCATGCAATTCTTGTATGGACAATACATGATGCCCCTGGGCTAACACATTTTTGTTGTATGTTCTCTTTTTAACACCTCTTTTTTGGTATGTTATAGTGCTAACACAAAGTTAACATATTTAATCCAATTATACACAATTTTGTAGGTCTTCAAACAAAGGGAAAATTTGCATGTCCAGTTTGTGGTCCAAAGATGAAATCTCATCATTCAAAATTTTTAGGAAAGCAGGTGTTCGATGAGAATAGACACTTTCTCCATAGAAACTATAAGTACCAAATTACCAAAAAACATCTTTTCAATGGGAAAGAAGAGACTACATCAAAGCCATGGAGAATGACACCTCACCTATGGAAGTTGGAATATAATAAAATAAATCATCGAGGTAATGTCATTCCATCTGATGGTTTTTGTTTGAAATTTATAATTTGATATTGTGTTTTATTTACTAATGATGTAATTGATGCTCGTGAAGGTCATCAAGACATTAATGACCAACTTCCAAAAGAACTAAAAAGTTATCCTACATAATTTAGTAGGTTGTTGTACTACGAGAAACTCCCAATCGTGCATTTGTTTGATCCTATGCATATTGGAAAGAATGTAACAGAGACATTATGGAAAATCTTGGATGGAAGGCATGACAAAGACAAAATTGTCAAAATTTGTAGTGACATTGAAGAATCCAACCATGCAATGAAAAATGTCATTCGATCAAATAACAATGGAGACTAGATTGATACAAGTGCCCTTAGTTGGTTATTGTTGGAGCAACAAAACAATGCTATAAAAGAAGTCATAAAAAAAAATGATTTCCCACAGGGTTTGCTGTGAACATAAACGATCTCATATCAAAGAAAAGTGAATTTGGGCCAGGGATGAAAACACATGATTGGAATATATTTATTAAGGTAATTCATGTTATTTTGTATTCACTGTATATTTGTATATTGCATGTAGTTTTCATTGCATTATTTTATAAAATATTTATAAGATCATTTTACAAATATTGCAGTATGTTTTACCTCTATCTCTCTCACACCACTTCACCAATAGTGTCAAACAAGTTATATATGATCTTGGAAAATACACGAGGTGGTTGTCATCAAAAGAAATCAATAAAGAAGATATAACATATTAGAAGAGAAAAATTCCTCTTCTTATGTGTGAAATGCAAAAGTGTCTCCCTTCAACTTTTTCCAATGCACAAGAACACTACCTCATACATCAAGTTGAGGATATTGAATTGTGTGGACCTATACCAACTAGATCAATGTGGATGTTTGAGAGGCACTTAAAATTTTTGAAAGGCTTGGTTTGATAGAGAGCACATCCTGAGGGTTCTATGGTGGAGGGATATATGGTATACCAGACCATGGTGTACATTAGTGAATATCTTCCTAAGTTTGTAGCAAAGATCCATGTAGATCATATTTGGGATTCCAAATCCATTAACAAATTAAAAGGGGAGTATTTGATGGGAAAAGGTAGATTGAGGAAAGTGAGAGGTAAATATAAGATGTTATTGTATTTAATTAATTTTTATAAATCTTCAATATAAGTTATTTATAATTGGTGTAATTTTTTTATACAGTTGGTCGAGAGTGGGATGCAATACATTTTTATATTATGAACAATCTTGATTGGATGATGGTATGGATTGAACGATGTCAATAAAATGGTTGCTCATTAACATTGGAAGGTGTTGCTTCATTGGTTAGAGAAGCTCATCGTAATAGAGATTCCAATGTTATGCCAATGGTAATTGATCCAGCATATGGTTTAAGAGGTAGATAGGTACGTAAAAATTTATTAATGATCATGACTCATATGTTTCATATCAACTCATGATGCAAATAATTTTCACATGCTTGAAAAATTGTAGGTCAAGCACCACAAAGCTATGTACTATCAGGGCCACAAATATCACATAAAAAAGTTGGATGACACGAAGAAAACTTGTGATTCTAGGATAACTGTAGTTTTTGAGGTCACTAATATATCATTTAGAAATGACATACATCCTCAACAATCTCAAATTGATACTATGGCATCTTGGATGATATAATTGAGTGGGACTTTAACTCCTTCAAAGTAGTTCTATTCATCATCAAATGGTATAGGCTATGACTGAATCAAAATGATCTAGATAGAATTGTTATTCAACATGATAATGGATTTACAATGATTAATACAAGGTCATTTGAGCCAGTTGGATATGAGCCCTATGTTCTTCCAAGCCAATGTGAGAAAGTATTTTACTCAGAGGTTCCACATAAATAGGGTTGGTCATTTTTTGTTAGACATGATCCAAGAGGAAGGCCGATAAAGTATAATGTTATGGAAGAAGAAGCTATTGAAGATGATGAAGAAGTAGATGATGAAGATCAAGATGATGGTGATGATGATGATGGTGGTAGTGATGATGATGATGGTGGTGGTGATGATGATGATGATGATGATGATGATGATGATGATGGTGATGGTGATGATGATGATGATGATGATGATGATGGTGATGGTGATGATGGCGATGATGATGGTGATGATGGTGATTATGGTGATGATGATAGTGGTGATGATGATGATGATGATGATGATGGCGATGATGATGATGATGAGATGGATGAAGAAGATGATCAATGACATGATTGAAATGTATAAGGTATATAGGTGATTTAATTATTTATATATATTTATATTGATTAGTATATATGTTTAATATTGATTTATTGATTTCAATTCTAATGATTACATATTTATTGTGTTTAATTCTAATGATTACAACATATGTGATTTATAATTACCAATGTTTTTCTTAAGATGCTCAATTAATTGCTGCTGATACATGTATATATTGTGTTTGATTATCACCCTTTTTGCAAATAGGCAATTGACTACACACATTGTCACCCCTTCTGTTGATGATCTTGCATTCCATATATAAGGTAAATTTGTTCATGTTTACGATGTTGAATATTGTTCATGTTGTCTTCTAAGTTATTTGTAGCATACGTATCATGTAATTTTTAGCTAACTTAAGATAAATGATTAACATATGCATGAAATTTAACCCCTTTGGCATGGATCGTGCATAGTGACATGGATCAATAGGTATAAGTCAATAAATAGACATAAATTTCTTATATTCTTTTTTTTTATCACTGAGCACATATGTTATAAATAGACATATTATATAATCATATACTATATATATAGACAAAGAAGAACCGTATAGACATATAATTATATAATCACTTTCAACTTAGTACATTTTATATCTCCCATGTATAGAAAAAGAAGAACCATACGTATGGGTCACAACTTGATTATTCTATATATATTATTTAAATATTATCAAAATTCTATTTGAAGTGGGGATGTGACAATATCTCATTTGATGGATTGTAGGACCCACCAAATAGGTACTTGTCAGATCTATCTACATCGAATGAGGGAAATGAGGGAATGGTAGATGAAAGTTCTACATGTAGTATGACTAAAATGGGGAGATCAACTAGAGGTCAAAAGATTAGAAAAAAATTTGATAAATGCATGCAATTTTTCCTTGCTAAAGGGGGGTCATGTTCTTATGATGATAAGACCAAAGGTGACATCAAGGTACCCTTTCGGTACACACATATTGAGAAAGAATGGGTACCCAATGAGCTACCTCCAATTAACACTGATTTTTGTGTTAATGAGATGATATATCACATAGCTCCATCCTCATTACATGTTTTGGGCCTATTTTCTATGGATGGGATAAAGGTATGTTACAACAAAGTTGTTGAATTGTTCAAGTATGTCGGTCCGTGTTACAATTACAATGATTGGATGCAGATTGTTCAATATAAAAAAAGTATGCGTAGGTATGCACTATCAATAAATTATATACAATGGAAAGAAAATGATCAAAGTAAAAGATTTGCAATGTACATTGATGGGAGACCAAAAGCAACAGGTAATATTGCGGGTTTTATAAATAGTATGTGACCTTCCTCAACTAATAAGCAACCCAATTACATATTTGAGGTGCGTGAGGGGAATCAAGTTTTTGTATGTGCGATAAAATCAATAACTGTAGGGGAAGAACTGCTAATAGATTACCATTTAAATCACATAGACACAAACAAAGTTACTATCATGAGGGTGGTAAGTACTATATACCATTTTATTAATAAGTTTTTTTTGCTAAGTCTATTGCTTTCAGTTCACTAAAGGTTTAATATTTAATCTTTGTCTTAGGACAATATGGATCCCCCACATGATAGAGGTCATGAGGATGCTCCTCCCACCCATTCTTTAGCAATGGTAAGCCTTATTGAAATTGTACAAATTAGATAGTTGGAAAATGTTATATATTGTTATGTTATTTTCTTTAGGGTTTTGGAGTTTTTATGATAGTTTTACTAATATTCCTATCACAATTTGATGTTTAGGATAGGGGAAAAGCACCTACAGCAACAGAGGCAATAGCTACCCCTTCTGATGATGATATCACAGAAACACAAAATATAACAATTATGTTGACGAAAAAATTTTAAAAAATTAATTTAAAAATTATGAGCATTTTGGATGAAGCAAATCCAACCGAGATGTTGAAGTTGAGGCTATCTGAATTGATCGCGCAAGCACGTTGTTATGAAGTAAGCAGTAATGAATCTTTAGTTATAACAAAAGTTTAATAAAGGTTTATATTTTATACTCTTTTATGTTATGAAGTAAAATATGTAATATGTGTTCTTGTTACAGGATGTTTTGGAGACTCAAGTACCTAGTCAAGGACAATGCGGTGAGGCCGGTAGTAGTAGAGCTCTAACCACCTCAGGTAAAATAATCCTTTAGTTGACAAGTTACAAGAAATGTTTTCTTTGGAACATTCAAAAACTTCTTAAGTTAACTCTTACTTTTATTATTTCAGAATGTCTTTGCTAACAATGTATTGTTCAGGTCATCAAGTGCAGGTGACTCCTCCTAGGAGGTTGACAGACATCCATCAAAGATTGCTAAGTGTAATGTTGGCAACAAGGAGCATGCAAACATCGATGCATTCATGGTCTATGCCTGGTAAATCCTTGTTTTGCTATATTTGGTTTTGTGTTAATTATGATTTGATAATTTGTACTTTAATCTTGGGTGCATCACATAGTGGATTAATTTTGTGGAGTAGGAGATACACTAGCACAGTTTGCTATGCCAGATACCAATCAAAGTACATGTATTGGTGATAATTCACCATCATTTCCTAGATTGACCCGTCTTTCTAGCATGAGAGTTATGCAGATGTCATTGTTGATTGACGATAATGAATTGATGCCTTTAAAATGTCCTAAGCTTCTAGGTACTTTAAAATTATTATTTTTTATATTGTAATATGCATTTACCTATTCATAACAAGTTTTGGATTGATTATCCCATGACATTTTTTGCAGGAAATGATTCATTTTATAAGACGCTTTATGACCTCGCACTAAAGATATTCGGTCCCACCATACGTACAAGGTGGAACATAATAAGTGAACTAACCCTATCCCACTATTTTTTTTTCATATCATTAATTGGTATAGTATTTTTCCTTTCATTTGGGTCTTTTCTTTTACTATATTCAAGGTACACAATTTTAGTTAATTTTTCTATCTAACAATTTTGTGTTTTTTCTTAAAAGGTGGAACTTGCAAGACAAAAAATTAAAAGATCAGCTCATTAAAATTTTAGAGCATGAGTTTGGTAGTAATCTTTTTGAGGAGAATAAAATTTTAGAAAAATCTTGCAAACATCTTAAGACTGTGAGGGACTCATATAGAAGGAGTCTCGTCCAAAACCCAAAGTACAAGCATCCTCCCTTTATTCCAGTGAGGGATTGGAATGAGTTCATTTTGGATGCAAAGGAGAAAGGGGATACTCAAAGAGGAATTACACCACCAAATGAGAGAAGGTATGCAATAGTATTAACTACTAGTACAATGTAATAATGCACTAATTAGTGATCTTTATATCTATATCATCTAACATATTTTAAACTTTTCATAGGTTGCAAGACACCTCAAAGGCAATAAAGGCTAGGCTGCAAAAGATTGGGCAACACAGACTTGGCTCTGGTGGATATTCCAAAATTAAAGCATGAATTGTAAGTAGTAGTAAATGAATTATAGAGAAAAATTATTTATAAAATGAAAATAATTTTGTTTAATAAAAAAATGCAGGGCTCTGAATTTAATTTAGAGGCCACAACAAAACACAAAAAAATTGCCTTCAAGGAAGGCTATCAAGCCGTCGCTGAATGCCTATGCCAAGCTTCCACTGGCCCAACCCAAGAGTCTCCTGCATCATGTGAACAGGTAAATATGCCAAAAAATATATTAGAAATTGAATACTTGAGCAACAATATATTTGATAATAATGTGCATGACATTGCAATGCAGCCTCTTAATCGTAACATAGATCATACGCCGCATGATGAAGCCCCTAATGTGCATCATAGTTTCAATGGAGGTTCTCATTTTCTATTTAAAATTAATTATGTAATTATTAATAAAATTTAACATCTTAAATTGAACTTGGTATAACCTTTTTTGTGTATATTCTAGAGGATACAAAATGTCATGCTGAATGAGTGCCGAAGGATGTTCAGAGTGATCACCATGTAGATCATGTAGCACATTTAGGTAAAGAAAATCTATGTTTTGTTCTTTTAAATTAATTATGTGTGAATTTAACTCATGACGTAGTTGTTATTGCAACGGACCCCCCTTTGGTGAAGCAGCCTTCTGTTCCTGAATAGATGAGGAGGAGACATGCGTTGCCATTAGAAATAGTAGAGGAGGGGAATGATGAGGACATTGATCTTCTTCTTAGAAATTACATGAAAAAAAAAAAGCAAGAAACCCAAAAAGAAATGATTATAATTAACATTTTTTGGTAATGAAAGAAAGTTGTCTTAATGGATATAATTTTGTACTAGTAAGTTGATGAATGATGTGTTAATGAATTATTCATGAATGTTGTGTGTTAATGAATTTTATGTGTTAATGAATTATTTATGAATATTGTGTGTTAATGAATTTTATGTGTTAATGAATGTTATCATGTGATTATAATGATTGAATGTTATATTTCAAAAATGGATGAATGAATGAATGTTATTAGATGTTAATGAGGAATTTAGAGTGATGTTAGGGGGGGGGAGGGGCCAAATGAGCTTACACCTTTATGTGGTTGGCCTTGTTAAGTAGAGAATATTAAACTATTATCGAAACCAAGTGAAGCTCAAACTTTAAGGATAAGCTTAGAGTTAATAGTGACAGCCAATTAGCAAGTCGAAATGAACTTCATCCTTATAGGTATCTTGCATTCTCAATGTTTGGAGCATTATTAAAAGCACTGTTATAAACATTTATTACTATTATGACCTCTATGCATATCGACACTCTATCACTAGTTTTTTGCACACTTTACTAATCACTGTTATGTATTGCTAACGCATTATAGGAACACTATCTTTAAGCCCACTTGACCATTATTTTTTCCATAAGGTTCTTGTGATTGTCACTTGATGTCCTTTTGGCCTCTAATTTTCCCCATATGATACTTTACTGTGTTCCTATTAGGTATCTTTTTTTTCTCTTTATAACAATCATTTACAAACTCACCATGCTATATATTCATGATGAAAAAATAATAAAATGATACCTTTGTATTATGCTTCTTGTCATCCCTCTCTAAAACATGACCCCTCTGTCAAAACAAAGACTCCATCTCTATTCTTGAAAACACACCTTCATCATTTCTTGGGATAGTGCTTTAACATAGTTCCTAGATAATTGTGACTAATTTTTTTTATGGCCTTTGACCAATCTTGTTGACTTTGCTACATCAAGAATGGTGAACAACTCATCTTCCTCATGGATCCTATCATTTCATTGTTTTGTATCAATGTTTGTTCACCATTGACTTTGTATAGAAAAACCCTTGAACAATCACTATTTTTTCACTTCCATTACATCTTTGTCCTGCATTCATTGTTATTGAAACATTACTTACTATTGTTCTTACTACACTCTTCACAGTCTAAAACAAATATCTATTTTATAACCTTGAGCACATCTTTGTTCTTTGATTGTGAATACCATAATGTTCTTTGACAGTGTACACATCACTATTTTTTGAAACCTCTTTGTTCATTTTCAGTCCATCTATAAACACTAATTTGTTTGTATATGTTGCTATCCTTTAGACATTAAACCATGGGAATGACAAGGACATTGATGAGTTTCTTGTCCTTTTGATAATGACTATCAATTCTAAACTAATGAAAATTTAAAAAGCTAATTAATGAATGGTCTTGTATTATTACCTTTTTAGTTTTTAAAGCACAATGTCATGTTTTAATATTCTGTAGTTTTTTTCTTATGTCAAAGTATTCTTTTACTATTCTAACATCGCTATATGCTTGTGATTTGTTTATCTTGTTTCTTTGCAGTCCTTGGTGCACTTGGGGAAAAGTATGATGAGGCAATGACAAGAAATGATGTGAGGGAAATTGTTGTTACTGGTATGTATGCCCTTTTAATATCAACACTCAATTTCTTATTTTATATTTCCAAAGCTTCATTGCATTACATGATCTATCTTAAGCTTCCAATTCATTCTATTTGTGAAGTCTTGTCATGCTCATATTTCAACACCAAAAGCACAACTTGGGTATTTCATGCTTGTACTATGATATTCCCATATCAAGTAGAGCCTCATATTCACAATTGCAAGGTTATATCAACATATCAGACACACCACTATATAACATCATTGCTATCATTAGAGGGAGGTTCATTGTATAGCTTATATCGATACTTCAGGAAGAGCAAAGATCTCTATGAATATCTACAAATTGGAATATCTTAACTTTGCATAATTCCTAAAGTCATCAGATACAGTAGTGATTTAATATCATATCCACATTATTATTTGTAGATTATACATATTAATCTAGATAATCTTAGCATTACCTATATATATACCTAATCACCTTGCATATATCCAATTGTCAAATTAGAGATAGCAATGATATTGTCATATATATCTTATCAATTAGATAAGCTTAACATTTATAAGTGGTATCATAGATCATAATTCATAGTGTTAATTGAGACTTGGAGTGATGCAGAGCTTGACAACTGAAGGTGAATAAGCCCAATCAGACTTAATAATCTAAACTTTCATTCATCATAGGTTTCATTGTGACAGATGATTGTATGGTTTCTGAAAGAGATTTATAATCTTATGATATATCAATGATGAGAATATCAAAAACATCAATACTCTCCTTGGTAATCACTAAACCAACTCACCAACATTTTTTGACTGTTGCAGATGTTATGTGTGCTTTAGAAAAGTTTCATCAACATTTTACTCTCTCTCTTTTAATTTGTCACGATGGGCCTGTACATCTCTGTCCTATTCATGGACTCCTTTTATTCATCATGACTGGCCCATTGAATTTTATCATAATAGAATGTATTAGCATTAAGACTGCTACTTTGAGATTTCTGTACTGTGGTCTTAAGGACTATGTACTAATTACTTGTTTACTGCCCCTTATTATTCCTTGTTATCACCAGACCCACGCTCTTGCTGGTCATTACTCTCATTGCTTTCTTTATCATTCTTATCTTAGACAGGGCTACTGAGTCAACCTCAAGTAAGGAGGCTTGAGAGAACATGTCTTATAAGGAAAAATGGTGAGCTATGTTTTGTGTTTTGATGAGAATGCTATGTGATCAACGTCAATTTAAACAACATTATGGACCCTGATTGGTCACAATTTTGATGAACATTGGTCGCATAGATAAAAGGTTTGATCTAAAATTCTTCTAGGTAATTCGATCGGTAATTCAACCACTAAGGAGGTCAGAATTTCAATGACTATTTTTCTTGTCGTATAATCAACGACAAAAAGTTTGATAATAGTTTTGGTCATCTGTTCGACCAATGGGTATCAAAAATTTGACTAATCCTCGTCAAAAAACAATGTAAAATTTACTAGTGTTTGTTAATCATCAAGATGCCTATTTCTAAGTTTTCACCAGGATGATGATTTTTGCAGGAATTTTTCTAATTTTTCTAAGTTTTTTAGGACATTTTCATAGACTGAATGCCTTAGGCATATAATTTCTTCAAATGGAGAATGTTGATTGGTTCTGTTGGGAGTTCCCTTTGATCTTCAACTTGTAGGTTTATACTTTGATGGATAACTTTAATGATACTTTGACTCTATCACCACTCCAAAGTCTACAAGGAAGAGGGCCAATTAACAAGGATCAACAATGAGATCCTCCTACACTTTGAGCCTTAATACTCAGGCGGGTGTACCCTTGACTCACTTCTCCAAAGGAGTCTCAAAACAATATACAACTATGTCCTTTACTAACTGATTGAAAGATTTTATCATTTAAATGTGTGTGTGTGATTGATGATGATGGACTACTTCTAGAGAATAGATCTATGCCTTAACCCAGGGCATAGAGTCACTAAATAACTTATACCAACTGAAAATTCTAACTCAAACATACTTGAATTCAGGATAAGTGCTTTGCCTATTATCCCTCTCACTCACATACCAGGACATCAAATTCTTATCAAGCCATGAACTCACTGAAATTACCTGAAAGAATTTAATCCTAACTTTGTTAAGAACTCAAAGATAATTTCACAATACTCTTTGTTTACCATATGCTAACTCACTTTGTGACATTAACATATATGAGCTCAATATCAAAACAAGAAGACATACTCCACTATGTGATTGGAATTCAACTATATTCTCATAAAAAAAACTTGTAGAATCAATACATTATTCAGACAACAATATGCAAAGAGAAATGAAAAACCCTAAATCCAAGCTCTCCTTGTTCAGTATAATACCATCAACAACAACCCCTAATACAGAAAAACTTCTGCAATATATACCCCCCTAGTCATCTTGAAATCCCAAAATAGGAAGCAACAAGCTATGAATGACTAGGGTTAGGGTTTCACCCACCAGACCAACTGGAAACAGTCAAAAATTTATTACAGGGGAAGAAACCCAGGAAACTAGGAGAAGACAAATCCTGAAGTGATCCTCAATCATGACAAACTCTCTGAGAAAGTACTGAGAACCATGAAAATGCCAAAATTGTCAACTTGTTCAGCCACCTGCAACATGCCTTGAGCATAAAGAACACAGTATAGACACCCTAAAAATGATCACTTAACACCCTAGACCACACTACAATAGTTGGCAAAACCAATTCTACTAGATCCGACTATAAAAGCATTCAATTTTGGTCCTTTCTATCATGGAAAACCCTCTAAGAAATTTGAATTTGAATTACAATGGTTATTTTATGGCGCCAGCAGTGAATCGGTGGTCAACATTTGAATTTAGATCAATTTTATATTGTGACCATCGGATCTTGCCCTTTTCGTGGGCTTTATGATTTATCTTTTAAAAGATCCCAATCACATTTAGTGATTTGGTGACTAAAGGGTTCCGCCAGTTCACAAAACACTTTATGTTACCACTAAATAATTTAGCGATTACGTGACCTTCCTTCACCGAATCACTAGACCCTTTAGAATACCACCAATTTATTGTACAAATGAGTGAAGACCATTGAAATCTATCAAGCCACTAAACAAATTTATCAGGACCACCAAACCTTTAGACCCCTGCCTAGGCCTCCTTTATGCCACATGTCACCATCTCATTTGCTACTCATGCTCGATCATCTCTGACACAGGACCCACAATCAGTAAGCCTTCAAATCAGATGACGGGCGCAAGATCTCATGGCTCTGACACAACCCATGAGATCATATGCCAACCGTTGATTTCATCCTTGTCACCAACTTTTCTGACAATGACCCCACCCTACTTTATCATCCATCTTGACCAATGAGGAGATGCCATTTGTGTACATGTAGAAGTGGACCCACCATATTTTGTCACCTCTAAAAAATGTAAAATCGATGGTTGTCTGAAGATCTCATGCATCTAATACATTCCTTAAGAACTTACGTCCATCATCGATTCTCTGTAGATGTCAGGACCCTCTGACAAGCCAAAAACTAGGTCCCACTAACAACTGGCAGCATATGCATCGTGGACCAATCACAAATTGCCAACTGTACCTACGTGTCACTTTGGACCCACCATCTATTACTGACCTGAACGCTTGGATGATCGGATGGATGGCACATGATCTAAAGGGCTCAAAAGATTCTATGCACTTATACGCCAATTGTCGATCTGGAATCTTAGCTGATACCACAAAGTGTGACCCCACTGTGCTACATAGGATATCTCGATGAATGAGAGACCGCCACCTGAGCCTACCTGGTAGTGGACCCACTGCATTGAAAAGCTATGTCATAAAAGAGAATCAACGGTCATCTTAAGATCTCAAGCCTCTGAAACACTCAATGAGAAGATGTTCCCATCGTTAGATTGAGATGGTGTTAGAGAGGCTGGGCCCAGAAAAATATAAAGCTGGAACATTAGGAAAAATAAGGCGTAGGACCTAGGAAAATTAAAACATTAGGACTTAGGAAATATTAAAACCTGCCAGGCGCTAGACTTAGGGAAATATTAAGCATGTGGGTTTATGAGATTTTAAGTGGCCTGAAAAGGTAACATAAAAATAGAAGAGGGCCAAGGTAAAACAAAAGGTTTTTCATGCGACGGCTAGTTTTTTGAAAATTTGAACTAGGGCTTGAGCGAGAGGCATGAAAAACATTGCGGAGACTAGAGGAAAACTGGTAAGGCCATGAAATTTTTTTCTGAGTGATAATAGTGGCTCTGTCTTAGGATGTATGCCTCCTGCGGGCATAGCAAGGATCTAGAATCATTGGTTAAAGCAGACCATCCCATTGGAAAACTGACAATAGAGAGCAACAGGACCAAAATCCTATAGACCAAGACAAAATAGGATAGGGACAAGCAACTTTACAAAATTTACAAGGCTATACATATATATACAACCTAACTACTACTCATGGAAGATAGAATACTTCAAAAGAAGTATTTTTTCAAGAATTGTCCATGAACAGGCAATTCTTGAACATCACCATTTAATTCCTTGACAATGTATTAATCTTGGCCCCATTTCTCATGAATTAGATATGGCCCTAGCTAGATGGGATCAAAATTTCCATGTTTTCCTTTATCCTCCAGTCTAGCATTCCAAATTAATACTAGGTCATCAGGCTTAAACTTCCTCTCCATAGCCTTCCTGTCATACATGTTCTTGATTTGCAATTGCAACTTGACATTCCTTGTAGCTGAATCTCTTCTAATTTCATCCAGCTTGATGAGATCCTCAATCCTCAATTGCATTTCATCATCTATGTCATCATCATATAAATGCACAAATTTATACATTTCCAGCAGATTATTTTGAGGCATTCTTGCATGTATTCCATATACTAGGGCAAATGGTGCACAACCAATTGCCCTCTTCATAGTTACCCTATCAGCCCATAGAGCTAATGGTAGTTTTGAATTCCATGCCCTCTTATTCTTTTCAAGGATCCTCCTGAGGATCTTAATCAAACTCTTATTAGTAGATTCTGCCTGACCATTTCCTTGTGGATGATAAGGTGAGGAATAAGAAATCTGAATTCCTAAACCTTTGCAAAAGTCCTTATATTCAATAGACCTGAAGGATATGGCATTGTCACTTACTATTCTCTTAGGGCACCCAAACCTTGTAACAATATTATTCAATAGAAAATCAATTACCACCTTACTAGTTGCATTTCTTGTAGGGAGAGCCTCTACCCACTTAGTAAAGTAATCAGTGGCAAGTAAGATCCATGAGTGTCCTCCACTTGACTTATTTGGTATCTCCCCTATGAAATCAATTCCCTATTGTTGGAAAGGAGCTTGTACTTCTACTAGTTTTAATGGCATGTTACCTAAAAATTTAAGCTTACCAGAGAACCTTTGACAAGCATCACACCTCCTTACTAACTATTCTACATCCTTGAAGATTGTGGGCCACCAGAATCCTACTCTCAAGATTTTATGAGCAGTAGTTTTACCCATATAATTCCCACCACAAACTCCCTCATGCATTTCTTTTAACAACTTGTTAGCTTGATTCTCATCCACACATTTCAAAAGTATGCAATCTAAATTCTTTCTATACAATTTACATTTCACAATTACATACTTGATGGCCTATAATTTTAATGTCCTCCTCTGATTATCATTCATGTTTGCTAGACATTTCATATTTCTCAAGTAATAGATGATATCTTGATACCAGATACAATCATCTATATCACATGTATAATCAATTTCAGAATGATTTACCTAATTAGCATCAAGATTGGATTGAGCCATCAGTTTTGCCAATCCTTGTCCTCTAACCAATTTAGTAATTTTGATATCAATGTTGAATTCTTGGATCCTATTGATCCATCTGCATCTTCTCCCAGACACCTCTTGTTGTGAGAAAATATCCTTCATAGCCGCACTTGGCACAAAAGCAATCATAACTGTCCCCATCAAGTAACACCTAAAAACCTTGACTACCTTCACAAGTGCATATGCTTGTTTCTTATTTATGTCATACTTCAATTCAGCAGCCTGCAAAGATTTATTGAAGAATGCAGTAGGCTACTCAAAACCATTCTTATTCTTTTGTAACAAAACTACAACAATAGTGTGAAAAGATGAAAAGGAAAATATGTGCATTGGGACATTATAATTAGGTGCTTTAAGAACTGGTGCATCTTTGATAGCATGCTTGATATTCTTGAAAGCTTCATCAGGCTCACCTTCCCATGTAATATCTGATCATTTCTTTAACATCTTGGATATAGGTCTAGTGACCCTAGCAAAGTTTGTAACAAATCTTCTCAAGAAGTTTACCTGACCAAAGAAAGACTGAATTACTTTGATATTCTTAGGTCTCTGAATCTTATCAATGGCTACCACCCTCTCATGATCAATCCTAACTCCTTGCTTCCCCACTAAGTGGCCAAGAAACTTACCCTCAGTGACAAAAAAAGCACATTTCCTTGGGTTTAATGAAATGCCATATTCCAAGGCCCTCACAAATATTTTATCTAAATGAGTACAGTGGTCTTCTTCCTTCTTGGAATATGCAGTTAAATCATCTTGATAGACTATTGGTTCTTGGATAAGATTTTACACTCCACGAGATACCAATATGCCCATGATGGATATTAAGGATTGGTTAGTTCCAAATGCGAGCAATCTATGAGAAATTGGACCAACTATAGGGATAAGATTTCCCTCTTCTGCTTCTGGCTCTGCAAAACCAAGGTGGGTGCACTTGATCCAATAGTATTAACTTTGACTGATAGTTCTAACTCTACCCCTTATTTCTTTATTGGATCTTTCAATAGATGAATATAGTGAGAGAGTACTAAACAACAACCTATTGTTCATTGACTCTCCATCACTGGATAGGATAATACATAAATGTAAATAAAAGTAAAGACTGGTAGTGATTTAAATGATTGGGATCATAAGGTTTAAATCACTCTTCTCAACACAAAGATTGGAGAATATAGGCCAGTGCCTTATCCATTGGGCAAAATATCAAGGAAAGGGATGAATACAATGGTGTCTGAAATTGGTCTCTAGACATAAATAAAAATATATCCCAACCCTTTCCTGCTTATGAAAATCCTTCACATAAACTCTAAGAACACATATCCCACTTTGAGCAATATTTTAATCTAACCCTAGGTTGGAACTCAAAGCATTAATACATTCACATAAACCTTTATACAAAGATTTAAAGATTCAAAGAATAGAGCAAAGGAGAGAAATGATCTGAGGTTTGTATTAAGTATAACCTTTCACCACATGCATACAGTATCTAGAATAGTAAGCTTGCAAGATAAGAACAACCTGTACTTCTTCTCTATTGTTTGATAAAATGATATCAAAAATTACAATCCTTGACTGAGAAGCTAGTGTTTCAGAAATTTCTATCTTTTTTAACACCTAAACTCTCATCCCTCAAAATGATCATGAAAAGTCCCTTTATACCAACAGATGCAACAAGCAACCAATCATTCTAGGGTTACCAAAAATTAACCTAAAATACTTTACAACAACCCTAAAGGGTTTACAATAACTGCACTATTGAAACAGGTGAGATATTTTGTAATTGAGTCGACAGGCTTTTTGTCTTCAATGCTATCCTTGACTCTTTTCAACAAATTTGATTTTACTATCTCACTATCAAACTGTAATGAATTCCCCTCTACAATTTTTCAACCATAAAATTCATTTGGCTTAGCATCATAGGAACAAAAATTAGATTCTAGCAGTAATATATGCCTTCTGTATCCTTCCCCAACTGCAATCTGTACTAAAAAAAATCAATTCCTAGCCACCGCATCATTTTACATGACTCAGTGGTTCAAAAACCTTAGCAAAAACCTATAGGATATTTGAATATGAATAAAAATGGTAACCGGCTAGAGTTTAAAATAGGACCGTCGATCTATCTTATTCCTAGTAGATCAGGCGGCTCGTAGAATCCTTCAACAGTCAACAAAACCTTTAAAAATCACTTTTCCACCTCATAAAACCTTTGAACCAAGGAAAATAGAGTACATCAACAATGAATTGGCACTTTGGACCCACTCTTCATAAGCCTTTGATCAGACAGCAGGTGTAAGATTGCACAGCCTCAAAAAATTCTATGCGACAATATGACAATTGTTAGATCCTCTATCTCTGCATCCTTTAGAATCTCTTGGGCCCACTGACGTGTCTACACTTCTTTCCAGCTCAGCCACTCACAACATGACACCTCAACCATGAATCACTAGATGGTCCCATTGATTATCAACATACCTTAACCCCTATTTTATCCTACGAACATGCGACTAAAGGGAAAAAATTTAGTCACTTAATGCCTTTCTTGACTGTGGTTAAGTCAAATGATTCAGTGAATGATTGCATTCACTGAATTGCAAAGTCCCTTCTTAACCTTAGGTTACTCTTTGCAAACTGGCGAATACATAAGAAAACTAAGGGCCCACTAATTATCTAGTGAATTAGTGACCAAAGACATTTTTCCAATTCATTAAAAAACTTGAAACACTGCCACTTTATCTAGAGATTCAGTGAACACGTATTCGCTGAATCCCTAAAAGATTTTAGAACCCTACCAAAAACTTTTCAAATGAGTAGACATAGAAGACTTTATCGGTGCCACCAAAAACTTGTTTGAATCACCAAAAACCTTAGACCAGAAACTGGGCCTACCTAAAATGAGATCAATGGTTGTTGTATAATCTCATGCACTTGACACATTCTATTAGATCTTATGACAACCATTGGATCAACCCTTTTATACTGCTCTGACAGATCCCCTAACATGAAACAAATCTACGGTTAGTCTTAAACTCTCATAAGCCATGAAGATTCCACCAGAACATATGCCCACCATCGATGAAAAATCTTGCCCCTGTTCTAACAAACCTCTAACACAGAAAAGAATCAAGGGCTAGTCTTATAGCCTCATGTGTTAGAAATGACCCTCAAGATCATACGCTAGCTGTTGATGCTCTACCACTATCAGAACCACTGAACCTCTAAAATCATTGGCCCCACTGACAATATTTTGAGTCATTAATGCATGGACCAATGAGAAAGTGCTGACTAAGCAAACCTAGCATGTGGACCCCTTACATCGAAAAGCCTTTGCCATGAAAGAGAATCAATAGCTGGCACAACTTCACAACCCTCTGACACGTCACATAAGATCTTATTCCTATCATTGGATTGAGATGGTGTCAGAAAGCTGATCCCAGGAAAGGATAAGGGCTGGAAACTTTAGGAAAAATTAAAGGGCTTGACTTAGGAAAAATCACACCGATGGACTTTAGAAAAATATTAAAGCTAGGCACTAAAGACTTAGGAAAAATCACAGGGGTCTGACAACAAACCTTAGTCGCATGATCACATAGTAAGAAAAAGGCTCACGCAATCATGCGATAAAGTGGTCAATTTTAGCACATGTGCTTATCAGTTTTTAAGTGGCCCAAAAAGTAACGCTTAATTAGAATAAGGTACACTTAGGGTTTTTCTGCAAACGGCTAGAATTTGAATTTTTGCCTAGGGTTTTGCTAGGAAAATGGGAAAAATAATTGCAGAGGCCCAGAAAATATGATTCAACCATGGAATTTTTAACTTGTGCTAACATAGACAACAAGGAAATCATTTATGAAATCTGAAAAGGCAACATCCATTGCCCTCTGAAAAGTAGCACCAGCATTTGTGAGACCAAAAGGCATTCTCACATAAACATATGTCCCCCAAGGTGTAGTGAAAGTTGTCTTAAACTATTCTGATTCTTTGACAATTACCTGATTATAACTAGAGAAACCATCCATCATAGACATCAATTCTAATCCGGTCACTCTCTACAACATAGCTTCCATATTGGGTAGACAATAGTTATCCTTTAATGAGCTGATGTTTAAATTTCTGAAGTCCACACAAAATCTAATGTCACCATTCTTCTTCCTGATAGGGACAAGATTTGACACCCAAGAAGAATGCCTAATGGGCTTGATAATTCTAGCATCTCTTAACTTCATCAATTGTTCTTGCATCTTGGGTGCTAAAGTAGGATTAATAGGCCTTTGTTTTTGCCTGAAAGGTCTAGCATCTTCTTTCAATGAAATAATATGCTGAAACAAATCTTCTCTATAAACTTTTAGGTCATCATATGACCATGCAAAAACATGCCTAAATTTTGTCAATAATTTAATCGAAGATTTTTTCACATTGTGAGACATGTCCCTACCAATGTATACCCTCTTAGGTGCCTCATGTGTTCCAAGATTTATCTCCTCTAGATTAGCATGATCTTCTCTTTTGATATTCTTCTGAACTCTATCCTGGTTATCAAACACAGTCTCAAGAACAACAAGTCCCTTGGGCACCTTATTAGTTTTTAGTTGAATAACTTCATTACCAAGGACAACCTCATTTCCTCCTATAGTCTCAATCAGAGCTGAACAATCTAATTCCTAACCATGATATTGATCTTCACAACTCATAAACTTCAAGATATCATTATCATCATCAAAAACTTGCGAATTTTCAATATTGTCTGGTACACTAGGCCTAGCCTAAATTTCAACTTTAGAAATACCAGTAAATGTAATATCATTGAGATTGATTGCAATATTGGCTAACAAGTTAGCCATCTTATTATTACTCCTATCCTTCCATTCAATATTGAAGGCATCAAAGCATTCGATCAAGTCCCACACAACATTCCTATATTGTTTTAACCTCTTGTTCTTAGAAGCATACATTGACCTGACTTGGGACACCACCAACTCAGAATCACCAACAACACCTAAACACTTAATACCATGCTTTTGTGCCAACCTCAGTCCTAACAACAATGCCTCATATTTTTCTATATTGTTGGTACAAAATAAATTCAATGTGAAAGAAAACTTGTAGGTGTTTCCATTAGGAGAAATAAGTAAAATACCTGCTCCTGCTCCATCCTTGCAATTTGCACCATCAAAGTACATTACCCACAAATCACCCTTCACAAAATTAACACTTACCTCAACTGAGTTAGGTGACAAAATAGGTTCCTTCTCAAGTATAGGGATCTCTACCCTAAAAGCATTAATATCAGTATCCGCAAAACATGTATTTTCATTATCAATACTTCTCTCAATCATGTGGCATACTCTTGGTTCTCACTCAATCTTGATAAACTAATCATCAATTTTGAAAGTGGCATAGGACAAATCACACTATAAACTTCCACCCATGGCAACACTCCACCTTCTAGATAGAAGCATCCCATAATGAGGAGGGATGTCCACCACCAAAACACTCATTGTTAACTCTTTCTTTGGATATTCTACCAGCTTATATGGCATTGCATTGATAGTCCCAATGATTGGTACCTCCCTCTAATCCATTGCACAACATCTACCTTGAACTGTATCAACTTTAAGGCCCAACTTTTCCATAATCTTAAAAGGCATAACAATATTAGAGGCACCGCTATCAATCATACAATTTCTTAATTTCATTCCATTCACAAGGACACTTAAAAAGAATGGATCAATTTTTTCAAGGCTAGCATTGATAGAACTATCCAAATATATAGGAGGAATTTGACATATAATTCCCTGAGTAGCAACAACTTTCAAAGCTTTATCCTGAGACCCATTGCATGCAACATCATTATTATGAACATTATCTACCCATGCCATAGCTCTATCTTTGTGTTCAGGGATCCTCAACAATTGTAACAATGGAACCTTAACTATAATTTGGGACAATACAGATAACATATCAATAGCAATAGAGGAAGGAATATCAATCTACACTGCTTTAGTATCCCTTTGCTTATCTGATACATTAGGTGTATTGGCCACCCTCACTTTTTCATTCCTAGCCATTGTGTTAACTGGCTTCTCAATCTCACTGGAAAATCTTTCAACTCCAACTCCATTAGGCTCACAATTCTTACCTTTTACATTCTTGAATTTCACCATGTGATCACCTTTCGATTTGTTCTCATTAGGCTCTCCAGAGTTGGTACTCTTTATAAACATTCCTGTAGCTTTTCCATTTATATCCCTTCCCACCATGCCTGTAGTTTGCACTTGGGAAATCATTTCTATAGTAATCCTATCCATCTCTTCTCTAGTAGGTCTTCTTAAATTTACTAGCTCAGAAGAAGAGTTCATGTTACATGTCTTCTTATCAATGTCTTCACTATCAGAAAAAACCTCTTTATGAAAAAGGGCCTGATTGTGTCTCTTCACATTTACATCTGCTTCATCAAAATTAGAATCATCTTCATATCCTAGATATGAAGTAGCCATGTTGCATCCAACATCATCTTGATCTTCTTCTTGATCTATCTCCTCATTGCCACAATCTTCATTTGCAGCCATAGAATGTGCAACCACACAATGCTCTGTAGAATGAGGGGACTGGCATGCAACACACCAAGGTATGTCCTCCATGACATTTATCAAAGCTTTTTGTAGAGGGTCAGGGACAACTCTGTCATTGTTTCCTCTTGCAATAGGGATAATAGGCTTTCCATCCTTCCATTGGGTGTTGTAGGGGTAGCTCTGCAATCTATTCTGCTTATTGAAATTTTTGTTGAACTGAGGCCTCTCATTGGTAGGAGCACTGATGTTCCTATTTGTAGGTGCCTTTAGATCCTTCAATGCATTGAGCACCTTATCCAATTTATCTTCTTCTTGCCTCCTAGTTCCAACATTCCTATCCTTTTCTTTTTTGTATTTCTTGTCCCCAAACAACTTAGGGTCATCTCTTTTCCCACCCAACTTCCCTGATATCTTCATATTGTTCTCAATATTGACAGTAATCCTAAAAGAATCTCTAAGAGTTCTTGGTTTCTTTTCCCTCAACAAGTATCGCATCTTTCCATCAAATGCATTGAAGTATGCAGTTAGACAAACATTGTCATCTAACCGCATAACTTGAAACAAATTATGCATACCTTTTTGAAATCTCATGTTGAATTCAGCTGTAGACTCATTCTGATTTTTCCTTATGGTATTTAATTCATTCAACATGAAACTAGCGTTAGGCCTATCACCATACTACTCTTTAAAACATCTCTCAAAAGAATCCCAAGTATCAATACATTTATCAGGAAGTCTCTTAAACCAATCTCTAGCATCCTCCATTAGAGATTGAACAAATAATTTCATTACTACATCCTCATGCTCTACCTCATAATCATTAAGCATATCAAAAAATAACCTAAGATGCTCCTCAAAACTAATAGCATTATTACTAGAAAAATTACGTACCTTATCTCTTATATCATTTGGAAAAGCATTTGGATAGCCTGGTATCCTATCAAAACTAATTTGCCTATAGCCTTCTAGTTGCATAGGTCTTCTTTGAAATCCTAAACTAGTGTTCCCACTAGAATTATTATTTTTATCTACATTCCCACCCACTTGCACATTTGACTATCTATTAGGATCAACAAATGATTTGGTAGATACATTAGGAATTAGATTAATAGTAGTAGCATTGCTAAGTGGAACAGTAGTGTTCATAGATGGCATACCTAGTTCAGTAGCAGAAGGGCCGTGAACATTAGCTGATGAAGCCTTCAAGAACTAGATCTTTCTTCTTTTCTCTACAATAGCAGCATCAACTTCAGCTCTTTCCAACTCTTGAGCTAGAACCTCATCCTCTTTTCTTTTTCTTTCTATCTCTATCTCCCTATTTGATTTAGGTGGTGGGACCCCTAGTATTGTCACTGGTTTGCTTATTTGGACACCCACCATCTTCTGCTTTCCTTTTTCATTAATAACTATAGTAGGCCTAGTGATCTTATGTCCATTCCCACCCTTAGGAAAAGGATCATAACTTTGCACTTCTCTAATCATAGGGCCTTCTTCATCAAACTCATGGTCTTGGAACAAGCATTCCTACTCACTTCTTAGAGCTTCAAGATCACCAAAAACATCATGTTGCAACACCCTAGGAGCAGAAGCAAGCATCTTTTTTCTCTCCTTCATTTCATTAATTTTTCTTAAAAGAGACTGCCTCTCCATTAGAGCGTTTACTTTTTTAGCCTCTCTCTCCTCTTGTAACCTTTTGTATATGGCATCCTACTCTGCCAACTGTAACCTAAGTGCATTTAGGTCATGTGGATCTATCATGTTGTCTTCAAAGCTTGATGATACTTCCACATCAGTAGGATGCTAATGTGGGAAATTCATTCACCTTGGTTCCATGGGATGCCTTTTAAATATGTCCTCATTAGGATCTAGATTCAGCCCATAACCTTTTTCTCTAGCATGTTCATCCTGACCTGCAGGCAATGAACCCTTATCTTGAAATACCGCTTCTGGGGTATCATAAAATTTATCATCAGAGTGGCCACTGTCTGATCTAGAACTTATGTCTTTGGAATCTTCCCCATTAGAGGATGCAAGCGGTGCTCTACCTCTGGTATTTCTTTTCTCTCTCATAGGAGCACCGGTAGACTCTTCATTCCTCCTAATCCAACTCTTCTTGTTAGCTCTAGGTAACTATTCCAGAGCAATCTCTAGATTTTTCTTGACAAAAGACCAAGTATTCCTCCTTTTGTCCATCTTTACAGTTTATAGCACTGGTTTTAACCCTTTTGAGTCACCACCCACCAAAGTGGGAAATATTTAACTAAATACAATAGGAAAACAAGAGTGCACTTTGCAAACTTTTATCTCTAGACTCTCCCCAGTAGAGTAGCCATTTTGTTGGGAGTTCCCTTTGATCTTCAACTTGTAGGTTTATACTTTGATGGATAACTTTAATGATACTTTGACTCTATCACCACTCCAAAGTCTACAAGGAAGAGGGCCAATTAACAAGGATAAAAAATGAGATCCTCCTACACTTTGAGCCTTAATGCTCAGGTGGGTGTACCCTTGACTCACTTCTCCAAAGGAGTCTCAAAACAATATACAACTATGTCCTTTACTAACTGATTGAAAGATTTTATCATTTAAATGTGTGTGTGTGATTGATGATGATGGATTGCTTCTAGAGAATAGATCAGTGCCTTAACCCACGGCATAGAGTCACTAAATAACTTATACCAACTAAAAATTCTAACTCAAACATACTTGAATTCAGGATAAGTGCTTTGCCTATTATCCCTCTCACTCACATACTAGGACATCAAATTCTTATCAAGCCATGAACTCACTGAAATTACTTGAAAGACTTTAATCCTAACTTTGTTAAGAACTCAAAGATAATTTCACAATACTCTTTGTTTACCATATGCTAACTCACTTTGTGACATTAACATATATGAGCTCAATATCAAAACAAGAAGACACACACCACTATGTGATTGGAATTCAACTATATTCTCATAAAAAAACATGCAAAATCAATACATTATTCAGACAACAATATGCAAAGAGAAACAAAAACCCCTAAATCCAAGCTCTCCTTGTTCAATATAATACCATCAACAACAACCCCTAATACAGAAAAACTTATGCAATATATACCCCCCTAGTCATCTTGAAATCCCAAAATAGGAAGCAACAAAGTACAAATGACTAGGGTTAGGGTTTCACCCACTAGACCAACTGGAAACAGTCAAAAATTTATTACAGGGGAAGAAACCCAGGAAACCAGGAGAAGACATATCCTAGAGTGATCCTCAATCATGACAAATTCCCTGAGAAAGTATTGAGAACCATGAAAATGCTAAAATTGTCAACCTGTTCGGCCACCTGCAACACACCTTGAGCACGAAAACATAGTACAAACACCCTACAAATGATCACTTAACACCCTAGACCACACTGCAACAGTTGGTAAAACCAATTCTACCAAATCCGGCTGTAAAAGCATTCAATTTTGGTCCTTTCTATCATGGAAAACCCTCTAAGAAATTTGAATTTGAATTACAACAATTAGTTTATGGTGCCAGCAGTGAATCGATGGTCAACATTTGAATTTAGATCAAATTTATATCGTGACCATCAGATCTTGCCCTTTTCACGGGCTTTATGATTTATCTTTTAAAAGACCCCAGTCACATTTAGCAATTTGGTGACTGAAGGGTTTTGCCAGTTTGCAAAACACTTTATGTTACCGCTAAATAATTTAGCAATTATGTGACCTTCCTTCGCTAAATCGCCAGACCCTTTAGAATACCGCCAATTTATTGCACGAACGAGCGAAGACCATTGAAATCTATCAGGCCGCTAAAAAAATTTACCAGGACCACCAAACCTTTAGACCCCTACTTGGGCTCGCTTTATGCCACATGTCACCACCTCATTCGCTACTCATGCTCGGTCATCTCTGACATAGGACCCACAATCAGTAAGCCTTCAAATCAGACAGCGGGTGCAAGATCTCATGGCTCTGACACAACCCATGAGATCATACACCGACCGTTGATTTCATCCTCATCACCAACTTTTTTGAGAATGACCCCACCTTGCTTTATCATCCATGTCGACCAATGAGGAGATGCCATTTGTGTACATGTAGCAGTGGACCCACCATATTTTGTCACCTCTAAAAAAGGTAAAATTGACGGTTGTCTAAAGATCTCATGCGTCTGACACATTCCTTAAGAACTTACACCCGTCATCAATTCTTTGTATATGTCAAGACCCTCTGACAAGCTGGAAACTAGGTCCCACTAACAACTGCTAGCATATGCATCATGGACCAATCATAGATTACCAACTGTACCTACGTGTCACTTTGGACCCACCGTTTACTGCTGACCTGAATGCCTGGATGATTAGACAGATGGCGCATGATCTGAAGGGCTCAAAAGATTCTATGCACTTATATGCCAATCATTGATCTAGAATCTTAGCTGATACCATAGAGCATGACCCCACCATGCTACATAGGATATCTCAATGAATGAGAGACCGCCACTTGAGCCTACCTGGCAGTGGACCCGCCTGCATTGAAAAGCTACGTCATAAAAGAGAATCAATGACCATCTTAAGATCTCAAGCCTCTAACACAATCAATGAGAATATGTGGCTACTATTAGATTGAGATGGTGTCAGAGAGGCTGGGCCTGAAAAAATAAAAAGCTAGAACATTAGGAAAAATAAGGCTCAGGACCTAGGAAAATTAAAACATTAGGACTTAGGAAATATTAAAACCTACCGGGTGCTAGACTTAGGGAAATATTAAGCACGTGGGTTTATGAGATTTTAAGTGGCCCAAAAAGGTAACATAAAAATAGAATAGGGTCAGGGTAAAACAAAAGGTTTTTCATGCAACGACTAGTTTTTTAAAAATTTGAACTAGGGCTTCAGCCAGAGGCATGAAAAACATTACAGAGACCAGAGGAAAATTGGTAAGGCCATGAAAATTTTTTCTGAGTGATAACAGGTTCTTGGAGCTATTCTCCTTCTATCATTGAGAGTTGATAGGCTCCAAATCCAAAAGTAGTAGTGATAACAAAGGGACCCAGCCAGTTCGGCTCAAACTTCCCCTTGGATTCTCTATGTGATTGATTTTTAGTATTCTCTCTCAAGTCCAGTTCACCAACCTAAAATTCTTTGTGTCTAAATTTCTTGTTTTAGCCTCTAGACATTATTTTATGATATACTCTGAGATGATCATACACAGCTTGTCTCTGCTCATCTATTAGTTCAAGTTCTTGCAACCTAGACACTCTGTAATCATCATCGGTTATTAGACCATGCATTCTGATTCTTAGTGATGGGATTTCAACCTCAATAGGCATTATCGCTTCAGCCCCATATACTAAAGTGAAAGGAGTAGCCCCAGTGGGTGTTCTAATACTTTTTGTGTATGCCCAAAGAGCTATATTTATCATCAGGTGCCAATCTTCCCATCTTGTTTATTGTTCGATGCAAGATTTTCAATAAGTTCTTATTGGATGATTGAGCTTGTACATTCCCTTGTGGATAGAAAATGGATGACCAATGTTGAGTGACCTTGAATTTAGAGCATAAGGAGTCTAGGTCCTTGTTCTTGAATTGGCCTCCATTGTCTGTGATGATGGAGTGTGGTATACCATATCTACAAATGATGTATTTTATAATGAACATCGATATCTGTTTGCCAATTGCCTGTATTAAAGGAATTGCTTCAACCCATTTTGTGAAATAGTATGTTGCTGTGATTATATGGGTGTGGAAATTAGAAGAATATGGATATATAGCCCCTATGAGATCAAATGCCCATTTATGAAATGGCCATTGTGTTGTAAAAGGAATCAAATCTCTTCCAGGCACATGAATCAAGTTTCCATGGACTTGACATTTTTGACAATTCTTAGCATATTTTATTGCCTCTTTTTCCATATCTGGCCAATAGTACCTTGCCCTAATAAGTTTTCAAGCTAGTGTCAAACCATTGGAATGTGATCCAAAAATACCTTCATGGACTTCCTCTAATGCACATTGTGAATCTTCACATTCTAAATACCTAAGAATTGTACCATCTAGACTTCGTTTGTATAAATTGTTACCAATGATGACATATCATGATGAGTTTTGGATAAGGTAACATTTTTCATGATGGTTAAAGGTATCAGGAATGATTTGGTCTTGAAGGTAGGAGTATATGTTTTTGTAACAGGAGGAATCATGAGCCACAACATTGCAGATCATTCGGGTTTCTAGACAATCATAGGTAGGGAATGATAGTGCTTCCACCAGGAACTCATAGCATAGATCATGTTTGGGTTTTTGTAGTAAAGATGATAGCATTTCTATGGCATCAACAACCTTGTTCTCCATTCTATGAATCTTTTCAAATGTGATAGATATGAAATATTTCTTTAGGTCATCTACCATGCGTTTGTATGGAACAAGCTTCTCATCTTTTGTTTAATACACATCATTGACTTGGTGTATGACCAGTTGTGAGTCTCCATGAATGTGTAGTTCTCTTACTCTCCATTCAAGTGCCATTTTCATACGATTTAGTAAAGCTTCATACTCAGCTATGTTTTTGGTACAAGGGAACCTGATTCTGAATGCCTTTGGAATAAAGTAACCCTGTGGTATTATGAACAATATGCCCACTCTAGATTCATTTTTTGTGTATGATCCATCAAAGAATAATTTCCATGTTCTTGAAGATAGATGCATGATAGAAGAATCATGAAACTCCATTTTCATTGGTTGATCATCAAACATTGGAGCATTAGCCAATTGATCTATAATTACTTTCCCTTTGATATCTTTTCTTTCAACATACTCTATGTCAAATTCACTTAGCAGCATGACCCAGTTTGCTAGTCTACCTATGAGGGAAGCTTTTCTTAATAAGTACTTCAGTGGATCAATTTTTTCTATTAATTATGTAGTATGAGCCAACATATAATGTCATAGCTTCTATGATGCAAAGATGACAACTAGACACACTTTCTCTATCATGGAATAGTTCTTTTCATAAGCTACTAGTGTTCTACTGATGTAGTAGATAGCCCTCTCTTTCTTTTCTTCATCATGTTATGATAGTAATGCCCCTAGTGAAGTATCTGTAGCAGAGACATACAATATTAATGGCTTCCCTTGTATAGGAGGCATGAGAATAGGTGGATTTTCTAGATATTCTTTGATGTGATTGTAGTTCTTTTCACATTCCTCATTCCATGAGAAAGTCACACCTTTATGTAATGTCTTTGTGAAAGGTTATGATATGTCCGCTAGCTGAGATATGAAGCATCTGATTGATTTCACCCTTCCTTGTAAGGTCCTCATTTGACTAATGTTTTTAGGAGGTTGCACTTCTATGATTTCTTTGACCTTTGCTGGATCTACTTCAATTCCTTTCTTTGAAAATATGTACCCTAATAGTTTCCCTGAAGTTACACTAAAAGCACATTTCTTAGGATATAGTCAAAGACTTAAACTTTTCCATTCTATCCATTATTTTTCTTAAATCAGCTAGATGTTCAGATCTTGTCATTGATTTAGCTAAGGTGTCATCAACATAGTTCTCCATAGTTCGATGCATCATATCATGGAAGATAGATGTCATAGCTCATTGATATGTAGTACCAACATTCTTAAGACTGAATGGTATGGCATTCTAGTAGAAAGTATCCCATGCGTAGGTGAAAGCTATCTTCTCTTGATCTTCTGGAGCTATCTTGATTTGGTTGTATCCAGAAAAGCCATCCATTAAAGAGTACATTTCAAAGCTCATAGTCATGTCCACTATCATATCAATGTTTGGTAGTGGAAAGTCATCCTTAGGGCATGCTTTATTTATGTCTCTAAAGTCTGTGCATACTCTTATAGATTTTTCTAGTTTTGAAACTAGAACTATGTTTGAGATCTATTCAGCATAATCTATAACTCAGATAAATATGGCTTTTAGTAACTTTTCCAGCTCATCTTTGACTAGGAGTGTAGCATGTGGATGCATGTTTTGAAACTTTTGTTTAATAGGTTTGACTCCTGGAGCTATAGAAAGATGATGCATGATGAGATCAAAATATAACTCAGACATATCTAAATATTTCCATGCAAAGTTTATCTTCTTCTCTGTTAAGAATTTGGTAAATTCTTTTTTTTCCTCTTTTGACAATGATTGGGCTACATGAATCAACTAGGGTTCTTCTATTGTTCCCAAATTGATAGATTGAGTTGGTTCTATCAATACTGGAGATCTGTCCTGTAAATGACTCGAAAGGACATCAAATATCTCACCTGTAGGTGCCTCAGAGACATTTTCACCCTTAGAGCTCTTTTTCTTTTTACTTTTATTCTTTTGACTGAGATATTTGATATTCAACTCTATCATGCTGACGCTAAGTTCGCCGATGGAAGTCATCATAGGTTCTACGATGTGTAGGTAGCATGTGAGAGTATAGTTTGATTGGAAGGTATGGATGTCTCTACTTGGATCATTAGATGTTTGGTCAATAAGCTTAGGATGTTGGATAGTAAGCATCAGAAAGGATTGAGTAATGATGTTTATGAATATAGTGTTTTCATCATTGGCTTTGATTTGACTCTCAAATTCAAGGATGATATCACTACCTAGAATGTTCAGTTCGTTAAGTGTCTTAATGTCATCATTGGATCTAGTGTTAGTGATGAGTGAATTAGACTCATGAGGTCTATCATTTCATTCTAGACTCATTTTGGATGTAGGTGCATATCGGTGAATGACATCTATGTGCTTTTCTATTATAAGCTCATATTCTTCTGGAACAATTACCCATTCACAATCATTTGATTCTTCGTCTGGATCTTTGGGAAAATTAAGAACATGTGTGAAGTCAGGATGGATTCCCCAAGAAGGATTACCTTTGGATTTTAAGTGGAATTCATATTCATGGGATTCTATCTCAGAATCACTGTGGTGTCCCAATTGCTCATATTTTGTGATAGTTTCACCTTCTTCCTCTTGCTTGTTTTTAGGATCAATTAGTTCTTGTGTGGTGACTATCTCTTGTTTAGTAGTAGGTTCTTGTGTGTCTACTACATTAATTCTTTTAGGTTCTTTTTCATTTTCAAGAAGGTCTAATATATGTTGAGGTATACGTTCATAAGGAAAAACATTAGTTGTATCTAAATCATCACTGTCTGAGTGTTGGGGCTCTTCCTTCTGCCGAATATCTATATTTGGTTCTATTTGTTCTAGGACATGTGTAGAGCTCCCACCAAGTTGGAAAGACTTCTTGTGATAAGCCAAACCAGTCGTATCCTTGGTTTTTCTCCCATAATGTTCAATGGGCTTTATGATTCCTTTCCCTCTTGTTCCTAGGGGTCCTTTTCCTATATACCCCATTTTAGACATTAGCTTGTGACTGGATCCATATGATCTTGCAAGAATCTTATTTGTTTTAGAGTCACCTTTTTGGACTGTCCATGATTCATCTTTATATAACCAGGCTAGTATACCTTCTTCCTCATCTGCTTCTTGTTTTGATACTTGCCCTATGACAAAACTCCCATTAAATATGACCTGAGATGCCTTAACTATTGGTTTTATCTTTTCTAAAGGTTTTCCATAAGATTTAGGTGAAAGTGGGAGAGATGTGAGAGATAGGATTGGTTCCATTGTGTATTCTCCCATGCTAGTATCTTTGTTCTTGATTCCTTTTGATAGGTCTTCCATTTTAGATGTAGATGCTATGTCTATTTGTTTGGTAGAAGACTCTCTGTTATGTGGAACAAGTTTATCTACACTTTCTTTCAATGCGTTACAAGATTCTAATGTGTCTACAAGTATAGTGCCTTCTACTCCATCATAGGGAAATTTGAGACATTAATGGTACATTGATGGGTAGCTTGCATTTTGTGTATCCGAGGTCTTCCTAGAAGAATGTTATAGGCCAGTGGAAGATCTAGCACTTGACAAGTGATATCTTTGATGATTAGTCCTATTCTGATAGGTAGCACAATGACTCCTTTGGAATTTCTTTCTTGTTCATCATATGCTTGTATGGTTATCTTATTTTTAGGATCAATAGCATCTTTTTACAATCCCAATTGTATAAACAGTTTGTAGGAACAAATATTTAGATCAACACCTTTATCTATCAACGCATGTTTGACACAATAGTTTTGGATTAAGACTTCAATATGCAAGGGATGGTTATGTGGGTGACTCAATGAGTTGTCATCTTCTTCTGAAAAGGACATGTACTAAGGGGATGTCAAGTGATCCATCATTGTTTGGAATCTGTCAAAATGAAGATCTTCAGGAACATTAGAGCCAATTAGAGCTTTATCTAGAATTGTGTGATGAGTAGGAGAGATGCGAATGAACTCGAATATAGAGATTTTGGCATTGGTATGTTGTAGTTATTGGATGATGTTGTATGATATCTCTTTGGACTCTTTAGAAATGGAAGATTTGGAAGTAGTCCTTTGTTTAGATGCAGATGAAAGATTAAATGGCACTTTCTGGGTGTTTGATGAACCCGAGTTTTATCGTTGAAGAATTGCCTGAGCTTGAGATTGAGTAACTACACTAGTAGTTTGGTTATCTCTGTCCTTTCTGACAATAGTGATGACATTACAGTGTTAAGATAAACATGATTCTATCATGTTGATGACATCATTGTTACCAGAGTAAGTGTAATTGACTTTTGCACCCATGTTTGGTTTAGAAGATGAATCTCCTTGATTATGCTTCAGAAAAGGTTCCGTGAATGATGTATGATCATTGTTGTCTTGAATGAGATGTTTAAGATGCATGAAATTATTGGTTTTATGACCCTTTTTTTGATGGAAATCACAGAAATTGGTCTCTTTCCACCACTTAGGTTTGACTTCAGGATCATATGGTTTGATTTTAGGCAATGTGATGATATTACTTTCCAATAGAGTTTTCATGGAAGATTATAAGGACTCATCCAAAGGAGTGAACTCACACTTTGGTTTTGTAACCCAAGGTTTATAGTCAGTTGACTTCTTAGCTGGTTCAGTTTCTTTCATCTCAAAAGCTTTTATGGCTTGAGTGCTAATGATGAGATTGAATGCTAGTGCTTTAGATGGAGCACTGATATGATCGAAAACATTGTCTGTAATAATGTTTTTGTTCTTGTTCCAAATTTTGCCTTTATCTTTGTTAGAATTAGATCTTGAGTCAAACTTGTTTTCTTTATGAAGTGACATGTCTCTCTTTTGAACAAGAACATTTTCAATCTTGATGGCATTCTCTACCATTTTATCAAACGATGTATGATTTTGCATTTGCAGATGATAATTGATTTCTAGAATCAGATTATTGGTAAAGATTTCTAGTTTCTCATTCTCCGGAATTGGTCAAGCATAGAGTGAAAAATTCTTACTCCATCATTTAAGGAAGGTTAGGAAGGGTTATCCTAATTTTTGTTTCAGATTGTAGATATCGATCATGGTGACCAGATGTTGGATATTGTAGGAGTATTGTTGATAAAATAGTTTGATTAACTCCTCAAAAGTCTTGATTATGGGGGTATCTTACAAAACCAATTGATAGTTGTTTCTCCCAAAGATTAGGGGAAGAGACGAATTAAGAATGTAAGTTCATGCATGAATTCCATGGACAAGGTGCATAACTCTCTGACATGATCTTGAGGATCAAAATTTCCATCATATTTGTCATATTTAGGGAGTTCTATCCCTTTAGGGAATGGTGGCATATACAAGCTACAATCTAATGGGAAAGGACATAGAGCATCCATGGAGAATTCCTTAGGTTATTTCTCCTTTTCTGGCTGATTTAGCTTAACTTGCATTACATGCATTTGTTTCAGCATAGCAGTGATGGGTGTTTCTTCCTCATCCGTGATGATATTGTCAATGTTGAAGCTTGGAGGAAGTTTGGCCCCTTGTTGGGATAATTCAAGGATATATGCCTCTTTTTCTTCATGCAAGAAGTGTTTCATCATTCTGATATTGGGAAATTTTAGAGGGTGTGGGTTCTTGATCCCCACCATGTTTAGATTGATGACCCTGGGAGCCTTGGTTTTCTCTTCCTTGAGACATAGTGACACTTTGATTTTGATTTTAATCTAGTATTGATATTGGAGGGGTTATGTAACCTCTTTTCAAGAGGAAATTTCCAAGGGCATCTTCTTCATAAAAATTTGTATCATAAGGTTGATGAAATGTTTGAGCCAGAATAGAAGATGATGGAGAGATTTTTGGTTCTTCTCTCTATTTTAATATATGTGAAGAAGCTCTAGTTTCCACCATTAACCTTAAGTGAATCAAGAGAGAAAGATAAGACAATTGATTGATGATATGATTTGGGAAAAATTGAATGATGCAACCTTGTCAAGATTGAATTGATTGATAAAAGGATTGATTGGATGTAAGTGCAGGATACTGTGCCTTGGGTAGATGCCCAAAAGATGACAGACATGAGCTCACAACAAAGCCATTTTGAGGATAGATTTCAAGATTATTTTGACAAGGTTTTAACACAAGATGAGATGGAATTCAAATCAATGAATCAGAAGGTAAAATTGAGCTCAAAGGACAACTTTCAGAAAATGAGTTGGATTCTCTGTTGACTCTGCTTTGTTCCTAACATGGGGGATTTTCTGATAGAATATGAGTGATGACTACAAATGGTTGAATTTCTAAAAAGAAAAGGATTTTCTAAAAATTTTTGGGTCAACTCTCTTATGACTTTATCCAAGCTCGTATGACTTAGAATTAGGGTTGGCACGACAATTGCAGAGACTCGTACGACAAATGAATCTAGGGTATCTTTTGGCTGAGGACTTTTTGACAAGACTCGTACAACACAGTATGATTTCTCATATGACTTTCTGGGGGTTCTGATATGATAATTGAATTTCACAGCAAGACTCGTATGACAATTGAATTTCTAGGATGATAGTCTACACTAGAAAAGGATTTTCTCTCAAATTTTGCAAGTTTTTTAGCTGTTGGGTGTTTTGGGTATCAAGTTGTTTGCAAATGTCTCTGTCCAAGTTTTTGAAAATCTCTATATTGAATTGTCTTAGGGTGTTTAGCATAGTAGTAGGCTCATAATCATAGAAAATAGAAGGAACTAACTCAATGAATCAGTCACACCTATCATACCCTAGCTAGGAGAAGAGATGTATTACTTTCTCATTGACTTAGGAGAACACTCATGGACTCCTTAAAATATGCAGGTCTAACAAAAAAAAATGGATGTTGAAGCCCATATTAGCCAAGTTCAAGCATCGAAGAGGCCTCGATATGAAAAGTCTCTTGGGGTGATTACTATTCACCTCACACAAGCACTACAAATCCTTAGGGGGTAGATTGGTGGAAAAACTATCTTAGGCTTTTAATCAAGGCATCCATTCACAACTATCTCCCATAGTCTTGCAAGAAGGATTGAGGCTGTTAACCCTATGAGCACTTTGACAAGTGTAGTCTCACAAGCAAGATTTAAGCAGCTCCGCTCTACAAAAAATTAAAGCATGTTCATGGAATGTGTCCAAGGAAAAAACTTAGCTACATCTTTCAAGGCTTTAACCTCAAGGAAGGATCAAATTTTATTTTGGGGTGGAAGATTTGGCATAAGACTTGTCCCCACTTGGGTCATTCCCAGGATCTTTTTACCTCTCTGAAAGGCCCTCTAAAGATTTAAAGAAAATGTGAGGTTGGGGACCATAGGATCTGGGTTTTTGATTCTCTAAAAGAGAAGAGCATAATCCCCTAATATTTTCCTTTTCCCTATCTAATACACGTCAAGAAGACAGTATGCAAATTGGCACCAGGGAAGATACCTTCTGGATTTCTGATTCCTGTAAGAAGAAGAGCATAATCCCTTTAATATTTTCCTTGATGGAAATAGATGCACGTACCTATTTAGCTAAGTGCCAATGAAAAATTGAGATTTAAGAAAACATAATATTTTCATGTAAAAGATTTAGGCAACTTGCAAAACCACTTTTCAGAAATTGTGTTGAATGAGCGTCTTTGACCTTCATTTTTCTGAAAATGGGGTTATTTGAAAAATATGGGCTTAGAAGTCAAGACAAGAAGAGGCTAAAGGATAGATTTTTATGCTCAGTCTTTATCTCTCGCCTTGCACAAATGTGTTAGCCTATCAACATGATGAAAACCAATAGACATCAATTGTTAGGGTTAGCTGTCAGTCAAAATTTGAAATTTGAATCTCAAAGACTGCTCAAAATTCTAATACGATAATGCAATACTGGAGTCAAAACTTGTACGAGAATATACTTGTTCGCATACAACAATTCTGGCATGATACGACAATGGGTTCCTACATATACAACACTTCAGGTCTCATACGACAATACCAATACAATCAACATGACAAATCATATTGTCATTTGTTGTATGATAGATAGAGTATTCTGATACGACAGTCTACAGAATGTCGTATGAGATTGTACGAAATAAAAAATTAAAATTCAAGTTTGAAATGAAATTGTTAGAAAAATGATAAAATTAGAATGGAAACCCATTGTCAGGCCCCACAGTGGGTGCCAAAAATGTGTGTGTGAAATTGTACCTAGCTGTGGACACAACACTTCAGTAAAACATTAGAGGTTAGTAAATCAAAAAATTTGCAAATAAGACAAATATTGCTAACTAGATGATTTACTACCTTCTAGTAGATGTGAGTTTGATATTCTCAGAATTAAACTGAGACTAGTGACAATGAAACACCTAAATGAAGGATTTAATGATGAAAGTGAATGAGAAATGAATGCAGATTAAGCTATGTTTTTTATATTTTTACTATGCAATATGGATGAAAACTGTATGGAAATTAATCTAAAAAATGAATGAAAATGAATGTAATCTAATCTAACAATGATACGAATTGCTATGAAATGAATAAAAAACAAGAATTTCAAGAAATAACATAATCTCACAAATTTCCAGATCGCACGAGCAAGATTCTCCAAATTCCCAAGAGGGTGATCCTTTGTGAAGGACTGAGCCTCATTTATATAGAAATCTAGATTCTGTGAGAACTCATGGAAAGCCAAAAATCTCTCCCTGATCAACTCAGATTGATTGTTGAGTTATCATAAAATTAGAAAGAGTTAACTCAGAAAATCATGCAAAATCAACTTTTTAATTCAAATTAGAAGTTTGGATCACTTTTTAACTCACAATCACATGTTGAGTCCAAAAAGTTAAACTGCTTTAGAGTTTAACTTCTTTTCTAAATGTCCATGGATAATTATGAATTTATTTAATAATTCAAGTGATTTATTCTCAACTTAACTAATTTTTGAATAAAAATAATTGATTTATGGGTTGATCAATTATTTAGTCAAACTTTATGCCAAAACTATATCATTAAATTTGACAATCTAATTTAATAAATTAAATAAATGTTCAATTGATTACTTTTAACAATTTTGATTTATTGTCAAATAATATTAATTAGGAATAAATATCAATTAAATCTAATTAAATTATTAAGTGGCATGATTAAATTTAATTAATCAAATACTTGACATATTCAATTAATTAACTTTAGGATAAATAATGTCATTTATCGCCAAATAATATTTAATTTACAAAATTGAGGATAAATTGGAAATATTTAGGATTATTCCCCGATGTACAATTAAGATAAAATTGATTAGGATTTTGATAATTTGATGTGCACATGTGCCTTAGGTTAGGACTTTTATGGCGATTTCGATCGATTTGTCGATGTAGGAGGTCAATGGTCCTGAAGCCCATTTTTGGGGTATTATAGGTGGAACTTAAGTAGTGTCTTGGAGGGAGACACTTCATGTGAGAATTTGTGTCTCACCTTGAGACTAAAGTTGTTTGTCCTTATTTATTAGGACTTAGACAAAAATCCACCAGTTTCTACATCATAATGTTCCTCCATCTTTAGGTGAGCTAGGAATTTTTAAAAATTATACAACTAATGACTAATTTAATTAATAAATATAAGAACTTTTGGTCTGGCACAATTTCCCATGAATGGGCAAAAGAAGTCCAATGGCATTTGAAAAGTTTAAGACCCAATAAAAAAGGTAAGACAAGAACATGAAGTTCAAAGAAAGGAAGGCAATAGGTTCAATATAAAATTGAAGGTAACTTGGAATCTATTGATGGACTCAAAATCATATTTAACTTAGAACCAACTTCATGTAAAGAAGCTAAGGATATTTTAGCATGTATGCAAGCCCTGCAAAAAGAATTTGAAGTTTTTTTAAACAATGGGACATAGGAGTTGGTTGATCCTCCACTTGCTTGTAAACCTATTAGGTGTTAGTATATATTTAGAATCAAATATATATAAAAGATTTCAATTGACAAAAATAAATCCCACCTTGATGCAAAAGCCTATGCTCAAAAAGAAGGCATAAACTATGATGAAATTTTTGTACCTACAATGAAATGAAATACCATTTGTGTTTTTTTAGCCCTTTGGATAGAAAATAGATGAAAAATTATACAACTAATGAATCTTTTAATTAATAAATAAAAGAACCTTTGGTCCAACCACAATTTCCAATGAATGGGCAAAATAAGTCCAATGAACTTTGAAGAGTTTAATACCCAATAAAATAGGTAAGACAAGAACAAGGAGTTCAAACAAAGGAAGGACATATGTTCAATATAATATTGAAGGTAACTTGGAGTCTATTGATGGAATCAAAATCATATTTAACCTAGAACCAACTTCATGTAAAGAAGATAAGGATATTTTAGCATGTATCCAAGCCCTACAAGAAGAATTTGAAGATTTTTCAAAAAATGGCACATAGGAGTTGGTTGATCCTCCACTTGTAAGCCTATTAGATGTTAGTAGATATTTAGAATCAAATATATATAAAAGAGTTCAATTGAAAAAAATAAATCCCACCTTAATACAAAATCCTATGCTAAAAAAGAAGGCATAAACTATGATGAAATTTTTGTACCTATAATGAAATGAAATATCATTTGTTGGAAATATAAGTGGGAAAGTAATACTGAGAGGGGGGGTGAATCAAATATTACCTACTTTTATCCTTTTCATCTGATAAAACTTTATGCATGACACAAACAAAAATTGATCATTGTAAGCAACTAAACATATAAAGCAACATAAATGAAATCACTCCTAACACCATGATTTTGGTAACCCAGAAACCCTTGAAAGGTAAAACTAGGGTGGGGATGACACCCACAAATCTTCACTACTATAGTAATAAGTTTTGCCTGTTAAGGCTTACAAAATGTGATCAATTCATTATCTACCCTGTGAAAGGTCTACTTTGTCAAAAGCTAAAAGACTTATATAGTCTACCTTGTTAAAGGATTTATAAACTTACAACAAAGTAAGCACTCAGTAAAGAGATTTACATAAAGTCTGTTAAGACTACTCAGTTAAGAGATTTACCTTGATACACTGGTCAAAATGTCTTAGTACTTGATCTTTCAGTTTGCACTAGTATGCAGATTATAGATCTCCTCTTTACTGTATATTGTTGATCTCTTCTATCTGATCTATCTTGATTCTATCCTTTCACTACTTAGCTCGGTCACTGGACTTTGTCTGAATACTTAACTATTCTAAATATATCTCTCTGATCATTCTCTCATACTCATTTTATCTCAATATCTCTTATCTCTCTGATTCACACTCTTCTCTTGGTTTAGATCTTGCCCTTATATAATAACAAAAATGTTTTACCGTTTCAAGATCTATAGTTTAGATTTATTTCTATTGCCACCTAAGCTATATAATTTTTTGATTGGCTCTAGGTATTACATAGGGATCAATGACAAAAAGATGGATGCGTAATTACCTCCATAATTACCTCAATAGATAAAATACAAAACATCATTATCATAAAAAATGGTTTACCTCAATCATTGTGCCATTCCAAACTTGTATGTCATTCTTGGCTAACTCAGCAAAAGTTATTCCTGGCACTCGGCATTAACTATACTTGGCATTGGTTAGGCTTCTTTGTCACTTGGTAATCATTGATATATGTAACTTGGCAACAACTATACTCAGCATATTACAAACACATAGTGACCATGACTTTACTTAGTAGTACTACTGCTCAATAAGTATACAATATATAACTCGGCCTTTACAAAATTATTTGTCGCAGTGATGACCGACCATCATTGCCTAGATATATGACTAAGTGTGAAGCTCTAATGGTCAAAAAAATTATAGAGATCTACAATCTCCCCCTTTGAAATTAGTGGCAAAAATACTTTGTCATGACATTTGTACTTACAATTACAAAAATATGTTTGTACTAGCCTAATACTCCCCTTGAGATATATATACATTCAAAATTTTTGTTACCTATCCCTTTTCAATCCTTGTCCATACTCGTGTCATGATGATTCCCCCTTGTTTTTGACATGATGAATTTCATCATCAGTAGGTAGCTCACAAATTTTCTCCAGAAAAGGTTTATGCAGCACCGTGATCATGTAGAGTGCATCCATCCAAGAAGTTGAAGCAATGTTTAAGACTTCTATCTGCACTTCTAAATCGGTAGCTAAACTGATGAGACTCTCAGTTGTGGACAAATGTGGATCACTCTAGATTAATTCTTTAGCCTTTTCTAACTTTCTCTGTATAGCCTCCAGATGAGGTGTCAAAATAGTTTGAATAGAGAGTAGGTGAAAATGAATCTTGCCATCATTAGCCATCAGCTCAGCTAACTTACCTTGGGTCTACATGATTTTTACATAATGTGCAGCACTGGTGTCTGCATGCAAGGTTAGGGACTGACTTGTAGCTTTAATCTCTTGCTTGAGAGTATCAAGCAATTGTTGATTCTCATTAGTGAACATTTCAACATTACATATTTTGGCCAATAGAGACTATCCATTCACAACTAATCCATTGGTCTCCTTTACCAAATTAGACATCTCAACCTATTTCACTACTATCTTGACATATATCTTCTCTAGTATTTTTGTCTCAAACCTCTATTCTGACCATTCGAATAACTTATCACTTGCATAACTAACTTCATTATTAACTTTTTGAACAATGTGTACAAGTTGTTCCAATATGGGAATGGAACTATTTACATCTGATAAGTCATATAATTCATTAAATATATCTTTTATTTCATGAAGAACCTATTTTTGCTGATGCTCCCTTCGGAGTTCTACTTGCCTACTTTTTCTTGTCAACAAATCCTTCATTATCTGCAATTTCTCATAAGAAAGGCTATCTGTATCCCATTTAGGAATAACAATGACTTCATCAATTGTTACCAAATCTTTCTCCTTTTGTACTCTTGGTGGGGTGCTTCCACTCAGCATCTATACAAGAGCTTTTATTGCCTCTTGCTCCTTTGGCTCTTGTTCTTCAATGAATTGTCCCTTGATATTTTATTCTTCTTTTCCCTTATCCCCGGCATGAGGACTAACAACTTGTTCATCTAACTTAATTCCTTGTTCTTCTTTGCTATGTTGAGGACTTTGAATTTTGTCTTCTTCTTTGTCTTCTTCCTCGGCAGATGGAGATTGAGTTAGTGGTACCAACTTGATGGGTTCCTCGGTAAGGCTTGTATCGACTAACTTGTCAATAGTAGCAACTTCAGGTAGAGTAGGATTCTCATCAACAAATTGTGTGCTAGTGATTGTGGGATAATCCATGACTTGTAACAGTACAGTGTTACTACCTGGCAGGGGTGTGTCAGTTCCTTTTGTGTTCTTTAAATCATCCTTAGTTAAGAATGAATTCTTAATGGGGCTCTCCTCCAGTATGTCAACAATGTGAACCTCAAATGTATCCTGTGTTTTCACTTCCTTAGGAGTACCAGTCTCCATTTTATTTTTCTTGGTTTTAGGTTCAACAACTATTGAAGTAGTAGCATCCTTTCCTTCATCCTGGGCAGGTAACAATCCAAACAATACCTTCCAAATTTTTAAACTTTCTTGTACAACATCTTCAACCTTGTGCTGAAGAATTAGATAGGCTCTAAGTTTAGGATCAAACTTGCCTCTATATTGCTCAATTACCTGTTTGATGTTGGCTAGGGTGAGAGTAGATTCAACTTGTGCTAATGTACTCTCCTATATTTCCTTCTTTTTTTGTAGAGCATACTCCCATTTTTGTGCAACCCTGTTGCATAATTCCTTTGGAATTCTATTTTCAATTTCAATTGGCAGCATCTTGAAAATGCATAACATTTCAAGAATAGCATCCTCAACTTTCTCTTTATCTCCAATGCTCATTTTTCCAAACTTTAATCTTTTAACCTCATCTACTGTTGCAGTTCTAGTAATCTTAAGACATAATTCATCAATAGTGAGTTGATGTGCACCTTGTTGAGTAACCTTCCCCTTCATTCCTTCATCACTTTCAATTTCTTCATCATCATCTTGTGTTAGAACAATTTTCCTTCTCGACTTCTTCACAACCTTAGTTGGCATTACCTTAGGTTGGGTGGATTTTCACTTAGCAGATGCAGGAGGCATCTTAGGAGTCTTGGCAGTAGTTCTTCTAGTTCTAGGCCTTAGTGATGGTGTCTTTGACACTTTACGCTTGAACACTCTTCTCTTTAGCAGGGACTCAACAATTACTAGTTTCTTCTCTTCTTCTTCTTCTTTCTCACTACTACTAGTTGCACTATGTTCATCTTCTCCCAATCCTTGGGTCAATTCTAGTTGTGCATCCTTCTCAGATTCTTTAACATAGTTTTCTAGATTTTTCACTATCTTCTTTCTTTTCCTCTTTGTGGTGGCAGCCAATAATCCCAAAGAGATCTTGGATTTGGCTTCTTCAAATGTTCCAAAGCGGGGTGCCTTATTATCAATTTCTTTAGCTAAAAAGGCTATGATTATAGCAGTAGCTTTATCTATGCTGAGTTCATAGGGTAAAGGCATTAACCATGAAACCCTAGGTAGAACTACTTGTAGATAAGTAAAATCTGTATCTACTAGAAAACATATATCCTTGCTATATTTCTCAATCAAAGACACAATGACTCTAGTCCTATTTCTCATCTTCTTCTTAAAATCAATGAAATAATTATCCATTATCCCTTCAAAATCATCACCAATCTGGTTTATAAAATCATTTATTTGAATAGTAATGGGTTTCTTCTTGTCCCATGTTACATCTCCATGTGTAGGAAAACACTTCTTGACATAAAAGAATAGACAGATCAGTAGGGAACCGAACTTACACAGAATTCTTCATCGTCCAGATGGAGTTTGAGTTCTTGTCAAGTTGAGTCAGCTGGAGCTCAGTAAGGTCATATGTGTGTCCTTTCTTAATTATCTTCCATGCCTAGTCCACTGCCATATAGGGGACGTTGTCCAACCGACTGGATTGATAAAACTTGAGCGAGATGACTCTAACAATGAAGTCACTTTCTAGATCATTTATGGTGGAAATTGCCATTCCCGGTTTGTTCCAAACTACTTGGGTGTTAGCTTGAATATCCTCTTTTCTTGCACATTTCATCATTCTCTTTCCTTCAATTGTAGGGTAACCAGTGACTTTGTGCATCATCTCCTTTGTGATCTTCACCGGTCCATCTTCCAGCCATAACTGCATGTCGTGTACTCGACCCAAAATGATCTTTATCCATTCCACTTTGAAATTTTGCTAGAAATTTAGGGCATGCACTAGCCCTTGATCGACAGCAACCTTATGTTCCAGCTTTAGCACTCCGTTGACACATAGTTTATCATATGCTTCCCTGATCTCGTAATCACTAATTTCTTCAATTTTGCACATATAGCAAGACCTAATGTCATTCATCAATAACACATTCTCTGGAATAGAAGATAGGGCTCCATTAAAATCTCTTTTAATAGCACTTTATGATATTGCCTTGAATACCTTTGGTTTGCAAACTTCATTACTTACAAGTTGCACATTGAAAACTTCTATCCCTTGTTTCTTGACTAGTGCAGATGAAGATGATGCCATTTTAAACTATAATTTTTGAAAAGAAAATATTTACTCGGTAAAGTACCTTTTTGTCAATAACCCTGTAGATGAATTTTGCCAATGGCACGCTGAGAAAATTTAGAATCACTTTTCTTAATGTGGTTTCACAAACTCTGAATCGCTCTCTGAAATCTCAAATAGCCTGGTGAAGTGAAATTAACGGCAACTTTCTACTTTATAGAATCTGAAAAAATAGGATTAGGGCCTCATAAATGCTTCATACAGGTTTTGGTGGTTAACAATTGCAAACACAAAAACTTGGTCGATATAACCATTGTGATATAGCTTGGCATACATAGCATTTCAACCATAGTAGGTGCTCATCATACATTGATAGCTCGACATCAAAAATGAAATTTTCTATTTTGCTCAAATATGTCCTAATGCATCTTTATCTATGCAGATGTGGACTTTTTCTCACTTCTATGTTAGGAACTGATGAAAAATAAGACTTTGCAAGAATCAGTTCCAATCATACCTTTCAATATTAATTAGAAGAGGTGTGATCACCTAATCCATTAGATTGGGTGATAACAGATGTGCTAGCTTCGCTTGAGTTTTCTTCTTCTTTCTTCCTCCATGTCTTTTCCATCTGATTCTTCAATTTCTCATGGATACCTTCATTCTGATTATCATCATTGCTCGACATAGGTGATCTACAATCTTTCTTTAAGTGACCGACCTTGTTACATTTGTAACAGACCATGCTTCCATTCATCCAGCTTTTATATTTGCCTCTAAAATGAGTCTTCATGCAATTTTATCTAATGTGTCCATATTTACTACAATAATGGCAATTATACCAAGTGTTTTAATCCCAATTGTAACAATTATGCTTTGTAACTAGCTTGGTTTGTTCATTTGATGACCACCTTGGTCTAGATCTGCATTCAAATGCCTTGTGCCCATATTTTTGACAATTGAAATAGCTTCCTTGAAACTTGGGTGAGGTGGATGAATTGCTAGCCTTAGATCTACATTCATGTGCTTGATTTCCACACTTCTTGCAGTTAAAACAATGTCCATTAAACTTAGGTTTAAAATCAGACTTACCATGTTTGCTTCTGCATATGTTTGTTGTATGTCCTGGCTTTCCACAGTGATGACATGTGGGCTTGGTGTTCTTTGGTTTAGCCATCTTCTGTTCTCCATTCTTTGATTATTCTCCTTCTTCAGCAGATGAATGTTCATTCAGTCCAAGTCCAGCTCTATCACCAGATCTTCTAGGTGATCTTAACAATTCTTCAAAATATTTTGCAGCTTCATTGGGTTTGTTCATCCTTTCATTGATTTCCTTTTCAGTTCTCAAATCATGTTTCAACTGATCATTTTCAGACCTTAGTTGATTGATTTCCATATCTTTCTTGCCCAATTCCTGATTAACCATCAGTAGCTGATTTACCATATCTAGTTGATTATTAGTCAACCTTTGCATGTCACTTGTTCTTTCATCTAGCCTGATTGCAATTTTTCTTTTATCTTCTTCAGCCATTGCCTTATCATCTTCAACTTTCTTTTCCTATTCCACTAATTCACAAAGTCTGACAGATTAAATTTCTTGTTCTCTCCTCAGAGTTTTGGTGTCATCATTTAGTATGGTATTTTTCTCCAGTAGTTCTTTTATAGCTTTATCACTATCAGAAGAGTTACCATTGTCAAATAGTCCAGAGATGTCTTCTTCTTTGTACTGTGGCTCATTTTGTTGAATTGCAATCTCTCTTCTCTTGCTCATGGATTTCTTCAATTCTCCTCTGGCTGCTTCCAGTTGCTGTAATGCCAGTTGTACTTCAATCTTTTGATTCTATATGATCTTCCCCAATTTATAAGCTTACATTATAAGATCTTTTTCCTCAAGTGGTTAGACTTCCTTAAGAGAAACCTTGTTGCTCTGATACCAATTGTTGGAAATATAAGTAGGAAAGTAATACTGAGAGGGGGGGGGTGAATCAAATATTACCTACTTTTATCCTTTTCATCTAATAAAACTTTATGCATGACATAAACAAAACTTGATCATTGTAAGCAACTAAACATATAAAGTAGCATAAATGAAATCACTCATAACACCATGATTTTGGTATCCTAGAAACCCTTGAAAGGTAAAACTGGGGTGGGGATGACACCCACAAATCTTCACTACTGTAGTAATAAGTTTTGCCTATTAAGGCTTACAAAATGTGATCAATTCATGATCTACCCTGTGAAAGGTCTGCTCTGTCAAAAGATAAAAGACTTATATAGTCTACCTTGTTAAAGGATTTATAAACTTACAACAAAGTAAGCGCTCGATAAAGAGATTTACATAAAGTCTATTAAGACTACTCGGTTAAGAGATTTACCCTGATACACTGGTCAAAATGTCTCAGTACCTGATCTTTCAGTTTGCACTAGTATGCAGATTACAAATCTCCTCTTTACTATATATTGTTGATCTCTTCTATCTGATCTATCTTGATTCTGTCCTTTCACTGCTTAGCTCGGTCACTGGACTCTGTCTGAATACTTAACTATTCTAAATATATCTCTTTGATCATTCTCTCATACTCATTTGATCTCAATATCTCTTATCTCTTTGATTCACACTCTTCTCTTGGTTTAGATCTTGCCCTTATATAATAACAAAAATGTTTTACCGTTTCAAGATCTACGGTTTAGATTTATTTCTACTACCGCCTAAGCTATACAATTTTTTGATTGGCTCTAGGTATTACATAGGGATCAATGACAAAAAGATGGATATGTAATTACCTCTTTAATTACCTCAATAGACAAAATACAAAACATCATTATCATAAAAAATGGTTTACCTTGATCATTGTGCCATTCCAAACTTGTATGTCATTCCTAGCTAACTCGGCAAAAGTTATTCCTGGCACTCGGCATTAACTGTACTCGACATCGGTTAGACTTCTCTATCACTCAGTAATCATTGATATATGTAACTCAGCAACAACTATACTCAGCATATTACAAACACATAGTGACCATGACTTTACTCGGTAGTACTACTACTCGGTAAGTATACAATATATAACTCGGCCTTTACATAATGACCAACCATCATTGCCTAGATATATGACTAAGTGTGAAGCACTAATGGTCAACAAAATTATAGAGATCTACATCATTTGTGTTTTGTCAGCCCTTTGGATAGAAAATAGATTGAAAGTGCATCAAAATGTTTTTAAGTTTTCATTCTTGAATGGTGATATCAAAGAAAGAATATATATATGACTCAACCTTAAGGTATGTAGATAATGGAAAGGAACACTATAAATGCAAGCTTCTAAAATTATGGTATACTTTGAAATAAGCTCCTATGTTTGGTATGAAAAAAAAAATTATTTATTTTAGTTTCTCCAATTTTATCTACTTTCAAAATGTTACTTATATTATAGTTTCTTGTAAGTAAATGAAGGAAATGTGATAAAATCTAATTAATTAATTTCTAGGGAATTGTGATTAAAATTAATTAATTAATTAATTAAATGAATATTCTAGGAAATTATTTTGAGGCATATAAACACTTATTGCACAATTAATTACCTTTTGTAGGTTCCCACAAAATCACTGTATAGGAATAGTAGGAGTGTAGAAAATGAGAAATGTAAGAAAATGTACAATATGAAGATCTCCTAAGTAGATTTTTTGTTTACATAAGCATTTTTAATTGGATCACAAATGTTTATGAATTAATTTATAATTATTATTTTTAACCTTTTTACATTTAATTTTTTTATAGTAGTGGTTTTCTCTCGTGAATGCATTTTAGGATCTATATAGGTTAACTTATATTGCTCGTGTTTCTAACATGTTAGTTATGCATTTCAATAGAAGAGTAATTGTTATGGGGTATTTTAAGAGAATATTGTATAGATTTCACCACATGGACCATGATCATTTACATAAATATTTTGACACATGGAGATGATAGTTTATTTTAAGATTTATTTGATTTTTCTATATGAATGATATTTTCAGGTTTTGAATATTTTTAAGATAGAGTGGTTTCTTTGATTTAAATTTTGTAAGTATTTTATAATAATAAAAAAACAAATCATCAGTATTTTTTGTAAAGATAAGACACTTCATTAAATAAAATAAATCTTGAGTAATTATAAAATACTCTTAAATGTGGTCAAGTAAAATGCATGAATGTGATAAAATTTCAAGATTGATAGATGGAACAACTAATGAAAAAGGTTTCATAGAGGGTGGAATAATAATTTATAGGTGGTATGTGAAGAGATTCAAAATTCAAATGACATCATTTCTCTTATAGTTTAGACATTACCATGAATTACAATATATGTTGAGACATTTTATCAATTAAAGAGTTTCATGGTTTTTTATTTTTCTCATACTTGTAAAATGTTTGGTGTAATTGATATGCATTGCATTAGGTGGATATAATAAGGGAACATGGATTCATCCTTTGCTAGTGATATATGAAAATGGGTAGAGATGGAGAGAACTAGAGATTGTTTTTACTAAGGTCAAAAGAAATAAAAAATATGTGATTGAAGAAGAAATGAATGAAAAATTTGACAATGATTTTGAAATAAAGGCTTCTATTAAAGTTCTTCTAAACCGATTAATCTGTATTTAGGAACTCATGAAGGTAGTGGATGATACACCTTTGATTGGCAATAGGGATACAATATGCCCAAACTTCACTTTTATATGAAATAATTAATTAGTAGGTGCAACATTGCTTTTGTTGCACAATCCACTAGGGGAGATACAATATGTTTTGTGGCTATAAAATAATTTCTACTTGTGTATGTATTTAATACCTTCATGAAATTAGTTTTCTATGAATCAACTCAAATTAAGCTAATTTAACCTTTAAAATCTATTGAATTAAAAGTTCAAAGGAATAAACATCTCATTGATCTCTAATTAAAGAAGCTAATGAAATTCTCTCAGCTGTCATCCATTAGAGACAACTCTAAAGTGAGAATTTAAATGCTAAATGATGAACTAAATGGCTATCTTTTCTCAATTATACTAAAATGCTTAAACTATGTTTTCAAAATCAAATTGAATTTTTAAATAAGGATGCAATTACTAAACGAGAGTGGATCCTTTTCTCCTGATTTTTGGTCTCTATTTATAGATTTTTCCAAGCTTAGTGGGTGGAGTAAGTTTAACCATGATAAATTTTATGTCAAGTTGATGGTTTCAAATGGTGAGATAATTTAAATATTTTTTCCTCAAAGATTGGGACAAAGAGACAAAATGAGTGGTTTTGATTCATTCTCAAGATGAGTGATTGGGAATCCATTTGGATTTCATCCACGTGAACTTAATTCTCAATTCCCATTGGTTTATTTAATTCCTTCCCTTGTGGTATGTGAGAATTTTTATGAATTAATTAATTGATTTATTTAATTTTCTTTAGCCATGTGTACCCCTTGAATGGGTTGGATTTGATATACTTCAAGTATACAAAAAAATTAATTAATTGTACAATTAAATGATCTTTTAGATTTAATTAATCCTCCTTGGTTTTGATTTCAATTAATTTCCAATTTTTGCCTTTGATTTCTCACTTAGATTAACCTGACTATTTTTAGGTATCTACAAATTCCCCTCTTTGAATCAGTATGTGAAGCACACTGGTTCAAAGAATATCCAATGTTTGATTAACTGATTTCTGATTTGATCTTGATGAAACCCTAATTGATTGATGATGGTGATCCTCATTATGACGATGGATTCTGGTTATGATGCTTTATTTGAATAGATTCATCGATTTCGATGCCCCACTAATGAATTCAAAAATTTTGTGTTTGATTTATAATTTGAAATGAATTCTCCAATTTAAATCAATAATAATGATATGATTGCATGCAACTTGGAAATGAAATGGAATGCGATTTGATGAAAAAATTCATTTGTGATCGTCTTTTAATAAATCTTCGTTCACTTCGATTTTATTTCCAATAATTACGTGATAATTCACTGATGAGAATGCCCCTAATTCTAAAAATTTTAGTGATGAAATTTGACCCTTGGTCAAATTTTCCACTAGACAACCCTTTTTAAGTTAAAAGGCTATATATAGGGATAAAAAAGCCATTTTTACTATTCATTTTTAGTTTTACCCTTTGAATTTTATCTACCATTTTCTGTAAAATCAGTCATGGTGGTCCCCATTTGAGAGCATTAGTTCAAGAGAGGCTGAAGATATTAGTGCCCACCTAACTATGGACCTCCTATGAGTACCCTGATCTACGTCTTTTGTCAAATTTGTCATCTAATTGTAATTTTTTTAGGTGTTGTTAGGTTGTTGTTTTGCAAATTCAATGAAATAGCACATAGGATAGATTCAATAGTGCGTATAAAATTATTTTATCATGTTCACATTGTTGAATAATGTGTATAAGTGATGAAATGACATGTATAAGATGATGCCCTAGGTAGGTTTTCACACGTCCAATAGGATAAATAGCGCTTAGGGTTAGGTCACCAAAAATTAATATTTTGATAGCGTGTACACCAATTTAAAATAGTGTATTCTATAGGAAATGGCACTTATATGTCGTTTCAATGAACTTGATAAATGTTTTAGTGTGTATGATAAAAATAGTAGTGTGTACAAGTTTTAATGTGTATAACCCAATAAATGATGCGTAGCTGACTTTTTAAAATTTTTACCCGATTGATAAACTTGTTCAATTTCATTGATTTTCATGATCGATCAATAAATGAAAATAATTGATCTTGTGATAAAAACAAGTGGTTTGATATCAGTTTTGATCATGCTTGATGAATGTTGATTGTCAATCCTATTTGATTGGTATGATTGGTTTGATTTGATGTTTTTTGTCTTCTCTGTTTAGATTTATGAAAATGATGATGATGTTGTTAATAGGATTCAATTTGATTGAGTTACATGATGATTCACTTTAGATGATTGATTAGTGATATGATGTCACTTGATTCAATAGGTTCACCTTTAGAAGTCATATGTCTTGGGTTTGTATCCTTGGCCATTACATATGGTCGATTAGTTGAATGCTCAAGAGAGGATTGATTGGTTGTTGAGGGTTGATTTTCCTCTTGGACATGCCTCAATTCTACATGAATTGGGGTCTCCTTACAACTATGGCAAAGCGATGATAGTGCATCCATAATAAATTTCATTTATTGATGGGTGAGATAACGATCACCCCTAAGGATGTATATCAATTGCTATGGATTCCAACTCATGGCAAGATTGTTTACTATGATCAACTGTATGATGAGTCAGTCTATAGACATTTGTTTGGAGATGTAACCATTGGGGATGAAAAAATTCCATGGGCTCAGTTCATCTCTTTTCCTATTCTTTCTACTATTTTGGGTGTTTTGATCGATGGGTTTTTGTTACCGGATAGGACAGGTCACAAATTTTTTCATGGCCCGGGGAAGGATTTTGGAGGATATGATTGCACAACCATGTCATTTTGACTGGGGTATATGCGTATTGGTATAGTTGTACATCATGAGTTGCATCATATTTTATATTGACATGGTGCAGATTTATCTACCGGTGCCATCTTATTATAGCTCTGTTGGGAGCATATTCTTATCACTAGGTCTGTTGTAGCTTGTGCTAGAGATCCTAGATGGCCTTTTTCTTACATTTATTATTGAGTATCATCTGGGAAAGGTTGATTATTGGTGCTACATATTAGATGATATTGATCAGGTTAGATGGTGACCTTACATTATATGTGAGACCTGACAAGAGGATGATACAGAGTTACCTTTTATGTGTATGCATCGATGAATTATTGACTAGAATCCTTTGGTTATTGGGTTATTTTTCTTTCATAGGGTACTCCATCAGTTCAACCAGATACAAGGTATGTCAGAGGGTTTGACTTTGTATGCCCAAGTATAGGTTGAGAGGTCCTTCTAGGGTCCTCAAATTGATTATTGACTAGCCTGAGATGAGATCTTTGGTTTACCTCACTTGGCCTAGGATATAAGAGATCACATTTTTGATGTAATGATGACAAATGATTATGATTAGTGGTTTAGTGAGCATCCTTTCCCTTGGTTTATTGATTTTGTAGAGCCTGTCCTTGATATTGATGATAGATATGATGATGATGATGATGATGGGAGAGGGGAGAGAGCTGGGAGAGCTAGGCAAGGGAGGAGAGGTGGGAGAGGAGGTAAGATTGGTAGGAAGGTTATTTCCCAAATACTTATTAGAGGTGGTGGTTGGAGGATGCATGGTAGTGGAATGAGCATGAGAGGAGGATGAGTTAGGATGAGAGGAGGAGTAGCAAGAGCTATCCATCAGGTGATGGTTATAGGTTGGGGTCAGAATAGACTGTGGGTAATTAGATAGGTACTAGCTCCATAGGTTGGCCCAGTTTCTCAAGTTCCACTAGCACAGGCAGTGCAGGTACTAGATATCCTGGTTCAAGATGTACGATCTTTGCAGTCTAACATGAAAGAGATGAGGAGTTAAATGACCCATTTTAGTGCTATAATGTATACTTTTATGGCTTAGATGGCTTAGCATGGCACACAACTTGGTTCTAGTAGAGGTATAAGAATAGATACAAATGATCTAGGTTCAAGTGCAGGTGGATCAGATACAAGTACAAGTGTAGGTGGTACTAGTCGAGCATTGATTTACCACACTTTGATGTATCATATTTATCATATTGATTAGGATATTGTTGATATATTTCATGGACCTTGATAGATATTTGATGGACACTCTTTACTTTTGATGTCATTATATATTGGACATTGATTTTTTGATGATATGCAATTCTACATGCTTCTATCTATATGTTTATTTTTGTTCTTTGTTGATGCAAAATGTTATGGATGCATTTATTTTACTTTCTTTGGATGTATGCCTTATATATGATATAGCTTAGATGGATGCAAAATGAAAATAAAATACTTTTATTTTACTAATTTAATGACTAATGATTTTATTGAATAATGATTAATAAATTTATGAATCTATATATACACTTTTATGAATCTTAAATGGATATGCAATGTGCAATGGATGGTTTAATTTGAACTTAATAATTATTAATGAATAATAGATAATGGATAATGGTTTAATAAATGCAACTTACTCACTAATGGATAATGGATAATGAATCTAATGCAACTTAATGACTACTGAATAATGGATTATGAACTTGATGATTAATGGATATGGATAATGTAAATTAATGATTAATAAAAATAGATAATGGATTTAATGCAGTTAATTTGAATGCAATGAACCTAATGAAATTTTGTTTTTTTGTCCAACATACTTAATCAAGTAAAGTAATGATGAACCCTTTTTTATTCTACTCAACTTTGCCCCCTTTTTGTTTATGTGTTTTGAGAAAAAGGATCCACATGCAAAATAACATGCAATATAATCTAAAATGAATGTAGCTAGCTATCTCTATTCAACAAAATAAGCATGCTATTTTCATTATTGAGCTATTTGAAATTGAAATTGGTACAGTCCTCACTGGTTCAACTATGATGATATGAATACCTATTTCCTTCTGAATATGGCACATGAAGCTGCTACAACTGTCACTGGTTAAATTTTCAATCATGATAGTTCGAATACCACTTTCATCGGATTCAATATTGCAAGTGAACTTTGGGATTAAGATATGGAAGATCAAAATGACCAAGGTATCATGTTGCGTAAACAGACAAATATTTTGGTTTCTCTATATGTACATGTCCTCGATGATTCTTTGATGATCATGTCATTAGATGGATAATACATACTATAAAGCTTTAATCTTAAGAAAATCATGTATAAATGAAGAAAATATCATGCTTTTATCATCGCTCTTCTAGTCCAAGAGTCCATCGATTTAAAAAATCACAATTTCATCAATCAAGTAACACTTCAAAAAAATTTGCCCTTTTTTTTCAAATCCATATTTCAAGTAGAAATTCATCCATTTTAATATTTTTTTGGTTATTTTTAATCATGGTAAAGATAAGATCATGTGAAATCAAGGATCAAAGTGTTAATCATTGTAAGCTCCAAATTTGGATTAATATTTGAATTGAAGTTCTAAGAGTCATGCTTGTGGCTAGATGCATTTATTTGTATCAATTAGTGTATGTTTGATGAATCACTTTGATTTAAGATAAAATGCTTCCAGTTTAATTCCATCACAATATTGGACTTAGACAATTTTCCAGATTATGACAAAATCCTTGGGTATTTACAAATGCAACTTTGGGATTTATTATGCAATATGTACAAATGATGGTAAATGCAATATATACAAGAATGAAAAGGAAATGCAGATGAATAATGAGACTTGAATTGAATTTAAAATGACACCTATTTACCATTTTTTCACTAATTGAATTTATTGCTCTTTTCCTCCTTTATATGCTTTTTTTTTCTACCAAGGCATCTATTTGCTAGGTTTTCACCAAGGCACTTTTTTTCTTTTTCATTCTTATTTTGTATTTTTTTCCATATTTTTTATCACCAAGGCGCCTATTTTCTAGGTTTTCACTAAGATAACAATTTATTTTAGGATCCATATTTGAATGTTTTTACTTTCTTCATGCTCAAATTTGCACTTTTTTTTTTCTTCAGGAACTCTTTTTGCTATTTTTGGATTTTTTCAAGCTCACTTTTTCTATACAAAGTTAATGTGATGCTATCTCATCTGATATTATGATACTCTTTCCCACTTATACTCTTTCAATTGCTTTAGGTATAAAACCTCTTTAGGTGTATGCTATTAATAGGTTCTTGCAATTCTTATCCATCACAATCAGCTAATTTGTATGTCCATGTTCTAAAGGAAGATGTAATGATGACAGGTCCTAACTAGTTTTCTTATCATTTTCCTTTTTTTTCTCTTTCTGCCCAATTCTTAGGATTTTCTCTTAATACCAGGTCTCCTACTTGAAATTCCTGTGGCTTGATGTGTTTGTTGTAGTTTCTTGACATTCTATTTTGATACACCTTGAGATGATCATATGATTGTTAACACTCATCAAGTAACTCTAACTCTTGGAGTCTTGCGACTCTATAATTAGCCTTTGTCAACAATCCATGTAATGAAACCCATAAAGATGGGATCTCTACTTCTAGAGGTAATACTGCTTCAGCTCTATATACTAATGAGAAATGTCTAGCTCCCATTGGTGTTATCACACTTTTTTTATATGCTCATAGAGTTGGATTTATTTGAATGTGCCAATCTCTTCCTTAGTTATCCATTGTTCTTTTCAATATCCTTAGGATTTTCTTATTATTTTCTTTTTCTTATGCATTTCCTTGTGGATAATAGATGGAAGATGAATGATGAATAGTATGAAATTTCTCGCACAACTCCTTTATGTATTTGTTCTTGAAGTGCTTGACATTGTATATTATTATGGTATGAGGAATTCCATATCTACAAATTATATGGTTCAAAATTAACATTGAAATTTATTTTCCTATTGCAGTAGATAAAGGCACAACTCTAACCCATTTGGTGAAATATTCTATTGCGGTGATTATGAACTTATGACCATTGGATGATGGTGGATAAATCATCATGATTAAATCTAACCCCAACTAATAAAAGGGCCAAGGAGTGGTCATTGGATGTAGTTCTTATGTTGGAACATGAATTAAATTTCCATCGTATTGACACTGTTGGCATATCTTGGCAAAATGGCATGCATCCTTTTCCAAGGATGGCCAATAGTACCCCATCCTTTGAATTTTATTAGCTAAGGTCAACCCATTCAAATGCAATCCATAGATTCCCTCATGGACTTATTGCAAAGATTATTTTGATTCCACCTCCTCTAGGCACCTGATCAATATTTTGTCAAGACTCTTACAATACAATGTGTCTAACACTATGGTATAACGGGAGGCTTGTCTTATAAAGTTTCTTTTTTGGTTTTGGATTTGGTCCAAGGGTAAGGTTTGATCTTTCAAATAAGTATAAATGGATCTTTACCAAGGAGAGTCAAAAAATAAAATGATTTGGGAATTAGGTATTTCAAATGCAGGTTTTTCCAACTCTTCTACCAAGAATTCATATCTCGAGCTTTGATCTGACATCTATAAGGGTGGAGCTAATGTCGCCATGACATCTACTACTTTGTTCTTTTCTATTTGTACTTGATCAAATGTGATCAAAACAAAGTACTTCTTTAGATCATCTATCATATTTTTATATGGTATCAACTTGTCATCTTTTGTCTAGTACGCGTCATTAATTTTATTATGACTAGTTATGAATCACCATAGACTTGTAATTCTATCACTTTCCATTCTAAAACCATTATAATGCCTATGAAAAGTTCTTCATATTAAAAAATATTATTAGTACATGGAAATAAAAGCTTGTATGATTTTGGAATTATGGAGCCTTGAGCCATGGTCAGTAATATGCCTGCTCCTCAGCCATGTTGGGTGTAAGAACCATCGAAGTAGAGTTTACAATTTTTTTCTTTAATGTTTATGATTTATGCACTTGGGAATTCCACTTGAATAGGGTATTCATCTCTCAAAGGTTCTTCTGTGAGTTGATATGCTATGAATTGGCCTTTTATTTCCTTTTATCTCTGTATTCTATTTCAAATTCTGATGAAGGGTGCTCCCCTTAATGCCACAAACACATAACAGAAATAGAGAAACAACAACAATATGCAAGAACAGAAAATTGGCTTCTTATTATCTCCACAAATGTGGAATTACAAACTTTCAGAATTACAATATGCAAAGCCACATGGGCATTCCCTTACAATATTCTGTTGGACAAAGCCTCGAACTATTACCTAGATCTACTACCCAGAACTATTCTGAACTACCTAAGACAATAATACAGCCTTCCTTATATAGGCAATTTTCCACCGCCTGGGAAGGTTCCAGAATTTTAGCCAATAAGGCCGACTAACTTAGAATTATTTTATTTTACATTTTATTACATCATAGTCGGCTCAAGATAACCTTTGAAACCTAAACAGAAATTTTGAAGAAAATTATTTTTCGCCATTTCAGGTGGCCCAACTTCTGAAGACCATAAGTCATCACCAGCTGACCCGCTCGGCTATTATAACCCCATTTTGGAAACACCACGAAGTGCTCTACAGGCTTGACCCGCACAAGTGCTCGTCACCCAAATTTTTGACCTCATCTGGGGCCTCTAAAGCCTTCAAAACTAAGTTCAAAGTTTCTGTACCCTGCTGCCAATACCGAAAATCTTCAATATCTTCCAATATACACTTGATCTGGCAATGAAACTTTACTGGCAGACTTATATGACCAAAATGAACCTCCAAGAAAGAAATAAGATCATTCTGAGCACATACAAAAATTACCAAAAATAGTAACTTTCCATAAATAGCAGCTTTGCACAAAATAGCCCTTATTGAATACAAAAATAGAAATATTTTGGGTGATGCAAGATTGCTCTTACACCCAGGATGCTCCTGCATCAGACACCCGGGGTAATTTGAGAAGTGACCCTGTCACGACTCAGGTATGCAGAGGAAAACCAAGACGGCTAACCTCCTCCTTTGTCAGCCATGATGAATCTTCAATAGGTCATCCTTTCCATTTGACCAGATATTCTTCATATGTCATGTTCCTTGTGCTTCTGCCAACACGACTATCCAATATATCTTCGATCTCCTTAGTGTCTAAACTAGTTGCTGGAATACTCCACTGTGTTGCTGTGATCTCATCTTCAACACCTCCTTCATGATACTCTGTCAGATCTGAAATGTTAAACACTGGTGAAATATTTAGCTCAGTAGGTAATTCTACCTCATATGTGTTTCCTGAATCATGTTTCTTCAGTATCCTACATGGTCCAAACTTCTTCATTTTTAGCTTGTTATATGTACCAATTGGAAACCGCTCCTTCCGCAAATGAACCATGACTTCATCACCAACTTGAAATTCCTTATACCTCCTTTTCTCATTTGCCTTAGCCTTATACTGTGCATTCATCTTGGTAATATGCTTCCTCACCTCCTCATGGATGTTCTTCAAGTGTTCTGCAAAATCCTCAGCTTCAGCACTACTTATTTCTCCTTTATCTATCTTCCTCAATTCAGATGCATTTCTTGGACTACTTCCATATACAATCTGGAATGGTGATTTACCAGTGCTTCTATTGACAGAATTATTGTATGCAAATTCCGCCTGTGATAAAATCAAATCCCATCCTATTGGCTTATCTCCAACTAAACATCTCAGCAAATTTCCCAAGCTCCTATTCACCACCTCTGTCTGTCCATCAGTCTGTGGATGATGTGATGAACTAAACTTCAAATCTGTCTTCAACTTCTTCCACAATGTACGCTAGAAATATCCAACAAACTTAGTGTCCCGATCTGAAACTATGGTCTTTGGCAAACCATGAAGTCTCACTACTTCTCTGAAAAACAATTCTGCTACATGAACAACATCATTAGTCTTCTTGTAGGGAATAAAATGTGCCATCTTTGAAAATCTATCAACTACCACAAAAATTGAATCGTGTCCCCACTGTGTCCTTGGTAAACCAAGAACAAAGTCCATGCTGATATCCTCCCAAGGCTTCTCGGCTACAGATAATGGCTGATACAACCCTGTATTCTGCTTCACTCCTTTTTCCATCTGACATACTTTGCAACTCTGTACAAACTTCTTCACATCTTGCTGCAACTGTGGCCAATAATAATTCTCACTAACCAAACCAAAGGTTTTGTCATGACCAAAATGTCCAGCCAATCCTCCGCTATGCTTCTCCTTGATGAGATTCTCCCTCATAGAACTTCATGGAATGCACAACTGACTCCCTCTGAATAGCATATCATCCTGGATGATGAAATCCAACCATATCATCCTGTCTAGAGTAACAGGTTCTGTACAAGCTTTCCAAGCTTCACCAAAATCAGGATCCTCTGGATACAAATTCTTGAGTTCCTTGAACCCAACCACTTCAATCTGCATTTCTGTCAACAATAGTTGCCTTCTGCTAAGAGCATCTACAACCCTATTAGACTTTCCACTCCTGTGTTTCAAAACAAATGTATAACTCTACAAAAACTCAACCCACTTCAAATGCCTTTGATTCAATTTTCCTTGACTATTCAAATATTGTAAAGCTTGATGATCAGTATACAAAACAAACTCTTTAGGAAGTAGATAATGTCTCCACTTCTTTAATGCCTGAACTATAGCATAAAATTCTTGATCATAAACAGAATATTTCCTCTTGGCATCATTTAACTTCTCACTGAAATAAGCAACAGGTTTACCTTCTTGGCTCATAACAGCTCCTATTGCAGTACCACTAGCATCACAATCTACTTGAAACACCTTATTAAAATCTGGAAGTGCTAAAACAGGTTGTTCTGTAACTTTTTGTTTCAATAATTGAAAACTCTTTTCTGCTCCTTTAGTCCACTTAAACTCTTTTCTATCCCCTCTCATTGTTTTAGTCAAGGGTCCATAAATACTGCTAAAATTTCTGATAAAATTTTTGTAAAAGCTAGCTAGACCATGAAAAGATCTTACCTCAGTAGCACTCCTTGGAGTAGGCCATTCAAGGATAGCCTGTACCTTCTCTGGGTCCATTTTTAGACCTTCTACTGAAACTACAAATCCCAAATACACCAACTCTTTCTTCACAAAACTGCACTTCGTCAAATTAATCAACAATTTTTCTTCTCTCAACTTCTCAAATACCATATGAATATGCATCATATGCTCATCCAATGTCTTACTAAAGATCAAAATATCATCTAGGTAAACAATGACAAACTTACCCAGAAATTTTTTCAGAACCTCGTTCATGAGCCGCATGAAAGTGCTCGGTGCATTGGTTAGCCCAAAAGGCATGACTAACCACTCATATAGTCCTTCCTTTGTCTTGAAGGCAGTCTTCCATTCATCTCCTTCTCTGATCTGAATCTGGTGATATCCACTCTTCAGATCTATCTTTGAGAAATACACAGCTCCACTCAAATAGTCCATAATATCATCCATTCGTGGCAATGGAAACCTATACTTGATTGTGATCTTGTTTATTGCTCTGGAATCTATACACATCCTCCATTATCCATTCTTCTTTGGTGCTAATACCGCTGGTACAGCACAGGGACTCAGACTCTCACAGATCAATCCTTTTTGTAACAGTTCATGTACTTGTCTGTTCAACTCCTCACTTTCTGCAGGTGTCATTCTGTGTGCTGCCTTATTAGGAAAACTCACTCTTGGGATCAAGTCCATCTGATGACTGATCTTCCTGACCAGTGGTAATCCATCACGCACGTTATCGGATACAATATCTTGAAACTCATTCAACAAATCTGCAACTTCTACAGGAACATCTTCTACTTTCTCTTTACCAGCTTTTGGAATTAAAGCAAAACATACATGCTCATGCCTCATACCATCTAGCAAATTTCTTCCATCAACAAAAGTTATCCTTGCATTACCACATACCTTTTCTTCAGTCTCCTTCAATGGTTTTAGCTTATGCCGCACTCCATCCTTTGTCAGGGAATAGGTATTCACACGACCATCATGTACAGCACATCTGTCAAACTGCCATGGTCTACCCAACAACATATGACATGCATCCATAGATATGATATCACACAATACCTCATCTTGGTATCCACCAATCTTGAACTTCACCAGGCATTGTTCATTGACCATGACCTTGTGGTCATCCTGTACCCAAGCAATCCGATATGGATGTGGGTTTTTCTATCTCTTGAGCTTCAACTTTGTCACCACCTCTTCTGACACCAAATTGTCAGTGCTTCCACTATCAATGATCACATCACAACATTTACCTTCACACTTGCACCTGGTGCGAAACAGGCTCCTCCTTTGCTCAGGTTCATTCTCACCACTCAACAGGACTCTTCTGTTAATCAACGTTTCTCCTCTTTTAGCATCTTCAGAATTTGATGATCTGGCATCTTCATCTACATGTGCAACTATGGCCTGGCCTTCATTTCTTCTGTCTATTCTGCCTTGGCGCTGAGGACATTCAAATGCCCTATGACCTTCTTCTCCATAGTGAAAACATGTTCCACAGAAGCCACCTCTTCCAGATCCTTGTTCTCTTCCTCTTCCTCTCTGATCTCTATTATTCTGATCCTGGAAGCGGTTGGAATTATTTCCTCCCTGATTTTGACTGCTACTGGCCTCATCCTTCTTTTTTGGATCTTCATTTCGGCCACCATATGACCGTCCACTAGATCGTCTATTGCGACCTCTTCCGTTTTGTCTGCTCTCAAACTTCTTGTTCAGCTTTTCCTCTACTTTTAGGGCAAACTGATATGCCTCTTCAATACTGTTCATTCAAACCAGATTCAGCTCCTCCTGAATGCTTGGCCTTAACCCATTAAGGTATCAGGCAACTTTCTCCTTATCAGCTTCTGCATGGCCTGTTCTGATGAGAAGTCGATAGAACTCCTCTGTATACTCCTGAACAGATCTTCTTGCTTGCTTCAAACTCTGCATTTTCTTCAGTAGGTCAAGCTCATAATCAATAGGAATGAACTGTCACTTCAATTTATCTACCATCTGATCCCATCTCATGATTTTATCTTTCCCTCTTCTATTTCACTCCAATTGAATTTCTTGCCACTAGATCTTCGCATGACCTTTCAGTCTGGCCTTCGCAAATTTGACCCTATTAGGATCCTCAACATCTTCGTACTCAAAATATTCCTCACATTCATTGATCCAGTCGATCAATTCCTTTGGGTTAAGATTTCCAGAAAATGTAGGAACTTCAATCTTAGGTCTTTTCCCAATCTTGGAAATCGCCCGAAAAAGTCTTTCTTCCTCCTGGTTCACAATTTCAGCTTCTCCTTCTTGATATTCTTCTTCGGCTTCATCCTCACTTTCGTCTCTGACATTAAGATTCATTCCTCTATGAATCTCTTCTTGTAATGCTCGCACTTGTCTCTGTAGCTCTCTAACCTCAGGTGTTACAACACCAGCTCTTCCGCAACGTTCCCTTCGTGGAGGCATTTTCGTGATGCGCGCTGAAACCCTAGCCACGGTCCTGGTGCAAACTGCCTCACAGTCGGTGATCTGTTTACACACTCAAGAACTCCTGCTCTGATACCACCTGATGAAGGGTGCTCCCCTTAATGCCACAAACACATAACAGAAATAGAGAAACAACAACAATATGCAAGAACATAAAATTGGCTTCTTATTATCTCCACAAATGTGGAATTACAAACTTTCAGAATTACAATATGCAAAGCCACATGGGCATTCCCTTACAATATTCTGTAGGACAAAGCCTTGAACTATTACCCAGATTTACTACCCAGAACTATTCTGAACTGCCTAAGACAATAATACAGCCTTCCTTATATAGGCAATTTTCCACCACCTGGGAAGGTTCCAGAATTTTAGCCAATAAGGCCGACCAACTTAGAATTATTTTATTTTACATTTTATTACATCATAGTCGGCTCAAGATAACCTTTGAAACCCGAACAAAAATTTTGAAGAAAATTATTTTTCGCCATTTCAGGTGGCCCAACTTCCGAAGACCATAAGTCATCACCAGTTGACCTGCTCGGCTATTATAACCCCATTTCGGAAATGCCACAAAGTGCTCTACAGGCTTGATCCACGCAAGCGCCCATCACCCAAATTTTTGACCTCATCCGGGGCCTCTAAAGCCTTCAAAACTGAGTTCAAAGTTTCTGTACCCTGCTGCCAATACCGAAAATCTTCAATATCTTCCAATATACACTTGATCTGGCAATGAAACTTTACTGGTAGACTTATATGACCAAAATGAACCTCCAAGAAAGAAATAAGATCATTCTGAGCACATACGAAAATTACCATAAATAGTAACTTTCCATAAATAGCAGCTTTGCACAAAATAGCCCTTATTGAATACAAAAACAGAAATATTTTGGGTGATGCAAGATTGCTCTTACACCCAGGATGCTCCTGCATCAAATTCACTTAATACCATGACCCATTTAGATAACCTTCCTATTAAGTCTATTTTTCTCAATAGATACTTGAAAAGATCAATCTTAGCTATGAGTTTGATTTTGTGTGCCAACATATAATGTCATAGTTTTTTTCAAGCAAAAACTACTACCAAACATGCTCTTTCTATTAAGCTATAATTCAACTCATATTTTACTAAAGTGCTTCTTATATAGTAGAATGCCTTCTCTTTTCCATTATCATCTTCTTGAGCCAATAGTACACCTAAGGAATGATTTGTCACTGAAATATACAATATCATAGGCTTGCCTCTTATTGGTGGCATCAATATTGATGGATTCATGAGGTATTTCTTGAGGAGTGCAAAATATTCTTTACATTTATCATCCCATTTGAATACTACGTCCTTGTGAAGGAGTTGAGTAAAAGAGTGACACTTTTTTGCTAGTTGGGAAATGAACCTTCTTATGGATTAGAGCCTTCATTGGAGAGATCTCATTTGGATCATGTTTCTTGGTGCCCCCATCTACATTATTTCTTTGAATTTTGTAGGGTCTACCTCAATACCATTTTCTGAAACTATATACCCTGGTAATTTGCCAGATTGTACCCCAAAGGCACACTTTTTTGGATTTAATCTCACTTTGAATTATTCAAGCCTTGTGAAAATTTTCTCTAAAATTGGCAAGTGTTCTTTTCTTGAATGTTTTTTTGATAGTATATCATCCACATAATCCTCCAAGAATTTGTGCATCATCTCATGGAATATAGTGGTCATGGCTCTTTGGTATGTCACTCCTACATTTTTAAGACTGAAGGGCATAACATTCCAACAAAATGTTAACCAAGAAGATGTAAAATCCATCTTATTTTTATCTTTGGGAGAAATTTTTATTTGATTGTACCCACTAAATCAATCCATAAGAAAATACATAGAGTGACCTACTGTCAAATATACTATTGCATCTATGCTTGGTAAGGGGAAATCATCTTTTGGGCATGCTAGATTAAGATCTCTAAAATCCATGAAAATTATGATTGATTTATCTAGTTTTGAAATAGACACAGTGTTGGAGATCCAATCGGCATAATCAATATCTCTAATGAAACCCACTTTTAATAACTTCTCCAATTGAGCTTTGACAAGTAATACAATATGTTGGTGCATTTTCCTCAATTTCTGCTTGACGAGCTTAATTCCTAGTTTGATATTCAAATGATGCATAATTTAATTTGGTTCTTGTCCTATCATATCATCATAAGACCAAGAAAATTTTTTTTTTTTCTTTGAAAAAATTCACAAATTCTTCTCTTAATTCATTTGACAATTAAGCTACAAGATGTAATGTTTCTTCGTAATGTTTGGGAAAAGTATCCAATCTCTCTTCCTTAGGTGCCAAAATTGGGTTTTCACCTTTGGAAACATCTTTTATATTTTTTTTTTCTTGGTCTAGTACTGCCACATTGTGGTTTTCACCACTAGACTCTTTCATTTTTTTCTTTTATTTATTGACTAAGAGATTGAATACTTTCCCTCATCATTTCTCCTTGATATATTTTCTTGGTAGAAGAGGGTTCAACTTCATTTAGGTATAATACCAAAGAATTGCCATTTGAGAATGTGGGAATGTCATTTGGCTCTATGGAATCCCATTCAATGAGTTTTGAGTATACAAGATACAAAGTATCATTGGCTAAGTTCAAGTTGGTAGGGTTTAGGGACATGACTTTAATGTTTTGTACATTGTATCACTTAAGTATATGACATGTGTTCGTTCTAGGTGTTCCATAGAGCTTGGATTTAAATCTCCCTCACTAGACTCCTCTTGGGTTTATTGAGGATAAAAATCTTGTGGGTCAAACCTATCACTAGATTCTTCCATCACTGGTAACCATTAGGGTACATAGGGCTCCCCTATCCATTGAGATTTTTCTACTTCTTTACTTTAAGTAGGCTCTTGAGTAGAATCTTGTGTGCTATAAATGTGTCACACTTCTATGAATCATTACATTCAAGAACACTCAAGAATGAGGTCTCAAAAATTGATCCATAGCTCCCTAGGCATGGAGTGCAAGGGTTTTAAGAATGCTCTCAGCTAGAGCTATTTAGCCTATAACCTTGCTAGTAAACCATGCAATGGGAGATTCAATGAAGACAAGGGAAAAAATGCCAATATCCTCAAGAATCAAGAATGAAAATGTGATGCAATGCTAACTAGAAATGAGAATGCAAGCTAAGCTATGAAAGGAAATATGCAAGTGTTACAACCCAAGCTAATTAATCTATGTGAGCTAATCTAGAGCATAGAAATGAAGCTAATCTAAGAAAGCATAAATATGAAGCTAAGCTAAGAATGCAAGAATGAGATGTAGATGCTAAGAATGCTCCAAATTTTCAAAAAGCTCCAAAGTGACCTAGAAATCCTGTAGCATAAAGTTAGCATAAAAAGTTGAGGATCTAGAATTAAGAAGAGAGCTCTCCTTTTGTAAGAAATGAGAGGGAATGGACCATAGAGATTAAGAGGCAAAAGATTTAATCAATGGTGGAGCTTAAAAGAGGAGCAATCCATGTGCACAAGTATCCTCCAATAGGAAAATAAGAGTTGACTTTTGTGTCCATATGAGACAAAAAGTGCTTTTTCTCTTTTTATAAAATAAGAATAATGTTTTATTTGTGCAACTTAGGATAAGAGGAAAAGTGGGGGGCTTTTTATTTATTAAAAGGGGAGGAAATATTCATTTTAAATAAATAAAGACTTAGGATAAAATGGTTAGCCCATAGAAAATAATCAAATAAATGATAGAACTAGGATTTGGTCAAGAACAAGCAATTGATGATTTTAGAAAAAATGCTAGCAAGGGGCTAGTAGTCTAGATGACCATTTTTAGGTGTATACAAAACTAACCCTTAGTTAGAGCTTGAAGCTTGATTTGAAGTTAACTCTTGATTTGACTCTTGTATTTTACTTGAGTTATACATAGGATAATAAGTATGGATCAAATTCACCTCTTTGTCTTGACAAGTTTCATTAGGTAAAGAATCCCATTCTAATTCATTAGAATCCCCATCGCTTTGGGAATTCAATTTAAAAATTTGTTCATAGAATTGGTGATGATTCTTTTTAGTATATCATTTTTCAAGATATCCTAACCCTTATTTTTCCTTTCTATCTCTCCAATCCATTTCTATAGGTTCCACCGATCCTTCATTTCTATTTCCCTAGAGTCCTCTTCCTTTGTATCCCATCTTTTGCATGATTTTGAAACCTTTTCTGTATTGATGTGTTGGAATACTAATGTTTTGAATCCTTTTTTCATTTGAATTTGATTCTTCCTCCTCTTTATAGAGCCACTTTAGGATTTCATTTTCATCTTCTTCCATAGGTGAAGAAGTGCTAGCTCTTACAAAATGATCATTATATTTTTGGGGTAGATTAGAGCTAGAGGGTCTACCATGAGACCTAGGGGAAAGTGGTAAATCCATAATTGATAAGGAATATTCCCTTACACCATTTTACTTGATCCTAAATCATTTTAAAAAAAATTTCATCCTTGTGTCCATCTTATGATAATGGATTTCTTTGGCTTTTATTTGAGAAGATTTTTAATTATCCTCTTCTTCTTTTTGCTTATAATTTTTCCAACTAACTTTCTTCTTTCCTTTAGTTGATGTAGATAATTTAGTTTCATCTTGATTATCTTTAACAAGGGTATCTTCTTCCTCCATCTTTCCTTTTCCTTTTTATAAGGAAACATCCTTTGAACTTTGACCTTGACTGATTTGTCTTTATGTGGTGCATTCAGTATTGTAAGGAACTAATGAGTCATTTAGAGGTTTTATGTTATTGCAATATTGAAATGGATTCAAATCTCCAATCGCCATGATTTGTTGAACCATATAAGGAAAATTTAAACATTGATGGTACATTGAAGGTACCGCTTGCATCTCATGTATCCATGGTTTCCACAAAAAAATATTATAGGTTAATTTCAAATTAAGAACTTGGAAAACTATTTCCTTTTAAATAGCACCAACTTGGATATAAAGAACTATTATCCCTTTGGAGGACCTTTCTTCATCATCATAAGATTTTATAGTTATCTTTCTCTTAGGATCAATTACTTCTTCGTAATATCCTAAAGCTTTGACAATATTAAAGGTGCAAATATTTAGACTAGCTCCTCCATCAATGAGGACCCTTTTGACATGATGCTTATGTATCAATACTTGAATATACAATGGGAGATTTCGGGGATGATTCAAAGACATATCATCTTGTTTGAAAAAATATAGGCAATGTGGTGCGATAAGGTGTCCAACCATATTCTAAAATTTATCAACATCCAAATTAAGTGGAACATTGATCTCAACAAGAGGCTTTTCCAAGATTTCTTTGTGGATTGGTGAATGTTTTAAGAACTCCAAGATTTAAATTTGTGCAAGAGTCCTTTGGAGTTGATCCACAAGATTGTATTTCTTTGAGAATGATGGTGTTTGACTTGGTAGAACAATTTTATGGGTAATCCCTTGCAAGGTGATTTTGGATTCTTTCCCCATAGTCACAACATTAGAGTTTTCTTGTTGTTTCTCCTTCACCACTATGACATTAATGGTATTTTCATACCCCGTCAAATAATTTATAGTATTGTCATAGGTATGGGTGAAATTGACTTTGTCATTCCCTCTTTTGTTATTTTGATTCAAATTTGAGGTTTAACCTTTTTCATGATTTAAGAAAGGATTTTTCAATGTCATATGACCTTAATTGTTTTGGGGACCCTCAACTTTGATCATTCCATCATCTATCAAATCTTGAACCAAGTGTATGAGTTTCATATACTCACTGGTCATATGCCCTTTATGCCGATGGTATTCACAATGATGGGCATTGTTCCACCAAGATAGTTTAACTTATGGTTAGTATGGTCTTGATTATTGAAAAATGATGATTTTATTAGCAACAAGGGTCCTTAATGCATTCTCCAAACATTCTCCCAAGTATGTGAACTTTCTCCTTTGAGTTGGGTTAAAGAGAAGCCTTGGTTTATTCACACCTTGGTTGTTGAAAGAGTTAATATTATTAAAAGGGGTCTTAGGTGTTTGATTGATGTTGTTAGTTTGATTGGACACATTGGATAAATTAAAAGGGGTGACTTTAAGGTTGTTGGCTTCTACAACGCCATCATTTACAAGGTTTTTGTTGGTGTTATTTAACCAAAACCTTGATTTTTTATTGTTGTTATTAGCACCCCTATTATTTTTATTAAAATTATTATTGGTGTTAGGAAAGCCTTTTTTTTCTTTGAAAATATTGATTTCTCCTTCCTTAACCAACACTTCTTGAATCTTGATCCCATTTTCATCAATTTTATCAAAGGTTGGGGGACATTGAAGTTTTAATCGATAATTAATTTCCATGTTCATGTTATTCATGAAAATATCCATTTTCTCATTCTCAGGTATGATTCTTGAATATCTCACATAAACCATTTTCCATCTTTGGAGGAAGCTTAGAAAAAGTTCAACATATTTTTTTTTAGTATCACATAGTGTTAGCATGGTGATTTCGTACTCAATATTTGAAGAGTAGTGAGTCACAAACTTGGATGCTAGTTCTTCAAAATATTTTCTTCCTGGGGTTAATTTTGAAAACCATTCCATGGATTGCCCTCCAAAGCTTCTTGGGAATAATCTCATTAGGTATGTGGTGGCATGCATGAACTCAATTCTTAGAGCACAAAACTCTCTCAATTGGTCTTTTGGATCAGATTTACCCATGTACTTTTCATGTCTTGGAAAGACCACATTGCCAGAAAAAGGCACCATTATCAAATTTATATCAAAAGGAAAAGGACATAAGGCTTCAATTGAAAATGGTTTGGGTTCAACCACCTTTTTTGTAATGCACCGCCTGTGAATCCTTGGAAACAAGGATAAAAAAAAGTATGAATATTTTTTTATAAGATAGACTAGTAACATTACAACAATGAAACCAACTACAATAATAAGCATTAAGTAATATAAGAGGTGAAAGAAACATGACACAACTATATATCTATATATACAAGAAGAAGTATTACAACACTACCAAAGATTCCCAAGCACACTACTAAGGCTCATGGGACGGTTACATGCATCCACTAGTTCTCTATTGTTTAAGTGATTAACATATAAGAGTTTATCTAAGTTACAATGATATACATTTACATAATGATGTTCTTTTTAAGTTCAAGGGACAATTCCTACCATGGTTAATTATACAAGTTCATTTAGTGATTAATCACATAGACAAACATAAATACACATATAATTACTACTAGGATGATCGAAAATTAATCTATTTTGAATTGTGAGGGTGAGTTTCCCAAAAGGGTATCCAAAAAATTCAACTTGCATCTTTTGGTCAAGGGTGTAAGTGCCCACTATTTGATAAATGATAAACTCATTTACTTTATCATACGATACAAACTTGTACCAGAAATGATGAAACTCTAAATGGCATACGATGAAGTTCCTAAATCATACAAAGAAATCTTTTGTCATATGATGAAATACTAATTTGTACGATAGAATACTCTATTGTACAATAATCTTATTGACTATCTTAAAAGAAAAAGCTAGTAAAAGAAGTAAGAATAACCTCCACCATAGGGAGTACCATAAATAGGCAAATCAAGGAGGCAAATGCTCGATTGCACCAAAAGAAAAGTCACAAGAGTATACTGATATTCATTTTAGAGCACCAGCTGAAGTGTTTTTATGATAAACGTAACTATGTAAATACCAAGAAAGGAGCTATAACAAGCATGTTTAGTACCAACATTGAAACATGAAAACTACCACTAAACTACCACTAAGCATCTTATTGTTACTTATATTTACATTTCCTTCATACTGAGGATCTATTATAGAAGATTACATTGCATATGACATGATTCCTTAATAACATACATGAGAATGACATAACATGAACCAAATACAATAAGAGATGAGTAAGGGGGAGAGAAAGAAGATGAAACCCAATACTAAAGTTGAAGTCACTACTGGTGAAGAACTCTGGTCCCCAATGGTGATTGGCAACGCCACCTGACCATGTGGAACCCTTAAGCCCACTCCACCATGCTAGGAGATGAACACATGACCCAAACACAACAAACAATAAAACACTAGGGAGTAGGCTTACACACACATCAAAAATAGGGCATTCACTTCAACACATGAATAAGAAAGATCCATTATCTACTCTTTACAAGGTAATGCATATAGGGTTCTACTCAATGTATAATGAGGTTAGGTGATAGGGTAAAACAAATGAGAATGTGTCATCATGTAGCACAAGTAGCTCACACATAATGTATAATCCTCTCATGAAAAAAAAAGAGTTCAGAATCAATACCTTGCCTCTCATAGACAATCTCATCTCCTCATCTCATCCCAAACTTAACAAGTTCTAAGGCATGATGAGGACATACATGCAAACACATATAAACCACTTTCACAATATGCAATATGAATTTCAAAATTACCAACTTATATGAGAGGGAGTAATATAATAATCAATTACAAATACATTAGTAAAAAAGGGATGATATTTTCTCAGTATGAAAGGTCATAATCAAGAATAATAACAAATGTAAATTTACATTGACACAAGAAAAAACTTGAGGCAAGCATATTACATACCACATGCTCAATTGGACACAACACCAAGAGCACGGTTCTCAAGTTGATCTGACAAATAAGCATGGGATATAAACATCCCTACATGTTCCATGACATATCTATTATCTAAAAATTGAGCAAAGAGCTCTCAAACACAAAAAAATACCATTTTTTAGAAAAATTTGATGAGGGTTCTAAAATCAACATTTTAACTTGAAAGATGACTTTCAGACCAAAATATAAAAATACTCAGAATTTCTTATGACCATTTAAATTTGTCCTTGTTATTCCTTGTAGCAAAGACAACCTACATCAAAATCTAGTTCATGCCCAACATGATGAATGACGGGTTCTAGATAGCACACAAAATGGTGCGATGAATAAAAAGTCCAAAAAATCAAATTTGGATTAAGGCTACGAAATTAAAACCCATTGATCTAATTCTACCAAACAAAATAGTTTTCAAATAAAATTTCAATTATGAGTTCACATTGAAAAATAGGCAACATAACAACATAAAATTTGGTAAAGGGTTTAACATCAACATGTTTTTTTCTTCATCAATCAAAGTTCATGGGACAAGTATCAACTCAGAATTGAGTTCACATAAATTATCACATTTGCATTTTTATATCATTATTTACATGCCTTCAAATGACCATAACTATATGAGAATGAAATCAAATTGAGTCAAATAACAAATTCTACTATATAAGTCTATCATCTCACAAAATAATATGAAATTAAAACACTCAAATTCCACTTTTTACATTTCTTATATTTTTCAAGCAAAACAATAAACTCTCATAAACTCCATTAAAATAACTTCAATTTTCAACTTTCAAAAATCAAAATTTTAAATATAACCTTTACTTCTAAGAGTGCACAACACCCTTTTTTTAACATAAAATTCACATTTTCACTCATTCCAAAAATTTGGGTAGCATAACATTACTTAGGGCACGTTTTTTACATTTTTCACAAAATAAATGATACAATGCATGAAACCAAAATGTGTAATAATATAAAACATTCTAAATCTTATTGCTAAACAAATAAAACTTATTTGAATTGAAAAATTGAGTATTGAGAGAGAAATCAACAAAAGTCTACCTCAACTTGAGCAAAACTTTAAAATTGAGGAACTCTTCACATATCCAATCATAACTTTAATCTTTTGGACAACAAGCAGAATTTGAAGAGACTAATCCATTTAACTCCTACCTAGAAAAATATTTCTAATAGATTTCTCCCAACAAAAAGATCAAATTTTTTCATGTAGAAGGGTTTGAGAGCTAAAAATTTCCCAAAAATAAAAAATCTCCTTTTTCTTTCTTTCTCTTTTTTTCTTATGAACTCTTTTTCCATTTTCTTAAAAAAAAAGACTTTAAATAACTAATAATTAAAATACATTTTTTATTCTCAAATACCTAATTTATCATAATAATCCAATGCCTATCAAAATAAGCACATATATGTCATATTTATCTCTTTTAAAATATCAATTAATCTATTTCAAATATTTAATAAACATCTATACTATAAAACTCAATATAATACTAGATCATAGATTTAATAGACATTCACTTCCTTCTAATCCCAAAATTATTCCCAAGTGCCACAAATGTTATTCAATCATTATGTCATCATCAAAAGCCATATCATAATCTATTTAAACTCATTTAATAAAAAACTAACTATTAAATAAAATCATTAATCCAACAAAACTCATAATTTGCAATAAAACTTCTACAAAATGCATCTAAACACAAAAACACTTATCATAGGGTATCCACATAGGGTTAGGGTTATTGACCTTTACTATATAGTGGTAGTCAAATGTAGTAAGGTTATTTAAAAGATAAATCATGCTCAATGTAACACGATGAGGATAGGCTTAAGGAAGTTGGTCAATGTGTCATCTTTGAATAACCATCATTGGGAAAGTAGACATGACACTCAAATCCTATACGACAGGTAGAATGTGTCTAGTACCTATTCAAGTTAGCACATAGAGTATATAGCTGAAGCACATAAACATAGATAGTTACCATGAAGGTGAACGTGATACCGTGTAGATCTCGCAAGCAAGTGACTATGGTTTTGTTCACACTTTGTAGTAGCACCAATGACAAAATGAATAGAAATGGTGTAGCACATTATACATGTTACATATAATCACATTATTATAGCATTTAAATTGAAGACATTTAAATAAATCCTTTCTACCAATATTCACATATGTCAATTTAAATATCCTAAAAGAACTAGCAGAACATAGGCCCAATGTCTAGGAATTAGTGTCAATCATCCTAACTTACTAATCTAATCTTTTGAATGTAATAGCCCATATATTTAATCAATAAAGTATCATCATGAATATACTATTCAAAAGGGTAAATAACAGTATGATGCAACATCATAGTATTTCATTTATTACAACATGTTATTTGTTAGATCAAATAGTATTTACCATCAAGTATACTTGTTGGCAATTTGGCTGAGTTTATTGTATAGATGTTGTCATTATGGAAACATATGATCCTCATGAAGATCATACAAGTCAGAGAGCAAGTATGACAGAGGGCATTGCAAATTTGTCTAAGTGTGAGACAATGTTTTACCAATGAACCTGGATATAGTTTTTGTTTGCGACATTGACTAGAGTAAATTCAGTGCTTACACACTTGAACATAGACTCTATGATGTCTATTGATCACCCATCTTAGAGTGCAAGTCATTATGGCACGTACAAAAGAAGTTATGATAGTTTTATCGAAGACAGTGTGAAGCCGACAGGATAGAATATGAAGATAGAACTAGTAAAGAGTTAAGGGATTATTTTGTTTATCAAAATAATGACTTAACAATATAAAGGGATGACATCCTAGATGTTAAATCTTTGAAAAAGATATTGGTATAAATGTAAATGTAATTGTAATTGTAAAGGGAAGTAATTGTAACAAGCAGCAAGTAATTGTAGAAGTATGATGTGAAGTATATGAAGCATATGTAATAGCGATAGTGAAAGAGTAGCGAAGTGATATTGATGCAAGTAGTATAAGGTTATGTACCTTAACCTATTTTGTAATCAGTGTATATTGTATATTACTTGTTTGGGCAGTGGGCTCATCTGGTAATCACATTTTGTACTACAACTCCTAACATGGTTGAGGCTTCTAACAAGGCCTATAGTCCCTTAATCAGGACTGATACACTATATGCTTGTAATAGACTCCTAACAGGGTCAACATCCTTAACATGATACTTTTGATTAGTGTATCTTTGTGGGTACCATCCCCACCAGGGTTTTCCCTTGGCCAGGGTTTCCTCAAGAACAAATAATGTGTTATGAGTTCTATATTGTTATGCATGTATAAAGATAATCTATTATATCCATAATTGAGAAAAAGATAAAGTTTGTAGAATACTGATTCACCTCCCCCTCTCAGTATTCCCTATTTCTAATAATTGGTATTAGAGCTTAGTTACTCGGAAAAGAATCATTCAAGGAAAGCCTAGTAGCTTGAGTAAGATCTCTATGGATATGGATCAGCTATAGAAGAATCTTGAAGAAGCTCTTGAACATATTGACTTGCTTACTATTCAAAAAGATACTTTGAAAAGAAAGTATGATGATGCAAAGAACCTCATTGAGAAACTGAAAAAAAATTTGGAAGATCTGAGATCTGAAAAAGAATCTAAAGTTTTTATTGAAGATTGTGATGACAATATGGAAAAAGAAAATGAGATCCTTAAGCATGAATTGAAGATAGAAAATTTGAAGCTTAGTTTGAAAGATGGAAATGGAAAGAATGAAGAAAATCTGAAATTTGAGAATGAAAGTCTAAAGACTGAAAATGAAGAACTGAAATCTAAACTTTCTAAAGTAACATCTGAACTTGAGAAAGTCAATTTTCAGTATGATGAACTTGAGAAATATAATAAGATTGTGAAAGGTGAACTAACTCAATCCAAACAACAACTTGAAAGGCTATATTCAACTAGTGAGAAGATTGATGAACGAATATCCTATCAGAAACCATTCTATGATAAGACTGGTCTTGGATTCAACACTTTCAAAGAAAATGATGAAGGCAAGGAACCAGATCTAAAGATATCTGAAAGCATGAATGAGAAGAAGCGTGATGAGATCAATAAATCTGAAGATACACCTAAAGAAGAGGAATCACCGAAGCAAGAGGAATCACCCAAAGGTATGCAGAGAGAATTCAAAGGTAGATGTTTTGCTTGTAATACTATTGGTCATATGAAGAGAGATTGCATAGGTAAACAATTTAAACCTCTTAATGGTTATTGTTATAATTGTCATGGTTTTGGACATAGTGCTATTGATTGTAGGAAACCTAAATTTATTGAGAATAATGATGGTAGTAGAATGTTTAGGAATACTAACAATGCAGATAAGAAACCTACTAAAGATATGAACAGAAGAAGTGGAGTAGTATGTTATAGATGCAACAAGGTTGGACACATTGATAGAAACTACATATCACAAATCAATCAACCTGGACCAAGATATGGAAACAATGGAATTTTTTTTTCAGATATGCAACAAGATTGGACATACAACAAGGTTTTGCAGAATGAACAATAGAGTTTTTCATCCTAATCTTAACCCCAAGAATCATGCAAGAAGAAATGAAGATGCTACTAATAGTCATAAAGGATGTTGTAGTAACTCAGATGAAGTAAAGTTTACCAAAAGCATAGATCAAGGAGACATAATCAACATTGAAGGTAATTAGCAAGGTGAAGTATCGAAAGGTAAGAATGAATCTTTACCTAACCTATCTCAAAGTACTTAATTCATGTAAATTGTAGTAGAATAGGAACTTAGATTTAGTATAGAAGTAGATATATGATGAATTGAGTCTTGCGTAGTTAATGCAAGGTAGTTTATGATATTCTAATGCTATGGTTAAGAGTGCAAAGAAAAATATTATGTTTTGCGAGATCGTAAGAAGTTTTAAGTTTTGCAAGATAGCAGAGACAACTTTTTGGAAAGAAGCGACAAAAGAATTGAATGTGATGTCAGATCTAACTGAGATTGAATTAATAAAAGGTTGTGATCAGTATTATTTGATCATCAAAGAAAATTCAAGTGTCAAGGAGATCAAAGAGCAGTGATAGAAAGCATTTTGCAAGGATTTGGAAAAGAATTGTGTGTCAAATCTACGCAAGCCCTAAAATCATGAAATTGAGGTATTTTACTTGAAAAATCTTTGAATCAATAAAGGCATTTGAAGAAATCATGGATGTTTCATTAATACACAACATCATAGATAAGAATAGACCTAAATTTAAAAGGGAACCAGTAGAACCATTGGAAGAAGAACCTAGGTTTGCATTATCATCCGTACTAGATAGAGTTTACATTTAGAGAATGTCAGGAGTTATCTTGGATGCAGACTAGAGATAGTAAATCATAGTGATTTTATAGATGAATATTAGAAGATGTACAATCAGGATATGACACTGAAACAAGGTTTTGAACTTGGAACATAATGAAATTGTCAAATATGGATTACAGTATGAATTTGATAATAAAGAATGCACTAATATCATTTTGAGTAGAATTCATAATGGAAAGTTTTGGCTAGAGGATAGAGTGATAGATATTACAGCTGATTTGATTCATGAAGTCACTGGATTATCTAAGACTGGAGCTATTCCTTTTAATGAGAAAAACATGAGAAAAATAGTCATTGACAACACTAATTCATCCTATAATGGTAGAGGAATTGTGATTAGCAAGATCAAACAAGTTGATGTGAGATACATATGCAAGATCCTAACTACTAAGTTTTGTGCTAATTCAAGAGAAGATGACATGGCAGCTGGAATGGTACATGCAGCTTATCTTATGTGTGTTGACATGGTACTAGTTGATATGTGTGAAATTCTTAGAATTCAATTGTTTGAGAAATTGGAGAAGATCAAGAAAACTAAGTATACACAGTTTAGGTTCTCATCCCTAATCACATATATGTTCTTTCATCTTTTGAGGAGATTTCCTTACACCATAGGAAATGATTGGAATGATGGACAAACTACAATGGAAAGGATTAATGTAGTATATAGAAAGCATGTTATTAACAGTGTTAATGAGAGTGCAGTACTTTTTATTAAGACATTTTAGAATATTGTGTTTAGAAAATCAAGAATCCCTAAGTCTCTTGTTGAAAAATACAAAGATGATATATGTTTTATGGTGGATACTAACCTTACCTATATTGAAGCAGTAGAGCCTAGAATAGAGTTCATAGACCCTCTCGACTATGAAATATCTAAGGTAGAAACTGAAGAGTATGTTAGTAGACTACTGAAGTGTAAGTTGGACACTCAGTGTAACAAGTTTGGAACCTTTGAGGAGAACTTCAACTCTGCAAAGATTCTAATTGAAGAGAAATAGTCTAAGAAGAGAGTTGAGAGCACCATTAAGAAAATCTTAAAGGATATAGGAATGATAGAGAGAGATTTTTTGGTAGCAAAGCAAACAATAGAAGCAATCAGAGAGAGTGGACAAAAGGAAGTTTTGTCTATCCCTCCTTTATCATCAATTGTAGTGCCATAGGAAGAACCACAAGTAAAGGTGAAAGTGGAAGTACTTGAGAAGGACATAGAAATAAAGATGTCTACTAGATCCACTTCCTCCACACCTAGAAAAAGAGTCAAGGAGGTTGCCACTGGACCAGGAAAGAGGCATAAAACTCTAGTGCAACTTATTCCAAGAAAGATTTCATAGGTTAAAGATGATGTCACTACAAAGAAGAAAGATTGGAAACCAAAAGTTGAAAAGCTTAATGAGTAGATTATTGAGAATGGTGACTTTGCAAGAATGAACAAATATTATGATCTTTATGATTATACTGATAGAATTAATCTAGAGAATGCAGTTGTGAATCATATGATCTTAACTGGAAAGAAGTTTGATACTATTCAAGGACAAATACTTGATGATCTTTACAACAAAATTTTGAACAGAAACAAGAGAGCATTAGATGAAGAGACAACTATCAGAGAAAAGATTGTGAGGAAGCTTTGTGAGATAAGAGCTGAAGCTCATTTCAACTAGATTATGAAGGCCCTAAGCATCCATTTGAGAACCAAAAGGAGAACAATTCAGATTATGGGAGGCAAGTATGAAGAAGTAAATTTTGAGACTGAACAGGCAATTATCAAGGTTATGGCATAGTATGTTGGAGAATCATTAGTTGCAGAAAAGAAAGCAGGTGAGAAAGTACAAGAGGACATTCCCTCTTCTCCAGCTATTAATATTGAAGATGAAACAATGAATGTGGAAGGTACACAAATCACCTTGGATACTGATGAAAATGTATTCAAGAATTTGGAGAACATTGTTGACAATTTGGCTTTTGAGGAATAGGAAGCTACAAAAGAAGAAGATATGAAAGAGACCACTATTGTGGAACCACTAGTTGTAGAAGAACAAGTTCCCCTTCCCACCAAAGAAGATATCAGTCTTACTCCTGAGACTAGAAAGAAGACTCAAATTGGCTCTATGATTGAGCATTTGGGAAAATAAGTAGATGATGATGATCAGTTGGAATTGATTACATCCTTAAACAAAATAATTGGTAAGAATAAGAAGGTGAAGAGTCTTGAAGGATGTCTAAAGGAACTAACCAAGAAGTTACAGAGTATTGTGACTACACAAATTTTAGAAACAGACCCTATGGAGAAGGCAAAGAAGATAATGATTACCTTTGATAACGAATTCACACACCTAGCTAATATTGCAAAAGTAAAAGCACAAGAAGACTATGAGGCTAGAATGCTATTAAACATTAGTCAGTATATCAGCAATGATATCAATACTCTTGATATCTGTATCAAAGATTTGAGGAAACATTTGGAAATAGGAAAATCATTGTACATACAGTGTACAAAATCAGAGACTTTGACAGTTGAGGAAGATCAGAAGATAAAGTTGAAGGAAGTAGAGATTCTAAATGAAACAAACCTTCTATCTAACCCCAATGTGAAGGTCTGAAATGTTGAGAAGAAAGTTAGGCAACTTTATGATGAAATCAGAGTTGTGCAAGATGAGAAAGATAGGAAACTGAGAAGATTACTCTTTTGAGAGAGCATGTTTCTATGAAGCTGAGCATAATTAAAGAACAGTTGGAAGATTTTCTTTTAGCAAAGACATCTTTTTAGAAATTTAACTTTGAAAACCTCCAAGCATGTGAAATTTCTTCTTATGGACTGAGCGCACTACTTAATGTGGCAGATTCCATTAAGAAATCATGGGAGAAGGAGATAGAAGCCATGAAGATAGATTTTGCAGATTGTGTTGCAAGCCTACCAGCTTTGCAATAAATAAATTAAGGTATAACTTTTTGTGATACAATTTTTGTGACCCTCCCTACCTTATTTTGTCATTGTTGTCAAAGGGGGAGAGACATATCGAATAAAATTAATAGTATATGATAAAGGTTGTTACTCTTAGGGGAAGTACTATATTAGAAGAAATAATTTTTGAGGAGTTATAAGGATAGTATGCATTTTATACTATGGCCACAATTTTGAATGATTTTCATATTTTTGAGTTGTACACTTAGCCAATTTTCTCATATGTTGCCACCAATGACAAAGGGGGAGATTGTTGGCAATTTGGCTGAGTTGATTACATAGATGTTGTCATTATGGAAACATATTATCCTCATGAAGATCACACAAGTCAGAGATCAAGTATGACAGAGCACATTGCAAATTTGTCTAAGTGTGAGATAGTGTTTTACCAGTGAACCTGGATAAATTTTTTGTTTGCAACGTTGACTGGAGTAAGTTCAATGTTTGTGCACTTGAAAATAGACTCTATGATTTTTATTGATCACCCATCTTAGAGTGCAAGTTAGTATGGCATGTATGAAAGAATTTATGATAGTTTTACCGAAGACAGTGTGAAGCCGATAGGATAGAATATGAAAACAGAACTAGTAAAGAGTTAAGGGATTATTTTGTTTATCAAAATAATGACTTAACAATATAAAGGGATGACATCCTAGATATTAAATCTTTGAAAAATCTATTGGTATAAATGTAAATATAATTTTAATTGTAAAGGGAAGTAATTGTAACAAGCAGCAAGTAATTGTAGAAGTATGATGTGAAGTATATGAAGCATATGTAATAGCGATAGTGAAAGAGCAGCGAAGTGATATTGATGCAAGTAGTAGAAGGTTATGTACCTTAAGCTATTTTGTAATTAGTGTATATTGTACATTACTCATTTGGGCAGTGGGCTCATCTGGTAATCACATTTTGCACTACAACTCCTAACAGGGTTGAGGCTTCTAACAAGGCCTATAGTCCCTTAATCAGGACTGATACACTATATGCTTGTAATAGACTCCTAATAGGGTCAACATCCTTAACAAGATACTTTTGATTAGTGGATCTTTGTGGGTACCATCCCCACCAGGGTTTTCCCTTGGCCAGGGTTTCCTCAAGAACAAATAATGTGTTATGAGTTCTATATTATTATGCATGTTGTTTAGCTTCTTATGTTATGCATGTATAAAGATAATCTGTTATATCCATAATTGGACAAAAGATAAAGTTTATAGAATACTGATTCACCCGCCCTCTCAGTATTCCCTATTTCTAACAATACTTACCTCATTGTACTTGCAATCTAAAGTTTGAGCCTCTATTACCTCCTTACAATGACAGGGTTGGAGAGGCACTACATTTTTCATGCTATCAATTTGAGCTTGTAATAAATTGAGTTATTTATTCATGACTCCTAATGGATTCTCTTCTTCCTCATCCTTCTTTAAAGTCGATGTATCATAATCATGAGGAAGTTTAACTCCTAATTGAGATAAATTGAGAATATATCTTTCTTTATCTCATTCTAAAAAAAATTCCATGACTTCAAGGAATATGGGATCTTGGGCTGCCGTATTAGCCCTCTCTTTGGTTTTTTCTTCATGTCTTTGATTTCTTGAGTGATTCTCATCTTGGTTTTCATGGTTTCTCCCTTTGCTAATATCATAGAAATAATTATTTCTCACCATAGGGTTAACTCTTTCTTGAAATAGGTTGGGAGTTGTTTCTTCTTTCTCTTCTTCTTCTTCAAATGGGGATTGGAAGATGAAGTCTTCATAGGGAATCTCTTGACTAATGCACGTGTCGTCTTCTTAAAGAGATATTTTCAAGCGATGAGATCTAGTAAAAACCAACATTTCCAAGCCTCTTTTAATTTAAGGGGAATTAAGTACTTCTAGCTTTCTAATTCACCTAAAAGGTGAAGAGCATAATCACCTAATACTCTCTTCCACAAAAAAATAGGCTTTATTTAGTATATTTTCACTCCTTGACCTTTCTTTTAATTGAAGCACTTGATAAGTTTGACATTTTGATTCACTAAAAGAAGTGAAGAGCATAGGCCTACTACCAAATCCAAAAAACAATAATAGGTCTCTAATTATGCTATATTTAAATCAAATTTCCATAATTTAAGAAAATGCATAAGGTTTTAGGCATACCTTTTCAAAGCTAGCAAAGGCAGGGGCATTTTTTATTTTATTTTATGCATTTTATACTCACCTAGTGGTGATTATTCTAGATCCTTAGCATCATCTTCTCAAAAATATTAGTTCAACACAATTAAGGAAAATGTGAAGAAATCAAAGCAAATCAAATTTTCATTCCTTCCCCAAATTGATTAATATTTATGAATCCTAAGGAACAAAAACCCAATTAAGAAATGAAAATTTAGATTTTTAAGCTTGAATTACTTACATATACCTCTCATAGGCTTCTCCTTCTTGCTTCGAATCTTACAAAAAATTGTTCAAGTGAACTAACTTATCCTTTTTCAATCTCCTTCTTGTTTTCTTATCCTCTTTGTTGGCTATGGCCTCTAGTTTTTTAGACCTTTTTATGTCCCATCATCTCCAAAACACCAAAAATTAGTCATTTAACTGGTAGAATTTAAATTTTCACAAAACTAGTACTACATGCTACAAAAACTATTGTACAAGTAATTCTATCTATTGTACGCGTTGCAAAAATAATTTAAGTGCTATTTAATTGTTTATACACACTATTCAATCTTTTTAAATGTTGACAATTAAATCTTAGAAAGTGTCATTTAAAAGATGAAAAATCTTGTAAGCGATGAAATAGTGCTTGTACGGGCTACCAGGTCAGGATATACACATTGAGAGAATGTAAGATAAAAGATACAAGATATTGTTATACGCTAATACTATGTGTAAATGCGTCCAACTTTTGTGTAGAAGCATTATATGACTATGTAAAGACGTCTAATTTTTCCTTGTACATGCTATTTATCGGCTAGTATGCGCTATTTGACAAACAAAACAGAGAGTTCAAATAAAAAATATTCAAATTTATCAAATAAATATGAAATTTAATTAGTTGAGGCATCTTGCTCGATGGTGGGTGTCATTTTGTGTATGTATAATACCTTCATGAAATTACTTTTCTATGAATCAACTCAAATTAAGATAATTTAACCTTTAAAATTGAATTGAAAGTTCAAAGAAACAAACATCTCATGGATCTATAATTAAAGAAGATAATGAAATTCTCTCAACTAGCATCCATTAGAGACAACTTTAAAAATAGAATTTAAATCATAAATTATGAACTAAATATCTATCTTTTCTCAATTATACTAAAATGCTTAAACTATGCTTTCAAAATTAAATTGACTATAATAAGGATGCAATTACTAAATGAGAGTGAATCCTTTTCTCCTGATTTTTGGTCTCTATTTATAGATTTTTCCAAGCTTAGGTGGTGGAGTAAGTATAACCATGATCAAGTTTGGGTCAAGTTGATGGTTTCAAATGGTGAGTCAATTTAAATATTTTGTGCTCAAAGCTTGGGACAAAGAGACCAAATGAGTGGTTTAGATTCATTCTCAAAAGGAGTGATTGAGAATCCATTTGGATTTGATCTATGTGAGCTTAATTCTCACTTCCTATTGGTTGATTTAATTCTTTCCAATGTGGTAGGTGAGAATTTTTAGGAATTAATTAATTGATTTATTTAATTTTATTTAGCCATGTGTACCCTTTGAATGGGTTGGATTTGATTTAATTCAACTATACAATAAATTTTATTAATTGCACCATTAAATGATCTTTTTGATTTAATTAATCCTCTTTGGTTTAATTTCAATTGATTTGCAATTTTTTCCTTTGATTGCTCACTTGGATTAGCCTGACTATTTTTAGGTGTCTACACTACTCTATAGGATATTTTTGGAATGCTCTAACATACAATCTCCTTGATATTTGTAAACTACTTTTTATTTGATATCCAGAGTCAAAGTATCAAAAGATTCTCCTTGTGTCGGTCTGCTATGCTCGATAACACATTTTCCTCTACGTCGTTAACTGTCTCATCTTCTCAGTTTGGTTGATGTTGTAGCTCAGTACAACTTGGTGTTCAGTGCTCGGTGTCTAAACTTGCTTTGCCTTTACCAAAATTACCTGTTCCCTTATTTCCTTCACCAAATAGCTTTTCCTTCTTTACAGACTTGTCTTTCCTTCTTTACTGAATGACTTCGACAATCAATGTAACTTCCTTATAACTAATGAAAACAAACTAACTCGTAGGAGTATTAATCTCCCCCTTTGGCATTAGTTTGGTATGTTTGTTAAAAACCTTCAAAGTCATAAAAAATTCAAAATTTTGTCCTTGTCAAAATTATCATTCCTTGGTAAACTTATTACTCCCCTTGAACTATTACTTCTTGAATCATATCTATCCATACATATATATCCTTCTTATTCATACTATATTCCCCATTTCTTTTGCATAAACTATATTCATACATATACATATATATTTTCCCCCTTTAAAAGAAAAATGCCAAAATAAGAACTTACTCTTATCTGTTTTGGGGATCTTGTTAAAAATAGTTTTATACCCTTCGATAGAATCCTTCAGTAATGCTTTCCATGTATCTTTTAGTGTATATAACACTATGATTTTCTCACTTAATTCAATAGTCAAACTCACCATGTTATTTATAGCACTCACATCCAGTGTGATGACTAAGTCTTTGGCCTTGTGTTAGTAAACAAATTTGCACTTCAAAAATACCAACATAAACTGACTCATAATGCCCAAATGAAAGTACAAATGCTACTAACAGTTGGATAGATTGTCATTGAATTGATAATCTTCCTTTGAATTGAGAGGTACAACTCCCTCTTAGAAAGATTTACAATGAATTAAACAATTAGATATGTCTTTAACCAGAAGACACGAAGGCAGCCTAACATTTACCCATCAATATGGGAAAAATGTGATTAACAGATTTAAAAGCTTAGAAAGAAATGAATGAATGACCAATAGATCTCTCATTTAATCTCCCTAAAAAAAAGAAGTAAAGGAGAATTTAACATCTTGTAATACATTTGTAATTTTGGAAAAGAGAGGCAAAACATCTAAGATTGACTGGAATCATCCACAGATTTATTCCAATCAGCAAATCATACACCAAACCTACAGATTTTGATATAAAAAATCTATTTTATTCTTATATTATTAATATAATGACCAACTGATCATCATATCTTTGCACAAATAGACCAACTCTACAAAAATAAAATGTCAACTCTCCTTCAATCCTCTACTGTAAGTACAGAATTCAAAAAATGTTTTTTTTCTCCCTGTTGCCAACTAACTGCCAGAAAGAGAACCCTTGCTTCATCAAAATATTCCTCTAAATAATCTTCATCCTAGAAACCATTTCAATAACTGATTCTTGAATACTTTCACCCTGTTCTTTCACTTCCCATAACTTTTCAATTTTATTCCATAACTGATTCTTGGAAATATTTTCCATTCATTCCCAAAGTTTTTCTCTTTTAAAAACATTATATCTTTATAAACTATGGATTTTAAAGTTTATAAAGATATAGCTTAACATATTAACTGATAATTTTACAACTGACATTTGAATATATCAAACCAAAAATAAAAACATTTTAATCCTAGGCGGACGAAAATATCTCTGATAGAAAAAATGGGTCTCCATGCAGGGGGCATAACTTTTTATTCCACTGTTTAATTGAGCTCATGTTTGGATATGTTTCCAAAATCCTAGTTTTCTTCAACTTCACTAGAGTGATTGGGGAAATTATATTTGAGCTGAAAGTTACACATCTCTGAGTGAAGGTATATACGACTATCATAAAATCTGCCTTGCAAAAATAGAGTTTGCAGTCACTTTCACATCTTTGGTAACAATATCAAGTTGCCTAAGAACACATCCATTTTTGCTGAATCGTTTCCAATGGATTTCTAGACCATTGAGAAATTCTGTAAATTTATCCCGTAAAAGTTCTTTTCTACACACAAAATTCTCCTTATTTTTCTTCTTTTATCAGTTAACAATGCACAAATCACATATTGATTTTGTGATAGGAGAGAAAGCTGGTCACTTGCATATTTGGAAAGTTCATTTGATCCACTTCTAATCCATAGGCTCAGGTGTGATTTATGGGAAAGACCATTAACTGATGCTTGCAATAAATTGGGGTGTGACATTTTGACATTTTGTCAAACTTTTTGAGACCATTCTTAACATATGTGCAACTCATCTTCAAATGTGGGAAAAATGATGTTTACGGGATCAATTTGAAAATGTGAATCTTGTTACTTGTGCCCCTGTTAACATTCAGAGCATTGCATTTAAATTCCTTCATAAACCAGTAGTGATACTTTCATTATTATATTGGGCAACCATATTAATGAATCTCATTCATTCTATTGGGATATCATTGCCACCAATAGTTCTAGAATTGAGGTTGATGAAGCCTGGGACCATGCTATTGAACCATCAAAATGTTCTTTAGAAACTTAACTCTAGATTGGTGAGCTTGCATTTCAAAATCTGCATTTTGAACTTGACATCTGACTCTACACATTGAACTCTAAAATTTGAACCTTAAAATCCTGCACCATGCTTTCAGACTTTGAACCTTGAACTATGTAAACACAAGTCATCGTGCCATTGAAATTTGAACTTTGAACTGAGTAAACACAAATCATCGTGCCATTGAACTTTGAACTTTGAACTGAGAAGGTTCAAAATTCAGGCTCAATATGTCAATAGCATTTGCATGTTGCCTTTGGAATGAAAACTTGAACTCAATATGAATGCTTGAAAATGAAGCATTTCCCCTTAGTGCATTTACAAAGAAATGAAGCATCATAAAAGGCATGAACTGGCTACCACCCAAGGCTTGTTACAATTTACATCTGACAGTTGAACTTTGAACTTTGAACTTTGAACTAAAATAGTTCAAGATTTGTAGTTCAACGGGAGGACTGACTTTGCAAAACATGTCGCTTACTTCATATAACTTCACAAAATATTTAAAAATTATGCAAAACTTGCATTTAATAGAGTGAGGGCTTGATTTAAAAGTTTAAAATAGGGGGGCTAAAATCATGCCAACAACTGGCTCCGACTAGGGATGTGGATGATAAAGACACAAAGAATCCAACATCTTTGGTAAGAATAGTGTCTAGCCATTGAGAAATGGAGTCAAAGATGATAACAAGGAGCTGCATGCAGAGGATGGAGGGAGAAAAACACAACAAAACTACCAGCACCACAAAAACTAGCCAAACCAAACTTATTTACAAGTATGTACACAGACAGGAAACTCCCACCACGAGAACTACATAAAAGATTACTTACACAAAACCATTCATGGACTGTGAAAAGAATGAACCTTTCTAGAATAATGGGATGCATCCATGTGAAGCAACACATACCAATTTCCATATGATGATCTCTCCAATATTGAAAAACAAATCAATAGTGTGCAAGAATTTTGCAAGTAAAAACTCACTCCCAAAGAGCCATGTTTCATCATAGATTTTTGGTTGCAATGTGTTGACACCATATTGAATGAGCTGATTTGTACCAAGAAGATCAGTGCCTCCCATATGAATGTTAGAAAAACAAGTTAGGCATTTGATTGGCCAACATTCTTCAAGAGTCAAATGATGATCTGCAAGAATGCTCCTTTTAAAATCTGAATTTGAATTTGTTTGATACTTGTTTTTCAAGGATGCGTTATCAAGAACATCATCAAAACAAAATGATTCTAGCATGGGATTACTATCAAGCAACACATCTTCATAATCAAACTTGAATATCTATAATCAAACTTGAATTTCTCTTCATAAGATCTCTCATGATTCTTCAATACCTTAGACTGTAAAACCTCTTTACTATCTTGCATTCAATCAAACTAAAAAGACTCAAAATCTTCCTGTAAATCAATATGAAAGATATATTCTATCTTATCATCACTATAGATTTCTTGTTCTTGCTGCTCCATCATACTAGCATGCTTAAAATTACTTGCTGGAAATGTATTAGAAAATGTAAAGGCCTCAAAATCTGAAAAGGAAATGCTTTTAGGCAAGCTTGCATACAATATTCCATCATTGGATCTTTGCTCAATGGACAGTGCATGTAGGCATGTTAATGAGTTTTCTGATAGTGTAGTATGGTCATACACATTTTTTAATGCATCCTCATGCTCAACATGTAAATAATGCATTCTAGCAACACTAGAATTATTATTTTCAATCATAGGAGCTGATTGGAATTCTTGATCATTAAAAACAGTCAAGTTTTGGAAACAAGAAATAGATTTTGTTGGCTGCACTACTTTCATGATAGGCTCCCTTTGTAAAAGGCTTTTCTTTGGATACACATTTTGATCACAAAGATAAATTTCAGATTGAGATATATTTGCAGCATATGTATCCACACACTTTATTCCACTCAAAGTCATACAATCATCTATTTCCACAGCTTCTCTTTGAGCATCTTTTAAATTTTGTAATTTCTTTTGTCTCAAAAAAAATTTAATATCAGTTTGCAATGCAGCAATAAAAATAGATAACTGATTCTTTTCAGTTGGTTGACTTGCTTGAGGTATTTTACCAACACATCTATTAAATCTGTCAATGAAACTTCTCATAGATTCATTTTCTTCTATCTTGATTTGAATAAAATTTACTAATAATTCACCTATATCAACTACTGATCCAAATCTATCAAGGAATTTTACCTCCATATCGTTCCAAAAAATAATGCATCCACTTTGTAAATTTTGAAACCAATCTGCAGCTTCACCAATTAGGCTTCCAACAAACAATCTCACATAGACATTTTCTTCCAGTACACCAAGAATACTACATGCAACACTGAATGCTTTAATGTGATCTTCTGGGCATTTATTTTTATCTCCACCAAATGTAGTAATATACTCTTTTGGCCTTTTAGGTAGGACTAAATGTAATGACAGAGCAAGAGGCCCAAATTGTTGGAAATTGAATTGAAACAATTGTTGTATTGTCATTGATATCAAACCTTAATTGGTAAGACTATTGCTACTTAGGAAAGTACTATATCTATTTGAGTGTTGCTAAGGGGCTAAGCAAGGTTGGTAACAATAGAACCTAAGGGACAGGTTGAGTTATCTTGATACTACAAAGTGTACTTGACTATGTTGCACTATGATGAGATAATGTATTGTTTATCTTAGTAAGACTAAAGACTAAACTGGTAGGCTTAACCGAGCAAAGAAAGGAAAAATCATGTTTAAGCTGAGTGATGTTAGTGTCGACCGAGTTAGTATATGCCAAGAAAAATTCTAGTGTCGACTAAGCATCAATAAATTATCGAGGGAGGCAGCATAAGCTGATGAGACAATTTTAGTATTGACTGAGCTTTCTACATGAAGACCGAGTTGACAATCACAGTAGTGACCGAGTATCAGCAATTTTATATTTGAAGAGAATTTAATTTTGGAGCTGACATTGTTGAGTTCTTAGATTATGTAAAATGTGTTGACTTTATTTATCGATTGTTTAGAAGCATTAAATGCATTGTAAAATGTTTTATTATTTATCTTTGAGAGATTTGAGATGATTCTAGAAAAGGAGCCAAAGAACATAAAGTGGGTAGATTCAATGAATCTGACCTAACCCTAAGATCTACAAATGAGATTGAGCGGCAAAAGATGAGTTAACCTAATTGAGGAAAATATAAGGGAACCTAAGCATTTTGATATACATGCACATGGTGAACAGAGAATGCTGGAAGAGAAAAGTTTTATTGACTAAATAAGCAGAAAAGGCTGAAGGAGAATGGTGGTGATTGCTTGAAGAAAAGTTCCGAGCAGATTAGAGATGGAAATGGAAAAGTTTCAAAGTCAGTAAACCAACATTAGTGTATAGAATCAGATCTGATATTTGCAAAGTGAGTTGTATATTTTTCAGATAATACTGCTACTACTTTCTAACCATTGTAACAGTATGTTAGCTCATTTTCATGTAGAATTGCCAATACAGTTTTCAAACTTGACTCACGGGTTCTCAACTCCGGATTCTTATAGGGAAAAGGCTAATTGATAAGGACCACATCCTTCTTCTACTTTGAGCTCCACAGACCCAGGTGGGTGTACCTATATTTAGACTTAAGGCTCCACGATGAGATATTAATGGAATCAGACGTTTATTTGCAAAAAATGGCAAGTGTGACAAGGATAAACTCCTTTTCGAGCTTTGAACTCAGGCAGGTTAACCCCTTTTAGATCTACTTCTTTGAAAGGATCACAACAATAGTTTATATTCTTGATATAAACTTTATCTTCTCAGTCACTCAAAATATACACGAAAGTAAATTATTATTTGAAAATTGTTGAGGGTGAGATCTCTGCAAATCAAGGATAGACCAGTGCCTTATCTTCGGGTTATAGAGTCAAACAATGAAATGTGTAGCTACAAAAATCTTCTAAATGAAACACAAATAAATCCCAAATGAAGTGCCTTACAATTCATCCTCTCTTACACACGTTTGATCATCAAATTCTTGCTAAATTCCTAAGCTCTCAGAAATTAACCTAAAGACATTACCCTTTCCTTGAAAGGAGCTAGAGATTAAAATCACAGATACCTTGTAAATGGTATATCAAAACTACCTTATAGATTCAATACACAAAAGCCATATAATTCAAACAAGAAGACAATTGAAATCATGCAAGGGAATTCTTTTTATATTCCAATAAAACCTCACTGCATTAATACACTTCAAAATCTGATAAAATATTCTAAGATTTCAACAATGGCGTTTAGCCTCTACTGGTTAATTCTCAACCTCCTCAAAATGAACAAGGCCCTACTACTTATACCAATCAGCCATCTTGGAATCCTCAAAAGGATGCAACAAGCTTCAGATGGCTGTTAAAAGATCTTGCATTAAAAACAAGATTACAAATCCAAAAAGTTGTGTGCAACAACAGATTACAAATATCTATTTCCAACAGTCCCGCAGGTGGCATCTTTGTCTAAAGATATTTCAGAGCAGTTGCTAAATTTGTTGTGTGAATGATGACCACCATCTGGCTAATTTACATCATTCTTTGTTTGAAACTTGCTCTCCCTCATTTTCTGGATCAGATGCCATCTGCAACTCTATTTGGCCAGGTGTCACATTCGTGTCTGTAACAATTTGTTTGACATTTTTGTCTCTTTTACCTTAACTTTCAAAAGTTTGGGATACTAACACCTACCGCCCCTTCAACTGATTTCCCTTTTTCTTGAATCTCCTAACAGATACGTGGATTCCCAAGTCATGTAGGTTTCTTCACTTGGCCAATGAAAGGCAAGGACCTCATCTTTCTTTGGGGACAACTTTTCCCACTCAGCAACCAACTGATGAACCTCTATTCTCACATTAGCAAAATGTAACCTAGCATCTTGGAGGAGTTCAATAAAATGCACAAATGGGGCATTATCATCTGTACCAAGAATGTCATTTATTTTAGTTAGCACTCATCTATCTATTTGCTCCATCCACTGACCTTTATCCTTGATTACCCCATGTGCTTTGATAAGACCAGGGAAAATTTGGAAATCATCCTGGAAATATCTTGTTCTTAAAACTTCTGACCTTCTCTTTATACTCTCCCTGTTTACCTCAAAATCAAAAAGATCTTTGATAACCCTGTAAGTACTCATAAGCTCAATATTTACAACACACTAATCCTTATTTCGATCAAACCATGACCTCAGAGTGTCTTTCCTTGCAGTCCATCTTTCCAAAATTTTGTCCATAGTTGCCACCTCTTTCTGAAAGGTCACCAAGACATCTGTCAATTGTTTTGCAGATTTGTATACTTCTTTAGGTCTCACCTTGGCAACAAAATGTGACACAACACATTTTATCTTACCAGCTAACTTATTTTTCACCCTTTGATCAACATCTTCTTCATCCATGGAAGGAGGAGAAGGGGAAGGGGGAAATTCAATAATGGGGCTCGATGAGGAAGGCCCTACAAAGGAGGAAGCTATCTAGATTTGATCTGATAACTGTATTGGGCCCTGTTCTCCCAATTTCTTTCTTAAATCTGCAATTAGAATATCTCTCTCAAGAATCCCCTGTTTCATCTCACCATAAACCTTCAAGACTATTTCCAATTTTGTAGTGAGTTCATCTTTCTCTCTAGCTTCCTTTTCTGCCACCTTTGCTGTTAATTGTGTCGTGGCCATTACCATACCTGATGCCTCCACCAAAGATGTATCAGTAACTCTTCTTATAATTAAACTCCCTGAGAGGTCATCTTTGACAATTTGCTTTCCTTTATCACTTTCATTCTTCCTCAAAGACCACATCACCAATGCTTGATGATTATCACTGAAAGTAACTCCCTTAACAGCTTGTTCTACTTCTTTTAGAGTCCTATGGAGAGGAGTGGTTTTCTTTCTGACTGCATCAAACACTACTGCATCAGCTATATCCCATTCCAGGAGGATCAGTACTCCTGACATCTTTATCATATCTCTTCCCTGTTCTGGAGTGATTTGTTTGAACTTTGCAGTCATCTCTATTTTCACTTCTTCCTCTATAACTTGTAAATCCTTATCCGGATTCACTTCATGTCTCTTCTCATAGATTTCTTGAAATTGCTTGATATTTAATTTCTAGAGAAACTGCATAAAGGCCCTAGTTTTAACAAAAGTGTCATCAACCAAAAAATCTTCACAAGCTTGCTTGATTATAGGGTCCAATTCAGTGCCTGCTAACTCCCCTACTGTTAGATCCAACTTAGGTTCTTCTGGTAGCTCTGGCACTCCCTCATTTACTTCTTCATAAGTCATGAAGATCTAACCTAGAGTATCTACTTGTTGCACTTGCTCTGCAATCTCTTGGTCATCAAAAATTCTTATAGGAGACTGTGATGGGGAGTACTCCTCTTCCACATGAACAGGTCTCTCTTCCAACCTTTTCCTTTTTGATGGGGGTGGAGAATCAACAATATCTTCAGCAATCTGAGGAGGAGAATCAAGGATCTCCACAATTTCCTTTTGTTTTCCAACCTATTGTGAGGTTGATGGGATACCCCTTTTATCCATCTACTTTTGCTGGCTCTGTTCTGGTATCACCACATTGTAATGAGTCTTCTTTTGTACCACATATCTCCCCAGGGGTAATCCTTTTGCAAACACAGGCTTACTCAACAATTGTCTAGCCTTTTTTGGATCATCCTTCATCACTTTTTCCTTCTTCTCATTTAAAGTCTGGAAAACACCCTGAAAACAATTCATGAGAGTGTCTATTTTCTTCCCCATTGGAGTTATGCTTTTCAGGGGATCCCATCCTAAATCAAATTGCTGGATAAAATCTAGTGTTTTCTTGTATACCAACCATTTTTCTTTCATGACCTCTTGTTCCTATATTTTAGCTACATTCATGATGATGTCTTCATGGAAATTAAAAATTTGGTTGATCATGGCACACTTGGCTCTCTTTTTAAACATTTCATTATAAAACCCTTCTGGATCTACTGTTCTGGCAACTGCAGTAGCCATATGGTATGGGGCCAAAATTTTATCCATGTAGACCCATCCACCCTTGGTAATTATGAATTGATGGGCAATGGTAACATTTTGGAATAAAGTTCCCTTGCCTTTCCCAGTGAGGGCACACTCCTTAATATCACCCAATTGCCTCAAAAACTCTGCAATTCCAATCCTAAGGGGTACTTGATAGGGCAGTATAAAAGGGGTCCCCCTGAAACCATACAATCTGATAATAGTTGATACATTGTGGAAAATAACATCTCCCCAATTGTGGACGATGTTCAAATTCTTGGCAAACTAGTTTAGCCTAACAAGTTGTGCTAACATTGTTGGGATTCTTGGGTTATCTAAAACAAATAGTTTCCTGAGTCTAGCTACAAAATGTTTATCAAAATTGATAAAACTGTGATCCCTTTTATCCTAGGTCATTGTGAGGCTCCATAATTGGCCTGGCATATCTTCACGATCCTTTTTTCTCACCAATTCCATTTCTTGTTCAAAATAGCTTGCTCCTTTGAATAGAAACATGTACATCATGAAAGAGTACCAGCCAAAGGGTCTATCACTTTCATTCTTCTAAATCTTTACTAATCCATTATGTATTAACTCAACAATGAAAGGAGCAAAATCAAAAGTGATAGACACGTGTGTGAGTAAAATTTGAATCATCATGCACATCAAGTGTATTGGCATCCTGTCACTAACATCCTCTCCAAAAACTTGACACAATGACCAATATGCACCCCTAGCTCTGAGATCAAAATATTCTATTTTAAAAGGCTCCGGAGTGTTCTGCCCCACAACAACCATTTTCCCAATTTTTGTGCAAAAATCCTTCAACAACTTGCCTTTATAATAGTTCCTTTGTGCATTGTAAACTTGCCTTAATTCTTCAAAGTTAATGCTTTCCAAACTTTCTGACGGTTCACTCAATCTGAACACCTTCCTGATTTCTTCATCTAAAACCTTAAACAATAACACCCCCTTTGCATCCCTAATTTCTCTAGTGATTGCATCATAATTTTTTACAACTTGGGTCATCAAATCTACATCTAGAAAGACACCAGGCACGACAAGTTTTCCTAAGTCAGATTGCCATATTTTGCTTGCAGGATGAGGGCCATTTCTCTGACTAAAACCTACCTTGAACAATTCCAGTCCTGTGGTATCAGAGTCACCTCTTGCGTTGATAATACCAATCTTGGCTTCTCTAATAAAACTTGCCGTATCATATAAACCTTCTGCTATTTTTACCCTAGGGTCTTTAGGAATCAGACTCTTACTCTTCACCAGGGTAGTGGAAGAGCCAGGAAGTAACTGCAATAAATCCTCATGCAAACCTCTTTCACTATACTCTACTTTACTCGACAATTCTTTTCTTGGGGCCATTCTGAAGTTTATTTTAACAGAAATTCTTGCACGATAGACTAATTACAGAATTGTAATCCTTTCAAAAAGGAAGCAAATCGCACAAGAATTTCTAACCTTTTCTCTTAGAAGCCACCCGAGAAAAGCAACCAATCCTCAGAAATCTTCACGCCTGAATCTCTGCAAACTTTGATCTCTTTGTGCTTCTGAAAGTGCACAAAATTCTGATATATGAGCCACTTAAAGTAGTCCTATCAACAATTAATTCAGCATGATTGAAACAATTACTCCTCCGGAAGAGCGAACTGTCACTTCTTCAATGGGAAACCTTACTTTGCACCGTTTTACCTTTAGTTTGAATGAGAAGCATTGATCCTCATTAGCAGATGATCCAACGGCTTATCACATGATCACATGGCTTAAAAAACACTTATGCAAACATGCGACTAACCGTTACCACTACCTTTCTGTTCCTGGCGGTCTCTTGTAACTTTCCTTTGTTAACATGAAATGCTTTTCACATGATCACATAGCTTAAAAGAAGCTTATGCGAACATGTGAAAACCCGTTACCACTAACCGTCACTGTCTTCTTTTAAACCGCTAGTCCCACCCTGCCTTTGTCAATAAAGAAACTCCATGTTTGTGACACCTGGCAGGATGTCAGGTACTTTCTCTCTTTTCGAGCACCGGTGTTTGCTGAAGCTAACCAATGAGAAGACTTCATTTATGCACATCTGTCAAAAAGTTTTACCAGAGAATCGCACTTGATTCAACGCAAGATCAACGGCCTGTCGCATAATCGCATAAGCTAAAAGATTCCATGTGATTATACGACGGCCGTCCGATCTTCCCTTTACTATTTTAAAACCTCAAAGATTCTTCCGTCACCGGCCCCACTGATCTCAACAAATAGAAAGCTGCTAGTTGTAAGATACTTGTAAGTGGTCCCACTAATCTCCACATCTAGCTTTTGTTATAAGATCAACGACCATTTTGCATGTTCGCATAGCTTCAAAGATACTCACGCGAACATGCGACTGCCATTAGATCTTCATTGAAGATTCTCGGTTGGGATGAACTTAAAACATAGGAAAATATTATTTATACCACTGGGTTTCTAGACTGAGAAAAACATAACCCCCCGCATATTAAAAAAAATGCATGTGCTCTTTAACAGACCTAAGTGATTTTTTAAAAAAGTAACGCTCGAAAAGGAATAAAGAAAATGACTTAGGATTTATTTTGAAAGTGGTAAGCATTTTAGGGGTGTTTTACATGAATTCAAAATTCTTCAAAGGCAAGACCTAGGGTAAGGACTTTGAAATAGGGTTATGTCAACTTTTTGAAGAACTCCAACACCTGGACCTAGGAAACTTTACAGACCAGAGGATTAACCTATCAGAATGGACAAAAAACCTCAAAATTTTAAGAATATTCCCAACAGTGGCTCTATCTGAGGATGCTTGATTTGTAAAATCATAGCAAGAACTTACGAATCTCTGGGAGGTAGACCACAAAACCTAAACCTAAAATAGGAAACAAACACGCAACAGAAACAAACACACCTATACAAATATACAAGCCTATTGTGCATGGAAAAATAACTAACTGAAGAAAATTTTCAGAAATTGTCCATGCACTGGCAATTCTTGCTTTTCACCATCCAAATGTTGCAAGAAATATGAATCCTTACCATGGGTTTGATGAACAACATAAGGTCCCATCCATAAGGACTCAATTTTTTTGTGTTTTCCTTTATCTTCAGCCCTGGCATTCCATTGGAGAACCATATCGCCAGGCTGGAACTTTCTCACAGTTGCTCTTTTATCAAAAAGATATTTCATCTGCTGCTACAACTTTATATTTTCTTTTTTTCCCTCCCTTCTAATTTCATCTAATTCAATCAGCTGAACCATTCTCTTCTGTAATGGATCACTGATTTCCATATCTTCTTCTTGCATGAACTTATAGATCGGAAGGAAGTTATTCATTGGCAATCTTGATTTAGCACCATATACCATTTCAAAAGGGGACTTACCAGTAGCCCTCTTCTCAGAAATCCTATCAGCCCAGAGTGCTAACTTTAGTTTTACATGCCAGCTTCTCTTGTTCTTTTCCAAGGTTTTCTTCAGAATTTGTAGTATACTTTTATTGCTGGATTCAGCCTGTCCATTGGCTTGTGGATGATAAGGGGACGAGTAAGACAATACTATGCCCATTTCAGAGCAAAAATCAGTGATCTCCTATGACCTGAAGCTCATAGCATTGTCAACAACCAATTTAACAGGAACACCAAATCTAGTAATTATGTTGTCCATCAGAAACTCAATGACAATAGCACTAGTCACCCTTTTGGTTGGGATTGCTTCAATCCACTTGGTGAAATAATTAGTAGCCACCAGAATGTGACTATGTCCCCCACTAGACTTCTCAGAGAATTCTCCTATAAAATCCATACCCCACATTGCAAAAGGAGCTTCTGCAACCACAGGGTTCAATAATAATGCACCTGAAAACTTCAATTTTTTAGAGAACCTTTGACAAGGTTCACATTTCCTCGCATAAGAATGAGTGTCTTTGAACAACACAGGCCAATAATATCCTGCTCTTAAGATTTTATGAGCTATTGATCTAGCAGAATGATGTCCTCCACACATTCCAGAATGCATTTCTTTTAACATTTTCTCTGATTGATGCTTATCCAGACAAAAAAGTAAAATACCATCATTATCCTTCCAATACAAATCACCCTGGATCAACACATATCTCTGAGCTTGCAATCTCAGACTCCTTCTTTGGTTATCACTTAACTCAGGTGGACATTTGGCATTTTTAATAAAATAAATAACATCCTTGTACCAGGGTTGCATTTCAATACTGGTAATCATATCAATGTTAGCAGCAACATTATGTACCTGAACAAGGTCCATATTTTTCTCAGTCATTAACTTAGCAAGTCCCAATCCTCTCACCAATTTTGTAATGTGAATTTTCAGGTCAAACTCTTGAATCCTGTTTATCCATTTGCACCTCTTTCCTGTGACTTCACTCTGTGTTAAAATGTCCTTCACTACAGCATGAGGAACATAAGCATTAACCTTTGCACAGACCAAATATGGTCTAAAAGCCTTGACTGCCTTTACAAGTGCATAAGCTTGCTTTTCCATTAGTTCATAATTTAATTCAGCAGATTGTAATGACTTGCTGAAAAAGGCTATAGGGTGCTCATACCCTTCTTGATCCTTTTGCAAAAGGATAGCTGCAATAGTATGAAAAGATGCAAAGGAAAATAGAGAAAATGGTTTTAAGTAATCAGGGGATACCAAAACCGGGGCCTCCTGAATTGCTTTTTTGATCTTCACAAAAGCTTGCTGAGCTTCAAGGTTCCAATCAAACTTCACTTCCTTCTTTAGGAACTTCACTATGGGCTTGACCAATTCTGCAAAGTTGGCAATAAATCTTCTTACAAAATTAATCTATCCCAAAAATGATTGGACACCTTTTATGTTCTTTGGTGGAGGGACTTTTTGAATTGCTTCTACTCTTTCAGGATCAATCTTGACTCCTTCTTTTGACACTATGTGCCCAAGTAACTTCCCTTCTGTCATAGCAAACTGACACGTTTTGGGATTCAAAGACACACCAAATTCTAGGGCCTTAAGAATGACCTTCTCCAAATGGGAACAATGATCCTTAGCTTTCTTGGAATAAGCAGTGAGATCATCTTGATAAAAAACCATTAAGACATTTATCAATTCCTCAAATGCAACATCCATGGCTCTCTGAAATGTTGCTCCAGCATTTTTTAAACCAAAAGGCATGCGAACATATACATATGTTCCCCATGGGGTTGTAAAGGTTGTATTGAATTGTTCTAATTCTTTGACCAGCACTTGATTATACCTGGAGAAACCATCCATCATTAACAAGAGTTCACATCCAGTCACCCTATGTAGCATAGCCTCCATATTGGGAAATCCATAGTTATCCTTAAGTGAAGCTACATTCAGGTTCCTGAAATCAACACAGAGCCTAATATCTCCGTTCTTTTTCCTTACTGGCACAAGATTCAAGACCCAAGTTGAGTGCCTAATTGGTTCAATAATACTAGCATCTCTCAGTTTTGTCAACTCAACTTGCATCTTGGTAGCCAATAGGGGGTTAATGGGTCTTTGCTTCTGTCTAAAAGGCCCGGTTTCCTCTTTTAAAGGAATTTCATGCTAAAACAAATCAGCCCTATAGGCTTTGAGATCATCATAGGACCAAGCAAATACATGCTTGTATTTTTTCAGAAGTCTTATCAGATTTCTTCTGATCTCTTTACTTAGTTTCTTGCCAATGTATACCATTTGGGGGAAATTTTTTGAACCCAGGTTTATTTCCTCTAAGTCCTCCATTTTAGTATTAGACTTTTGAGACAAAAAACCATCATTTATTTTAAACATTCCTTCCAATTATACTAACCCTTTAGGTATGTGGTTGGATGGCAACTGCACTATCTCATTCCCCATGATGCATTCTTTTCCCTCAACACACTGGTGTATCTCATTGAGATCTATCTGCTGACCATCATATTGATCAAGGCCTTGAAGGAACCTAAGGATATCTAAGTCATCCTCAAAAACTTTCCAATTATATACATTGTCAGGCACTGCAGGCCTAGATTTGACCTCTAACATAGACACACCAGTGAGGGTTATATCTTCACTTTTAAGGGCAACATTTGCAAGAAAATCTGCCATGATATTATTGGATCTTTCTACCCAAAGCAGATTGAAAGCATCAAAAAATTCTAGCCTATCCCAAATAGCATGTTTATATAATTTCAGTTTCTCATCTTTAGAGGCATACTGAGATCTCACTTGGGCTATAATCAACTGGGAATCACCATGAACCTTTAAAGATTTAATACCATGTTTTATGGCCACATCTAACCCCAGTATCAAAGCTTCATACTCAGCAGTGTTATTTGTACACTCAAAAGTTAACAAGAATGAGTATTTAAATGTAATACCTGATGGGGAAATGAACACTACACTAGCTCCTGATCCTTCCTTAGAGCACCCACCATCAAAGAACATTTGCCAAAGCCCATTTGCTGCAAAATCAACTCATCCACAATTGGGTCTATGTTTTTTAATTGAGGTACTATTTCTTCAATCACAAAATTGCTCATGTCAATATCTACAAAGCAATTCAAATCCTCCGGAGCAACCACTTCAATCATGACTGAAGAACGGGGCTCCTTGTACAACTTTACCTCAGTTCCATTGATTGGGATGGTAGCATAAGATAAATCCAGTTGCAATTTTCCACCCACTGCTGCAGCCCATTGTCTTGACAATAACATGCCATAGTGAGGTTTTGTATCAACAACCACCACATCCATTTTATATGTGGCTTCTAGGAATGCAGCAATTTTCACCTCTATTCCAATCAGGCTCCCTACAACAGGAACTGCCCTATTATCCATGGCATAACACCTTCCCTTGGATGTATCAACCTACAATCCTAACTCCTTCATCACTTGGTAAGGCATTACAGTTGTAGCAGCACCAGAGTCAATCATACAATTTTTTAGCAAAAAATTATTTACAAGCAAAGTGACATAGAAAGGATTGATAGAAGAGGGTTCCTGTGTCACAATTGTCCCAACACATACATCAGAGATGTCATCAATTTCTATTGGCTTGTCTAGGGATTTCCCTTCATCTTGTAGAACAGGAGTAGTTATGAGAGCCAGGGCTGCTACTTTGTGCTCTTCTATTTTCAACATTTCAAGCAGAGGAATGGAAACCTTCATTTGGGACAAAGCATGTCTCATATCAAAAGTAGGGGAATAAGTACCAAAATCAGGGTGATCTTTTGACTTACCAAACTTCTTTTTCACCTTGTCGGCAATAACTTCTTGTTTCCCTTTCTTTTCAATTTCAAACCCTTCATCTTTATTGTTCACAATATTGGGCTTTGGGGAGTCCTTATTCTGAGGATTACTTTTGACAAACACTGATCTAGGGACTCCCTGATCACCACCTACCTTTCTGTTCCTCAAATTGTATGAGGATTTTGCTTGTGTAATAGCAGCCACAGTTAAACTCTTAATTTCTTCTTCACTGGGCTTTCTCCATTGTCTTTCATCTGATCCGGATTCTACCATATGAGTCTTATAGTCATCATTATCAAACTCTTCCTAATCAGATTGAGTAAATATTTGTCGTTCATAATCAGAGAAAATCTTCCTCTTATGATCAACATCAGGGCAAATAAATTCATCATCTGAGGACTCAAGATCCTCCATTAGTTTAGTAGTAAACATGTTAATAACAAGCTTTTCAGATCCTTCATAATCTCCTGCATATGAGTCAGTGGCCTCTTCTCCTAGAGCCTGAGCAAGAGTACATTGGAATGGTGAGTGAGGCATACTACAGGCCACACACCAAGGGGTACTTTCCACATTATGTTCTATATTTTTCTTTAAAGGATCTGGTGTATCCCTTCCCTTTTGGGGTTCATTGTTGTTAGGAACAGGCCTCCCATCTTTCCAGTTGGTTTTGTAAGGTATATCTCTCAGATTAGGGGCTTTTTCCTACCTTTGATAAGGAGGTCTCATATCTTGAAAGTTTCTACCACCTTTATCAAACCTTGCTGGGAAATCTTTATTGTTACCAGGCCCTTTGTCCATTCTATCCTCCTCTTTGGATGGCCTTGCAGGTTGTGGCCTGGTTTCTTTCCACAATCTACCTTCATCCCTTTTATACATTTGGCCAGATGCCTTTCGGTTACTTTCAATATTTATTGCCAACTTAAAAGCATCTCTAAGGGTACGGGGATTCTTATCTCTCAAAAGGTAAGACATCTTACCATCCATAGAATTGAAATAAGTTGTCATGCAGACTACATCATCTAGCCTCAATACTTGGAACAGTTTGTACATAGCCTTTTGGAATCGGCTATTGAACTCTGACATGCTCTCATTGTAATGTTTCTTGATATTATTGAACTCATTGAGCATGTAACTAGAGTTCACATGTTCTACATATTGCTCTTTAAAACATCTGACAAATTCTTCCCAAGATGCAATACTATTCTCAGGTAACCCCCTATACCAATCCCTGGCATCCTCAATCAATGATTGAACAAAGAGCTTCATTATGACATCTTCATGTTCAATCTCATAATCATTGACTTTATCTGTAAAAAACTTTAGATGCTCTTCACAGGTAATAACATTATTCCCAGTAAATAATGGGATCTTCTTTCTGATTTCATTAGGGATAGCATTAGGTTGGCTAGGAATACCATCAAAAAACAAAGGCCTATATCTATCCAAATGAACTAGTCATCTTTGGATAGTTGGTTGATTCAGAGGGGTAATTGCAACATTTTGACAAGGTATAGTTCCCACTGTACCACTAGCTATGATGGGAACTTGATTGGGAACCGGTCCAGGTAAAGTTTGTCCAGGGTGAAAGGCTTGAGCATTTGGAAGCAAAGTATTGGGCTGACTAGAAGGAATTGTTCCTATAGTGATAGGGACAGAGGTACTAGTGGATGTGTTCATGTTAGCATGTAGGAAGGCAATCTTCCTCTTCATTTCATCAGCAGCAGCCTCCAACTCAAGTTTCTCTAGTTGAATAGCCAATTCTTCCTTTGCTTTTCTAGCCTTCTCCAAGTCTATACTTGTGTGAGAACGTATATTAGGAGGGACTACAATTTTCTTGGGCTCATTAATATGTATACCTACCAATTTCTATTTTCCCTTATCAGGGATTTCTTTGTGAGAATTTATAATCTCCTTATTTCTTTGAATTTCAGAGGGATTCAATTGCCTTAAGACATGGCCTGTTCCTTCAAATTCACCCTGCTTTGGTTTATTATCCTGGGCCTGCTTTCTCAAATCTTCCATGTCACCAAATAAGTCCCTATTTAAACCTTGAACATTTTGGTTTAAATCACTAACTTGGGTTTCATTTTTCTTGGTTCTCTTGAGAAGTTCCTACCTCTCTATGAGTAAATCACAGATTTGTTGTTCTCTTGCTTTCAACCTATTGGCAATCTCAGCCAGTTGTTCACTCTCCTTTTTTCTTAAAGAAACCACCTCTTCTCTCAACTTGTCAAAATCATAGGAGGTGGCCTCAGTAGCAGAGGTTTCTTCTAGTTGTTCTAAAATTTCTCTTGAAGGGAAAAAACCCGCTTCTGTGGCCTCTGTAATTACTTCTTTCTGCATGTGCACCCCTGGTGTAACCCTCTTGACATGTTCAGGATCATCAGAAGAAGATGAAGACTCATGAGGGAGTGGGACATAAGATCTTTCTCGAGAAGGGCCTTGGGAACTAGTAGTATGTTGACCTCTCCTAGACCATTTTTTTCTACTTGGTGTATGGAGCTCATCACCCATATTCTCTTCGGGGTGATCCTTGTAGTAAGACCTAGTGTACTTTGGTCGACTCATGGTATAACAATATTAGCAAAGTTTACAACAATTTAGCAACTGGTAGCATAGAGTTTAGAGTCACCACCCACTTTTATGTGGGAATGAAAATATTTTATACTGGTCTACAAATGCACAAAAGATAGGATTTACACTAACCTTTTGCACATTATTCAGAAAGTTAGTCCCCAGTAGAGTCACCAATTTGTTAGCTCATTTTCATGTAGAATTGCCAATACAGTTTTCAAACTTGACTCATGGGTTCTCAACTCCAGATTCTTACAGGGAAAAGGCTAATTGATAAGGACCACATCCTTCTTCTACTTCGGGCTCCACAGACCCAGGCGGGTGTACCTATATTTAGACTTAAGGCTCCATGATGAGATATTAATGGAATCAGACATTTATTTGCAAAAAATGGGAAGTGTGACAAGGATAAAATCCTTCTTCTTTTCAAGCTTTGAACTTAGGTAGGTTAACCCCTTTTAGATCTACTTCTTTGAAAGGATCACAACAATAGTTTATATTCTTGATATAAACTTTATCTTCTAAGTCACTCAAAATATACATGAAAGTAAATTATTATTTGAAAATTGTTGAGGGTGAGATCTCTGCAAATCAAGGATAGACCAGTGCCTTATCTTCGGGTTATAGAGTCAAATAATGAAATGTGTACCTACAGAAATCTTCTAAATGAAACACAAATAAATCCCAAATGAAGTGCCTTACAATTCATCCTCTCTTACACACATTTGATCATCAAATTCTTGCTAAATTCCTAAGCTCTCAAAAATTAACCTAAAGACATTACCCTTTCCTTGAAAGGAGCTAGAGATTAAAATCACAAATACCTTGTAAATGGTATATCAAAACTACCTTATAGATTCAATACACAAAATCCATATAATTCAAACAAGAAGACAATTGAAATCATGTAAGGGAATTCTTTTTATATTCCAATAAAACCTCACTGCATTAATACACTTCAAAATTTGATAAAATATTCTAAGATTTCAACAATGGCGTTCAGCCTCTACAATATATTTCTCAACCTCCTCAAAATGAACAAGGCCCTACTACTTATACCAATCAGCCATCTTGGAATCCTCAAAAGGATGCAACAAGCTTCGGATGGCTGTTAAAAGATCTTGCATTAAAAACAAGATTACAAATCCGGAAAGTTGTTTGCAACAACAGATTACAAATATCTATTTCCAACAGTCCCGCAGGTGGCATCTTTGTCTAAAGATATTTCAGAGCAGTTGCTAAATTTGTTGTGTGAATGATGACCGCCATCCGGCTAATTTACATCATTCTTTGTTTGAAACTTTCTCTCCCTCATTTTCTGGATCAGATGCCATCTGCAACTCTATTTGGCCAGGTGTCACATTCGTGTCTGTAACAATGTGTTTGACATTTTTGTCCCTTTTACCTTAACTTTCAAAGGTTTGGGATACTAACACCTACCACCTCTTCAACTGATTTCCCTTTCTTCTGAATCTCTTGACAGATACATGGATTCCCAAGTCATGTAGGTTTCTTCACTTGGCCAATGAAAGGCAAGGACCTCATCTTTCTTTGGGGATAACTTTTCCCACTCAGCAACCAACTGATGAACCTCTATTCTCACATTAGCAAAATGTAACCTAGCATCTTGGAGGAGTTCAATAAAATGCACAAATGGGGCATTATCATCTGTACCAAGAATGTCATTTATTTTAGTTAGCACTCATCTATCTATTTGCTCCATCCACTGACCTTTATCCTTGATTACCCCATCTGCTTTGATAAGACTAGCGAAAATTTGGAAACCATCTTGGAAATATCTTGTTCTTAAGACTTCTGACCTTCTCTTTATACTCTCCCTATTTACCTCAAAATCAAAAAGATCTTTGATAACCCTATAAGTACTCGTAAGCTCAATATTTACAACACACTGATCCTTATTTCAATCAAACCATGACCTCAGAGTGTCTTTCCTTGCAGTCCATCTTTCCAAAATTTTGTCCACAGTTACCACCTCTTTCTAAAAGGTCACCAAGACATCTGCCAATTGTTTTGCAGATTTGTATACTTCTTTAGGTCTCACCTTGGCAACAAAATGTGACACAACACCTTTTATTTTACCAGCTAACTTATTTTTCACCCTTTGATCAACATCTTCTTCATCCATGGAAGGAGGAGAAGGGGAAGGGGGAAATTCAATAATGGGGCTTGATGAGGAAGGCCCTGCAGAGGAGGAAGCTATCTGGATTTGTTCTGATAACTATATTGGGCCTTGTTCTCCCAATTTCTTTCTTAAATCTGCAATCAAAATATCTCTCTCAAGAATCCCCTGTTTCATCTCACCATAAACCTTCAAGACTGTTTCCAGTTTTGTAGTGAGTTCATCTTTCTCTCTAGCTTCCTTTTCTACCACCTTTGCTGTTAATTGTGCCATGGCCATTACCATACCTGATGCCTCCACCAAAGATGTATCAATAACTCTTCTTACAATTAAACTCCCTGAGAGGTCATCTTTGACAATTTGCTTTCCTTTATCACTTTCATTCTTCCTCAAAGACCACATCACCAATGCTTGATGATTATCACTAAAAGTGACTCCCTTAACAGCTTGTTCTGCTTCTTCTAGAGTCCTATGGAGAGGAGTGGTTTGCTTTCTGACTGCATCAAACACTACTGCATTAGCTATATCCCATTCTGGGAGGATCAGTACTCCTGACATCTTTATCATATCTCTTCCCTATTCTGGAGTGATTTGTTTGAACTTTGCAGTCATCTCTATTTTCACTTCTTCCTCTATAACTTGTAAATCCTTATCCGGACTCACTTCATGTCTCTTCTCACAGATTTCTTGAAATTGCTTGATATTTAATTTCCAAAGAAACTGCATAAAGGCCCTAGTTTTAACAAAAGTGTCATCAACCAAAAACTCTTCACAAGCTTGCTTGATTACAGGGTCCAATTTAGTGCCTGCTAACTCCCCTACTGTTAGATCCAACTTAGGTTCTTCTGGTAGCTCTGGCACTCCCTCATTTACTTCTTCATAAGTCATGAAGATCTGACCTAGAGCATCTACTTGCTGCACTTGTTCTGCAATCTCTTGGTCATCAAAAATTCTTATAGGAGACTGTGATGGGGAGTAATCCTCTTCCACATGAATAGGTCTCTCTTCGAACCTTTGCATTTTTGATGGGGGTGGAGAATCAACAATATCTTCAGCAATCTGAGGAGGAGAATCAGGGATCTCCACAATTTCCTTTTTTTTTCCAACCTGTTGTGAGGTTGATGGGATACCCCTTTTATCCATCTACTTTTGCTGGCTCTATTCTGGTATCACCACATTGTAACCAGTCTTCTTTTGTACCACATATCTCCCCAGGGGTAATCCTTTTGCAAACACAGGCTTACTCAACAATTGTCTAGCCTTTTCTAGATCATCCTTCATCACTTTTTCCTTCTTCTTATTTAAAGTCTGGAAAACACCCTGAAAACAATTCATGAGAGTGTCTATTTTGTTCCCCCTTGGAGTTATGCTTTTCAGAGGATCCCATCCTAAATCAAATTGCCAGATAAAATCTAGTGTTTTCTTGTATACCAACCATTTTTCTTTTATGACCTCTTGTTCCTGTATTTTAGCTACATTCCTGATGATGTCTTCAGGGAAATTAAAAATGTGGTTGATCATGGCACACTTGGCTCTCTTTTTAAACATTTCATTATAAAACCCTTCTGGATCTGTTGTTCTAGCAACTGCAGTAGCCATATGGTATGGGGCCAAAATTTTATCCATGTAGACCCATCCACCCTTGGTAATTATGAATTGATGGGCAATGGTAACATTTGGGAATAAAGTTCCCTTGCCTTTCCCAGTGAGGGCACACTCCTCAATATCACCCAATTGCCTCAAAAACTTTGCAATTCCAATCCTAAGGGGTACTTGATAGGGCAGTATAAAAGGGGTCCCCCTGAAACCATACAATCTGATAACAGTTGATACATTGTAGAAAATAACATCTCCCCAATTGTGGATGATGTTCGAATTCTTGGCAAACTAGTTTAGCCTAACAAGTTGTGCTAACATTGTTGGGATTCTTGGGTTATCTAAAACAAATAGTTTCTTGAGTCTAGCTGCAAAACATTTATCAAAATTGATAAAACTATGATCCCTTTTATCCCAGGTCATTGTGAGGCTCCATAATTGGACTGGCATGTCTTCACCATCCTTCTTTCTCACCAATTCCATTTCTTGTTCAAAATAGCTTGCTCCTTTGAATAGAAACATGTACATCATGAAAGAGTACCAGCCAAAGGGTCTATCACTTTCATTCTTCTGAATCTTTACTAATCCATTATGTATTAACTCAGCAATGAAAGGAGCAAGATCAAAAGTGCTAGACACATGTGCATGTAAAATTTGAATCATCATGCACATCAAGTGTATTGGCATCCTGTCACTAACATCCTCTCCAAAAACTTGACACAATGACCAATATGCACCCCTAGCTCTGAGATCAAAATATTCTATTTTAAAAGGCTCCGGAGTGTTCTGCCCCACAACAACCATTTTCCCAATTTTTGTGCGAAAATCCTTCAACAACTTGCCTTTATAATAGTTCCTTTGTGCATTGTAAACTTGCCTTAATTCTTCAAAGTTAATGCTTTCCAAACTTTCTGATGGTTCACTCAATCCGAACACCTTCCTGATTTCTTCAGCTGAAACCTTAAACAATAACACCCCCTTTGCATCCCTAATTTCTCTAGTGATTGGATCATAATTTTTTGCAACCTGGGTCATCAAATCTACATCTAGAAAGACACCAGGCATGACAAGTTTTCCTAAGTCAGATTGCCATATTTTGCTTGCAGGATGAGGGGCATTTCTCTGACTAAAACTTACCTTGAACAATTCCAGTCCTGTGGTATCAAAGTCACCTCTTGCGTTGATAATACCAATCTTGGCTTCTCTAATAAAACTTGCCGTATCATATAAACCTTCTGCTATTTTTACCCTAGGGTCTTTAGGAATCAGACTCTTACTCTTCACTGGGGTAGTGGAAGAGCCAGGAAGTAACTGCAATAAATCCTCGTGCAAACCTCTTTCACTATACTCTACTTTACCTGACAATTCTTTCCTTGGGGCCATTCTGAAGTTTATTTTAACATAAATTCTTGCACGATAGACTAAACACAGGACTGTAATCCTTTTAAAAAGGAAGCAAATCACACAAGAATTTCTAACCTTTTCTCTCAGAAGCCACCCGGGAAAAGCAACCAATCCTCATAAATCTTCACTTTTGAATCTCTGCAAACTTTGATCTCTTTGTGCTTTTGAAAGTGCACAAAATTCTAATATATGAGCCACTTAAAGTAGTCCTGTCAACAATTAATTTAGCATGATTGAAACAATTACTCCTTCGGAAGAGCGAACTGTCACTTCTTCAATGGGAAACCTTACTTCACACCATTTTACCTTCAATTTGAACGAGAACCATTGATCCTCATTAGCAGATGATCCAACGGCTTATCGCATGATCGCATGGCTTAAAAAACACTTATGTGAACATGCGACTAACCGTTACCACTACCTTTCTATTCCTGGCGGTCTCTTGTAACTTTCCTTTGTTAACATGAAATGCTTTTCACATGATCGCATAGCTTAAAAGAAGCTTATGTGAACATGCGAAAACCCGTTACCACTAACTGTCACTGTCTTCTTTTAAACCGCTGGTCCCACCCTGCCTTCGTCAATAAAGAAACTCCACGTTTGTGACACCTGGCAGGATGTCAGGTACTTTCTCTCTTTTTGAGCACTGGTGTTTGCTGAAGCTAACCAATGAGAAGACTTCATTTATGCACATCTGTCAAAAATTTTTACCGGAGAATCACACTTGATTCAACGCAAGATCAACGGCCTGTCGCATAATCGCATAAGCTAAAAGATTCCATGCGATTATACGATGGCCGTCTGATCTTCCCTTTACTATTTTAAAACCTCAGAGATTCTTTCGTCACCGGCCCCACTGATCTCAACAAATAGAAAGCCACCAGTTGTAAGATACTTGTAAGTGGTCCCACTGATCTCCACATCCGACTTTTGTTATAAGATCAACGACCATTTCACATGTTCACATAGCTTCAAAGATACTCACGTGAACATGCGACCGCCGTTAGATCTTCATTGAAGATTCTTGGTTGGGATGAACTTAAAACATAGGAAAATATTATTTATACCACCAGGTTTCTAGAATGAGAAAAACATAACCCCCCGCGTATTAAAAAAAATGCATGTGCTCTTTAATGGACCTAAGTGATTTTTTAAAAAAGTAACGCTCAAAAAGGAAGAAAGAAAATGACTTAGGATTTATTTTGAAAGTGGTAAGCATTTTAGGGGTTTTTTACATGAATTCGAAATTCTTCAAAGGCAAGACCTAGGGTAAGGACTTTGAAATAGGGTTATGTCAACTTTTTGAAGAACTCCAACACCTGGACCTAGGAAACTTTACAGACCAGAGGATTAACCTATCAGAATGGACAAAAAACCTCAAAATTTTAAGAATATTCCCAACACAGTCAAAATCCTTTTAACAGAGGTTGACCTAATAGTCATATTTTAAATCCTTTGAGCAAGGTTGCATTCTAATGGAGTGTATGTAAGTCCTATGACTAGGCTCACTTTTAACAGGGTGATTGAAATCCTTTAACTGGGTCACATTTGATAGTTTTTATTGTAACCTTTGACAAGGTTGGCTTTTTACCGAGCTCACTTTAGAAGAGTGAAAATAAAAGTAGCATGTTACAAAGTGGTTTTTCCCATATTGACTTTCCACTATAAATCTTGGTGTTTATACTTATGTGAATGTTTAGATCTGAACATTACTATGTTTTACAAGTTAAGTGATAGCTAGGTAGTGGACTTCATTGTTAGATGTTTCTATTATTGAATCAGAGATGACTGAGTTTGTTTTGGTTTTGGATCTAATTTAAGGATAAGTTTTTGAGATTTTTTTATACATCAAGACCTGAGAAAAACTGATTCACCCCCCCCTCTCTGTTGTTCTAAATAATATTATCAATTGGTATCAAATCTTTGTTGCTTATTATTATTGTTGACAAAAATCAAGTTTAAAGGGGCTTGAAGTAAATGATTAGGATGTATAAGAAGGAGGTGTCGAAGCTGAACAAAGAAAATTTCCTTTCATGGAAAAGCTTGATGAAGCAACATCTGGCCGGTATTGGTGATTTTTCAAAGTACTACATTGAGAACAGTTATGCCGCACCTTTGACTGCCGAAGAAATGAGAGCTAAATAAGAACACAATCAGGCAATGTTGGAAATTGCATCTACCCTAAGTTATCCATAATTTGAGGACAATAAGGATTGCACAACTGCAAAGGATATGTGGGACACTCTTGCAAGGATATATGGTGGTGACCTAAATATGCTGAAAGCAAAGGCCGAGAGTCTTAGAGGTAAGTTTGATGAAATGAGAATGCAAGATGGTGAAAATATTGCACAATATTGTAGTAAAATAAAAGAAGTTGTGAATGCTATTAGAGGAGCTAATGGGACTATTAATGATGAAACTATAATTGGGAAAGTACTAAGAACCCTATGTACTATATATGCTATTAAGATCTCAGCTATTTAGGAATCTAGATGTAACTCTGCTAATGTCCTTACTTTGAAAAGTTTGGTTGGTAAGTTGACTTCTTTTGAACTCTCTAAATATGATAATTTCACTGTTGGAAACATTGGAAATGTTGAATCTACTTTTACATCACAACTAGTTTTGAACAAGCCAAGGAAGGAAAAAGAAAGATGCATTAGTGAAAGGGAAAGTGAAAGTGAAAGTGAAAGTGACAGTGATAGTTCTGATGAAGAACTAGAAGATCTAGAAGCTCTTATGGCTAGAAGACTGAGGAGGGGAAAAGGAAAGTATAAAGGTAAACTCCCTATTATATATTTTGCATGTAATAAAGTTGGTCATATAGCTGCTAGATGTCCTGATAGGAAGGATAAAGATGATGAAAGGAAAAGTATACATAAAGATAGAAGAGATGATAGAAACTACTGAGGGAACAAAGACTACAAGGGAAAAGGTAAGAAATCTTGTTACATTGCTGAAAAAGAGATTGAAACTGATAGTGATGATTTGGAAATTGAGGTAGTCTATGTGGCAATGAAAGATGAATCTGATGAGAATGAGAAAACTGCATTGATATCCTATGTGAACAAGAATGATAAATGGATTATTGACAGTGGCCATTCACATCACATGACTGGTGACAAAAATAAGTTTGAGACCTTACATCATTACAGAGGTAAAAGTGTAAAATTTGGTAATGATGCACCATGTCTTGTTAGAGGAAAAGGTTTGATTAAACTAACTGATAAGATATCTTGTGAAAATGCATATTGGGTTGAAGGTCTTAATTACAATTTGTTAAGTGTTTCTCAGCTTAACAAAATTGGTTACCAAGTGGAATTTCATCACAAGCAAGATAAAATATTTGATGCTACTGGAGAACTGATTGGAAGTGGAGATCAGACTAGAGGTAATTTGTTCTATCTTGACCTATCTAAAGAAACATGTTTGATTGCATAACTTGATGATATTTGGTTATGGCATAAAAGGCTATATCATGTTAACTTTGAAAATCTGGTAGAGATAAGTAAGAAGAAAAAGTAAGAGGTCTACCTAGATTGAAGAAACCTAAGAATGTGATGTGCAAGGAATGTCAATTAGAAAAAATGACAAAGTCAAGTTTCAAGAGAAAATCCTTTACTTTTGAAAACATTTTAGATTTGGTTCATACTGACCTTTGTGGACCTATGGGTGTACAAAGTTACTATGGTGCTAGATACTTTATCTTATTTCTTGATGATCATACTAGGATGATGCATGTGATGTTTCTAAAAGAAAAATATAAATCTTTTCAATATTTTAAGTGGTATTTGGATAAGGTTGGAAAGGAGATAGGTAGGAACCTAAAATATCTTAGATCTGACCAAGGTGGAGAATTTACATCAAATGAATTTAATCTGTTTTGCAATGATAGAGGAATTAAAAGACATATGTCTGCACCTAGAACACCTCCATAGAATGGTATAGAAGAAAGGAGAAATAGATCTATCTTGGATTGTGAAAGGACATTAATGATTGAAAGGAATGTGGCACAGAAATATTAGAAAGAAGCTATAAGCACTACTTTCTACACTCTCAACTGGGTACAGATCAAGAAAGGTACAAATCTGACACCTTGTGAATTATGGCATGGGCATGCACCGAGTGTTAAATACTTTAGAATCTTTGAAAGTAAGTGGTATATATTAAAATACACTAGGAGTGGAAAGTTTGATGCTAAGAGTGATGAAGGCGTATTCCTAGGGTACTCCACAAAAAGTAAAGCTTATAAGTGTTTGAACTCTAACACTAAAAAAATTGTGGAAAGTGTGAATGTCAAAATTGATGAGTATGCAGAAAGAAATGAAGCTGATAGTAAAAGAGAACCAGAAGATTATAGATCTTTTGTGTACATTGAAGAAGAAGAAGAAGAGGCAAGTAACAGACTTGCACCTGATGCTGAGTCTCAGGTAAGCAATGTCAAGCGATAGACAAAAGCTACCGAGTATCAGGAAAATAGTGCCAAGAAAGAACAAGAACATGTCGAGCTACAAGAAAATTCTATTGAGTATCAGGAAGAGGTTTCCGAGCATTATGAAGTTGAATCTAAAAATATTGTTGAGGAACATGATGAAATAGAGGAGAGAACAAATGAACTTGTTTTGGCAAAATATGTGAGAAGACATCATAAGCCTAAACAGATAATTGGAGACAAAGATACTAGAATCTAGACCAGAAGTAAGACTAAGGATCCAACATGTCTACTATGTGAATTTGAACCAATGAAAACTAGAGAAGCATTGGAGAATGAATATTGGATACAAGCAATGAATGAAGAAATTGACCAGATTGAGAAGAACGATACTTGGACTCTGGTGCCGAGACCTGAAAATAAGAATGTTATAGGAACAAAATGGATGTTTCAGAATAAGATGAATGAAATGGTGAAATCACTAGGAACAAAGCTAGGTTGGTATGCAAAGGCTACGCACAAGAAGAAGGAATAGATTATGGGGAGACATTTACCCCTGTAGCTAGATTGGAAGGAGTAAGAACTCTGCTTAGATATGATGCTTATAAAGATTTCAAGGTATATCAAATGGATGTCAAGTCTATATTTTTGAATGGTATACTAGAAGAAGAAGTTTACATAGATTAACCAAAAGGTTTTATTGATCCAAATAGAAGACACATGGTGTGCAAACTGAACAAAGCATTGTATGGATTGAAGAAAGCACCTAGAGCATGGTATGAGAGGTTGCACAACTACTTGATATAGATTGGATTTTTGAGAACAAATGACACAAGAAATCTATACATGAAGGATGAAGAAGGTAAAGGTATCTTGTTGGCAAAAATCTTTGTTGATGACATTATTTTTGGTGGACAAGATGCATTATGTAAAAGTTTCTCAAATGAAATGCAAACTGAATTTGAGATGAGTATGTTTGGTGAGATCAAATTCTTTGTTGGTTTACAAGTATATCAAAAGAAGAATGGAATTTTCATTACATAGTCTAAGTATGTTAATGAAATACTAAAATTTTTTGGGATGGAAGATGCTAAACTAGTGGGTACTCCTATGGTTACTGGAAAAAAGTTATCTAAGAATGATGATGCTGTAGAAGTGAATCAAACTCTATACAAATATATGATTGGAAAATTATAGTATGTTGTACATAGTAGACCAGATATTGCATTAGCTATTGGGATTATGGCAAAATTCTCTACCAATCCTAAGGAAACACATATGATGGCCGTGAAAAGAATTATGAGATACTTGAAAGGAACTGCTGACTATGGTCTATATTATAAGAAGGATGACAAATTTGAACTTTGAGTTTATACAAATGTTGATTGGGTAGGAAATGTAGATGATAGAAAGAGTACTAGTGGTGGAGCTTTCTTTCTTGGACAAAGATTAGTCTCCTGGACAAGAAAGAAACAAAATTGCATTTCCCAATCTATTGCTGAGGTTGATTATGTTGCTGCTGCAGTAAACTATTCAAACTTGGTATGGATAAAACAATTGTTGATAGGCATGAAAGAAGAAATCACTGAACCTATTGTTATTTTTTGTGACAACACAAGTGCTATCAATATTTCTAAGAATCCAAAGATGCACACTAAGACCAAGCACATTGCAATCAAGTATCACTACTTGAGAGAATTAGTACAAGATAAAGAAGTCTGAATGGAATGTGTGAATACAAAAGAACAAGTAGTAGACATATTCTCTAAAGCTTTACCTAGAGAAGCTCATGAGTATTTAAGAAGTCAATTAGGGGTTCTTCCCCTCACTGAGGCTGCCTAGACAAGCTAGGAGCACTGCATCAAATGTGCTATAGTAGAATATTTGACAACTTGATGCAGAAGATTGTCACACTTTAGGAATCAGTCATAAGCAAGATGACAGAGGGAGAAACACTGAGATGCAAAGATATTATCTACATCTGATGGATGTATATTTTTTTTAGGTTGCTGCTTTGACATTTTTGTCAAAGAGGGAGAATGAAATAATATGATAACATGAGATATGATAACACATGATATTGTAAAGTAAGAGGGAGATGAATTGATGAAACCAAAGATAAGGCTGATGAACTAAAGTGAAGAATCAGGATAGAGGGAGATCTAAACACTTCTGACGGTCATAGAAGTGAGGCTTACAAGATTCTGAATCAGAATGAAGCTAAGGATATTATAAATAATTTTCTAATGGATAGATAAGTTTTTTGGATTGGTTGGTAATCCATGTGTTATTCAGGTGACATCATATGGTGTTGCCATCAATGCCAAAGAGGGAGATTTTTGGAAACTGAATTGAAATAATTGTTGTATTGTCATTGATGTCAAACCTTAATTGGTAAGACTGTTGCTACTTAGGAAAGTACTATATCTATATGAGTGTTGCTAAGGGGTTAAGCAAGGTTGGTAACAATAGAACCTAAGGGAAAGGTTGAGTTATCTTGATACTACAAAGTGTACTTGACTATGTTGCACTATGATTAGATAATGTATTGTTTATCTTAGTAAGACTAAAGACTAAACTGGTAGGCTTAACCGAGAAAAGAAAGGAAAAATCATGTTTAAGCTGAGTGATGTTAGTGTCAACTAAGTTAGTATATGCCGAGCAAAATTCTAGTGTTGACCGAGCATCGGTAAATTGCTGAGGGAGGCAGTATAAGTCGAGGAGATAGTTTTAGTATTGATTGAGATTTCTACATGAAGACTGAGATGACAATCACAGTATTGACCGAGTATCAACAATTTATATTTGAAGAGAATTTAATTTTGGAGCCAACATTTTTGAATTCTTAGATTATGTAAAATGTGTTGACTTTATTTATTGATTGTTTGGAAGCATTAAATGCATTGTAAAAAATTTTATTATTAATCTTTGAGAGATTTGAGATGATTCTAGAAAAGGAGCTGAAGAACATAAAGTGGGTAGATTCAATGAATCTGACCTAACCCTAAGATCTACGAATAAGATTGAGCAGCAAAAGATGAGTTAACCTAATTGAGGAAAATATAAGGGAACCTAAGCATTTTGATATACATGCACATGGTGAATAGAGAATGCTAGAAGAGGAAAGTTTTATTGACTGAATAAGTAGAAAAGGTTGAAGGAGAATGGTGGCAATTGCTTGAAGAAAAGTTTTGAGCAGATTAGAGATGGAAACAGAAAAGTTTCAAAGTCAGTAAACTAGCATTAGTGTATAGAATCGAATCTGATATTTGCAAAGTGAGTTGTATATTTTTCAGATAATACTGCTGCTAATTTCTAACCATTGTAACAGTCAAAATCCTTTTAATAGAGGTTGACCTAATAGTCATATGTTAAATTCGTTGAGCAAGGTTGCATTCTAATGGAGTGTATGTAAGTCCTATGACTAGGCTCACTTTTAATAGGGTGATTGAAATCCTTTAACCGGGTCACATTTGACAGTGTGTATTGTAACCTTTGATAGGGTTGGATTTTTACTGAGCTCACTTCAAAAGAGTGAAAATAATAGTAGCATGTTACAAAGTGGTTTTTCCCATATTGGGTTTCCACTATAAATCTTGGTGTTTATACTTATGTGAATGTTTAGATCTGAACATTACTATGTTTTACAAGTTAAGTTACAACTAGGTAGTGGATTGCATTGTTAGATGTTTCTATTATTGAATCAGTTATGACCGAGTTTGTTTTGGTTTTGGATCTGATTTAAGGATAAGTTTTTGAGATTGTTTTATACATCAAGACCTGAGAACAACTGATTCAGCCCCCCTCTTTGTTGTTCTAAATCATATTATCACAAACTGGGGTCTCCATGGCTTGGCTACAACCAAAGCCATAATAAACTAGACTCTTTTCAACCAAAAGATTCTGAAAATTATAAAATGGAGTCGCCAATCTCTTTTATACTGAGATAATAATAGAATTTTTTACAGAGAAAAGAAAATACCGATCTTTCATGTCTGTTTCCCCAGTAGAGTCACCAAAAATTTGTTAGTAAACAAATTTGCACTTCAAAAATACCAACACAAACTGACTCATAATGCCCAAATGAAAGTACAAATGCTACTAACAGTTGGATAGATTATCATTGAATTGATAATCTTCCTCTGAATTGAGAGGTACAACTCCCTCTTAGAAATATTTACAATGAATTAAACAACTAGATATGTCTTTAACTAGAAGACACGAAGGCAACCTAACATTTACCCATCAATATGGGAAAAATGTGATTAACAGATTTAAAAGCTTAGAAAGAAATGAATGAATGACCAACAGATCTCTCATCTAATCTCCCTAAAACAAAGAAGTAAAGGAGAATTTAACATCTTTTAATACATTTGTAATTCTGGAAAAGAGAGGCAAAACAACATCTAAGAATGATTGGAATCACCCATATATTTATTCCAATCCAAAAGTCATACACCAAACCTACAGATTTAGATATACAAAATCTATTTTATTTTTAGATTCTTAATATAATGACTAACTAATCATCATATCTTTGCACAAACAGACCAGCTCTGCAAAAATAAAATGTCAACTCTCCTTCAATCCTCTACTGTAAGTATAGAATTTAGAAAATGTTCTTTTTCTCCCTATTGCCAACTGATTGCCAGAAAGAGAAGAACCCCTACTTCATCAAAATCTTCCTCTAAATAATCTTCATCCCAACAACCATTTCAATAATTGATTCTTGAATACTTTCACCCTGTTCTTTCACTTCCCGTAACTTTTCAATTTTATTCCATAACTGATTCCTGGAAATATTTTCCATTCATTCCCAAAGTTTTTCTCTTTTAAAAACATGATATCTTTATAAACTATGGATTTTAAAGTTTATAAAGATATAGCTTGACATATTAAATGATAATTTTACAACTGGCATTTGAATATGTGAAACCAAAAATAAAAACATTTTAATGCTGGGCAGATGAAAATATCTCTTACAGAAAACATGGGTCTCCATGCGGGGGGCATAAATTTTTATTCCACTGTTTGATTGAGCTTATTTTTGGATATGTTTCCACAATTATAGTTTTCTTCAACTTCACTAGAGTGATTGGGAAAATTATATTCGAACTGAAAGTTACGCATCTCTGAGTGAAGGTATATACCATTGTCATAAAATCCACCTTGCAAAAATAGAGTTTGCAGTCACTTTCACATCTTTGGTAACAATACCAATCTGCCTAAGAACACATCCATTTTTTCTGAATTGTTTCCAATGGATTTCTAGACCGTTGAGAAATTCTATAAATTTATCCCATAAAAGTGCTTTTCTACACACACAATTCTCCTTATTTTTCTTCTTTTATCAGTCAACAATGCACAAATCACATATTGATTTTGTGATAGGAGAGAAAGTTGGTCACTTGCATATTTGGAAATTTAATTTGATCCACTTCTAATTCATAGGCTTAGGTGTGATTTATGGGAAAGACCATTAACTGATACCTGCAATAAATTGGGGTGTGACATTTTGACATTTTGTCAAACTGTTTGAGACCATTCTTCACATATGTGCAACTCATCTTCAAATGTGGGCAAAATGATGTTTACGGGATCAATTTGAAAATATTAATCCTATTACCCATGCCCCTGTTAACATTTAGAGCATTGCATTTAAATTCCTTCATAAACCAGTAGTGATACTTTCATTGTTATATTGGGCAACCATATTAATGAATCTCATTCATTCTATTGGGATATCATTGCCACCAATAGTTCTAGAATTGAGGTTGATGAAGCCTTAGACCATGCTATTGAACCATCAAAATGTTCTTTAGAAACTTGACTCTAGACTAGTGAACTTGCATTTCAAAATCTACATTTTGAACTTGACATCTGACTCTACACATTGAACTCTAAAATTTGAACCTTAAAATCCTGCACCATGCTTTCAAACTTTGAACCTTGAACTAAGTAAACAAAAATCATCATGTCGTTGAACTTTGAACTTTGAACAGAGTAAGCACAAATCATCGTGCCTTTAAACTTTGAACTTTGAACTGAGAAGGTTGAAAATTTAGGTTCAATATGTCAATAGCATTTGCATGTTTCTTTTGGAATGAAAACTTGAACTCTATATGAATCCTTGAAAATGAAGCACTGCCCCTTAGTGCATTTACAAAGAAATGAAGCATCATAAAAGGCATGAACTAGCTACCACCCAAGGCTTGCTACAATTTACATCTGACAGTTGAACTTTGAACTTTGAACTTTGAACTAAAATAGTTCAAGATTTGTAGTTCAACAGGAGGACTGACTTTGAAAAACATGTCTCTTACTTCACATAACTTCACAAAATATTTAAAAATTATGCAACACTTGCATTTAATAGAGTGAGGGCTTGATTTAAAAGTTTAAAATAGGGGGGCTAAAAGCATGCCAACACCTTGTGTACCTATTTTTGCAATGTTTCAACATGTCAAATCACAATTGTTTGGAGTTCCATAAGAGCCATTCTAATCTAATTCTTCTCTTTTTTTATCTAAAATTTCACTCCCATCAAGTGCTTTAGCCTTTCATAATATTTCTTATAGAATTAGGCTCGGTGGAAACTTGTGATAACTGCTCAATGAGATCCTTTTCCACATTATCATCTTTCTCTTTAATTTCCTTGGTAAAATTTGAAATTAAGAAAATTTGTCAAAATAATAAAAGAATATTTTGTAGCTCATTCTCCAACTCATTTACAAACTCAAAAAGATTTACCATATCTAATGCAACTGATTGAAGGAGTTCTTCAATCAATTTTGTCTCTATTTCCTTGTTATGTACTTCCATCATGTATTCTGATGTATCAGTACCATGATGGTTTATCTAACTTACCATTTCTCTTAAATGACTATATATATATCACCTTTTTCATTTATGGTGGCCTCAAGTACAATTTATTTCAATATTCCTTTGACTTTCTCCAAAACATCACTTTTCTACTTCTTTGCTATCAACTTTTGTTGTGCAATTTTTCTCTTCAATAGATCTCTGAAATCTGAGAATTCCTTTGGACTCATGGTTGTAATATCAACCTTAGGAATAGCAATAGGTTGGATGAGATCAACCTCTTTTTCTTACTTCCTTTTCTAGGATTTTCCTTTAGAGGTAGATTCTTTCTTTGCATTAGATTGTGCAGATGTATCCTTAGTCTTGTCTTCTTTTTCTTTCTTTTCTTCCTTCTTCTCTTGTTTCTCATCTTTCTTCTCTTAATCTTTTTCCTTTTCTTTCTCTTTTTCTTGTTCCTTCTTTTGTCTTGTGGTCTCGATAGGAGTTACTGATTCTTGATTTTGACCTTGTACAGTTTCAGTCTCTTTTGTTTCCTCAGTCACATTTGTGGCATTCTCTTGTGCTAGATCTGTGGGGGGTCTAAGCATTAGTAGGTACATCTCTTGTTTCCTCTGAGATAACTTCCTCTATATCCAGAAAAATTAAAACTTTCTCAATTATAGGATCTTTTTCCATCAATCTTGGCTTGGCAGAATCATCAACATTTGTTGACATTGTTTCTTTGGCCTTGGTTTCCATGATGTCCTCATCAGATTTTATTATCTCATCAGGGTCTTGATCTGTTATGTCCTCAATTATGACTTCATCTTTATTTTTTTTCAAGTAGGTTGGATTAGACTTACTCTTTTGTTCTTCAACCTCTTTAGCTATCAGTGGATTAATAGAGAAGATCTTTCACCGAAGATCATCAGTGTCCTTTTCAACCTCTTCAAGCTTACTGACCATGATGATTAGTGCTCTTCCTTTTACTTAGAATATTTTTGAATATTCTAGAAACATGTATTTGATTCTGTTAATGTTTGTATCTTTAGTCATATAATCATTTAGAATACATGTAATACTTAGATATTGATTAATAATAATATATTTTATTTATGTGTGTGTGTGTGTGTGTGTGTGTGTGTGTGTGTGTGTGTATTATTAACATATATTATGAAAAATTATATTATTCTAATATATATGATTGATTAATGAAACATTATACTAAATAGACATGTTCCATGAAGGGACATGCCTCTGCTAGCCTCTTTCTATATGTAAATGAAAGAGAGATTGTTGAATTTGAAAGACACATAACATACATCATAGGTAGTGCTATTACATTTGTAGTGATCCTAAAACTTAACATGGTATCAAAGCCAGACTGCAAATGTGAAAGATTAGAAATGATATGGAGGAAAATTCATGTGAAGGAGGAAAAGAAATTGGACATTCCTTAATTTTGTTTGATGTTGATGGGAAATCATCTAAATTGAACAACGAACATCATTTGGTTTTTAGTCAACATCATAATTAAGAAGGAAGGAGCCAGTTTCTGTAATAAAAACTTACACACCCCCAAAGTGTTTATCTGCACTTGTTTCATGTCATGACGTCTCAATGATCAGCAAGCCACTATTTCCACTTTGTGTTTGATCATTGGGTGGAAATAATGAGGAGGAAGAAATATAGCCTAAGTCATATTGTGTGGCATAGAATCATTTTGGGAGAAAGGTAGACAAAGATTAAACAAATTTTTAGTTACATAAGAGTCATTCAGACTTTATTTATACTCATGAGCCATGCAAGTAATACTTCACCAACAATAACATGGGAAGTGATAAGATCAAAGGCCATGCAAATGATCATGGTTACATTAAGGAGAGAAAAAATAAAATTGAACAAGAGAAAATAATGTGTCTTGCCAGCAAATGATAACATTGGTCAGCAACAAAACAATGATAAACAAAGAAAATGGTGGGGTGCTATTGTTTAGTGGATATGGTGAAAGAATTTTTTAATTCTAAACTATGACACATGGTTGTCTCTCGCACATTCACAAGAGATAAGAATATATCCATTTGGGTAGATATGAGGGTGCAAAGATGGACAAAGGAGAAATATTTAATATTTTAAATCAAACATTTGATAGCTTTTCCAAGTCGCATAATTGTAGGGAATATATAAAATTTTAAGTCAATGTTGAGATTATATAATATAACCTTTTAGGCAACCATAAAAATAAGGATTTTGGATCCAATGGCGAGGATTTAAGAATGAAATAATGTTGTAGAGCCCTAAATTATATTGAGAGTGTACAATGAAAATGTCATTAACAAGACATACAAAGAATGAAATACGTTCTAGATCAATGCTTTTCTTCACTGGTTTTGTTTTTAGATACCATTTCCTCTCATAATGAAAGGGAGATGATGGAATATGGGGTTTTGGGGAATGTTAAAAGGTGTTCATCATGCAACAATGCTTGAAATTATTAATGATAATTTTTGTGTTTCCAAAGTATACAAAAATGAAGGTTATTGTTTGATGGGTGTGCATCTATGTTAGTAGGAGAAGTTAAAGAACATTCTTTGACTACACAAGATAAGTATTTTATGATTATGCCCTTGAATATTGATCATAAACTTTCTGAGTCATTAATTCATGCTTTAACATTGGGATAGTAAATCTTGTATACTTCTATCAATGTTATTTCCCTTTGAGATAGTTTAGTTTTATGAACTATTTATAATCTCTCTTTGAAGTACTTTAAGGATAGATCAAGAAGCATAAGAAATTGTATTCAAGTAAAATAAAAATTGATTGAAGATGGACATAAGATTAAGAGGGAGTCTAACAATATATTAGAAGAAACCTTAAATGAGAAGGTCAAAAGGTTGATTCATGTACTTGGAGCTTTAGATGGAAGCTAGATTATCATGAATGTTTGGTGTTACCTAGCCTGGGGATAAATCCACAATTTATTACATTCACTCATGTTACTATGGAATTAGACAAGTACATTTGTGTACGAGAAAATACTCCTACAAATAATGTTATGATCAAAATTTCAACATGATCATGTACCAGATGATGAGAGTCTCTTGGAGCAAGATATTTTCATGATTGGGGCCATGTATATTTGCATAATAGAGGAGCTACTAGAGGATCTCCCAAAATTGATTTTCAAGGATCTTAATCATTCTTATTTAGAAGGGAAATCCATATTGATATGGTTTCCCTAGTGAGTAGGAAACTATAAAAGGCCAAAGGATTGTGATGTAGTTCCATGTATGTGAGCTAGAAGGTTATTATGCAGATATCTAGGTATTGATATTCCTAGATAGATGGTAGGGCATTGAAGAAAACTGCTTAATGCAGACTAAAGAAAAAAGACATGACTTTCTCATAGAAGGTTGATATTAGATTTAGAGAAAGTATAATAGTTCATCTAAAAACAACCTTGGATGAGGAGGTCAGGAGGTTGTTGCAAGAACTTAAAATTTAAAGGGAACATCTAGAGGACCTGATTCATTCAGATATCCAAGAAATTTGGTCATATTGATTCAGAGGGATTCAATAGTGGAGATGGTTTTTTTTGCAGTCAGAGGACTATGATCATGAGATTGAGTTCCATGTGTGCTAGAAAAAATGCCTTTATGATAACTCCTACATAACTTGGGGTTCACCAAGAGTGAGGTAGACTATATAAGAGATATAGTACATAAGGATGCTATTCAAGGTACATTATCAATACAAAACAAATGGGTGATATTCTTACCAAGTTTTTTTCTAGAGAGAAGGTTGTGTACCTTTGAGATAAACTTGGCATGTTGGAGAAAGAAGCCTTAGATGAAAAGGAGTTTCAACATTTTTGATCTATTATCTTGTATGTTATTTCATTCTTCTCTTTGAGAGAGAAGTCTAAGGTGAAAGCCCTTGTTTCTACCCTTTGGGATGAGACATGATGGATCCACCCTTTGAGATGAGTCAAGGTGGATTTCATGTGTGTGACTCCAGGACTTATGGGTCCTCATGTGAATATTGGAGAAAGGTGATGATTTTTTGACAATGAACACTTGTATTTGATTGACATTGTACAGTGATGACTTTGCAACATCTCTATCATGATGGATATCATGTGACCTGATATCCATGGACATGTCATGATGGTTAGGATGTCTTAGACATCATGGTAGATATCATAAGGATGATATCATTAAATAAACCATAGATGATCTAGAAATATTCATGGTGGGTATTATGTGACATAATATCTGTAGACATGCCATAATACAATATCCATATGGTATACATTATGTGACTTAATGTCAGTGTACATACCATAATATGGGTATATAAGGAGAATGTAATGTTCTCAAGCATATTATATCTATTTATATATAGATTAGAGTATAATAAAATTGGTATGATTGTAATTTCTAAGAACTTATCTCAGTATCTTTTAATTATTGTACTAATAAAGAATTCTTTGTTTTGAGTGTTATTTCATAACCATGTGTTCTTTGTGTATATCATATGAGATTAATGACTTCCAAATGATTTTCACTTATTGTTGTAGAAGTTGTTATAAGGTGATGATCTTATAATAACTCATTCATCTATTGTAATAAATATCATGATATAATGATATTTAAATTATATCATGTAAATCAATATGGACTAGAAGGTATAGTTTAAATTACTTACAAGTTTTATTATATGGATATATCATGTATATATGGTAAATATCACATATGTGATACTATTGCACATATCATACAAGACATCTTGAGTACTTGGTGAATATCATGGACTTGATATTTGAAGAGCATTACTCTGAGTACTTGGTGAGTATCATGGATTTGATACTTGGAGACCATTACTCATGATAATCACTTTTGAGCACTTGGTGAATATCTTGTGAGTTGATATTTTGAGACCATTTCTTTGAGTACTTGGTCAGTATCATGGATTTGATACTTTAGGACCATTTCTCGTGATATCAGTAAAATGATATAAATTTTAAATGATTATCTATACTCACATATTATATTGAGGTAATATATTTATCCCCCCTAGCTAAGAGGGAGTGTTAATGATTATAAAAAATTTGTGTAGCTATGGTGAGAGTCATAAGTGTTGACAAGGAAGACCTCTACACATTATGTTTGATCATCCTCTATAGCTAAGAGGGAGTGTCAATGTTTGTAGCTTCATTCATATAATCATTTAGAATACATATAATAAGTTTAGATATTGATTAATAGTAATATATTATATATATATATGTTATATTATATATATTATTATTAATATATATTATGAAACATTATATTATTCTAATATATATGATTGATTAATGAAATATTATAATGAATAGAAATGTCCCATGAAGGGACATGTCTCTCCTAGCCTCTTTCTATATATAAATGAAAGAGAGATTGTTGAATTTGAAAGACACATGACATACATCACAGGCAGTGCTATTACATTTACAGAAATCCTAAAACTTAAGAGATTCCTTTCTTGGTTATGTACAAGACTATAATAGCTAGGGACCTTTCTCTCATTTCTTTCTTACCTGCTAGAGTATACTTCCATCTAGCATCAATTTTCTAATATAGCTCATCTGCAATACTTAGTGCCACTTCAACTAGTGTTGTTATGAATTTGTGTAAAGTGGAAATGATAGTCTCTTCAATTTTACCTTTCTCTTCATCATTCCTATTTTCATACTTTAATTATTTCAAAACCGAATAACCTCCATATTTCTCAAGTGCCTTGAGAAATTCATCAAGACTCTTCTCTTTATGTACTTTACTTTGTACAACCTTGAATTGCGATATGTCTTCACACCGAATGTCACTTTCTCGTTGCAACTTTAAGTTCCTTCTAGGCCTTTCGATAGCCTTATTCTCTCTGATGTAGGATTTTGTCTTCGGTGGGGTAGCAACATTATCTCAGTTGGCTTCTTGATTGGAGGACTCACCCTTCTCAGTAGTATTGTTTGCATTGTATCCAAGTCTAGTAGTATCTCTTAGTTGACTCTAATTTCTTAGTTGTTCATCCAATATCTTTAGTGCTTCTTCATTTCCTTTCAAGACTCATTAGCATCTTTCTTCTATTTCATATCATTTTTCAGATGTTCATTCTCAGATATCAGTTCAACAATATCTCCAACTTTTCTTGCAATATCTTGATTTGCACTAACTAGTTGGTCTGTCAAGTTGTAGTGAATTTGTGTCAACCTTAATATTTCCCTATCTTTCTCACCCAGTCTTGTGTTCATTTGTCTTATTTCATCTTCCACCTTTCTTTTGTCATCTTAAAGTTTTCCTTTTTGTTCTAGGATTTCACATCCTTGCCGATTAGGCTTCTTATTCTCTTTTCAGTGCTTTCCCCTAGTCAACTAGGTTTTTGTTCTTTTCAAAGAGTTCTAATATTATAGCATCAAATTCATCAGACATGCTTCCCTTTTTATTTTTCTTCAAGTTCTTCAACTTGATCTTGAGTGTCTTTCAGTTGATGTACTAACTCCTTCCTCTTGTTGATTGAATGCATCAGTTTTCTCCTTAATTCATCAATTTTATCATTAGCCATTCTTAGTTTCATTTCCATATTATCAATCACCCTTTCATTCCTAAAGATCTCCATTCCTCCAAATCTTTCTTCTGAAGTGATTAAAATTCTTATATTAAGAGACTACACTCTTATATGAATTGTTGGATTAGATATGGAAAGGTAAGTACTGAGAGAGGAGGGGTGAATTAGTACTATAAAAAAAATTTAAACTATTCGAACTTTATTCCTTAAACATTTATTGAATACATAAATTTTTCATGCATCATATAAAACATATTAAAGATAACATATAACTCATAAATCATTCATTTTGGTATCACAAAAGTCCTTGTTCAAGGATAAAAAATGTGGTGGGTATGACACCCACAAAACTTCACTACTACCATAAAAGGTTGCTCAGTTAGAGCTACAGTATTAGTTATTTTTGATATCTTATCCTATTAAGTGTATTAACCTAGTTAAGATTCTTAAGACCTGTTAAGTCTACACTGTAAGAGGATTGTATAATTCTAATCTAAGAACTATACCTAGTTAAAGGATTTACAATATAAGATCTATTAGGATGTTCTCACTTAAGAGACTTTATAATTCAGATTACTCTTTAATCAATAATACAAAATTGTCTGTTAAACTTGCATCAATCATATACATATTAGAATCTTTATGGTCAATAACTCATTACCTCATACTATGTGCTACTCACAATATCAATTCAGTACTCGGTAGATTCAATTTTGAATCACAATCACATTTTTATCTTCACTATTTTGTAACTCAATGGGTTATATTTTTCATCACCTTCTTTACAATTTATTATTCATACATGAAAATATCCTTCTCACACTTTCATAGTGATCTTCCCACTATGATCCATTTATATACAATTCTAGAAGCACATGCTAGATGTTCTAGAATCATTTCAAGAAAAGATGCTAACATTGGTTACTCCTCCAATGCATATATCATACTTTATTATCACTCATAGATCTCACCTTGTAATTATGTATAATCATCATATTTCAATCTCCAATGCTTTGACATGTACAATCTCCTTGAGATTTCTAAATCATTTTCTATTTGGTGCCTAGATTCAATGTATCAAAAGATTCTCCTTGTGTCGGTCTGCTATGCTAGGTACACATTTTTCCTCTATCTCAGTAACTGTCTCATCTTCTTGGTTTGGTTGATGTTGTAGATCAGTACAACTTGGTGCTTAGGTGCTTGGTTTCTACCTTGTTTGGTGTCTAAAATTGCTTTTCCTTTACCAAAATTACCTATTCCCTTATTTCCTTTACCGAATAGCTTTTTCTGCTTTACCGACTTGTCTTTCATTCTTTACCGAATGGATTTGACAATTAATGTAACTTCCTTATAACTAATGAAAAAAAAAAATCTTAGAAGTATAAATCTTCCCCTTTGGCAATAGTTTTCTATCTTTGTTAAAAACCTTCAAAGTCATAAAAAATTCAAAATTTTGTCCTTGTCAAAATTATCAATTCCTCGGTGAACTGATTACTCCCCCTAAAGTATTACTTCCTGAATCATATCTATCCATAGATATATATCCTCATTATTCATACTATATTCCCACTCTCTTTTTCATAAACTATATTCATATGTATATATATATATATATATATATATATATATATATATATATATAATATATATATATATATATATATATTATATATTATATATAATATATATATATCTATATACATATATATAATATATATATATATATCTATATATATCTATATATATATATTGTATATATATATATCTATATATATATATATATGTATATATATATATGTATATATATCTATTATATATCTATATATATCTATATATATATATATACATATATACTATATATATATATATATATACATAGATATATATATATATATATACATAGATATATATATAGATATACATATATATATATATACATATATACATAATATACATATATATATATATATATATATATACATATACATATATATATATATACATCTATATATATATATCTATATATATATATCTATATATATATCTATATATATATATGTAATTATATATATAGATATATATATATATACATATATATATATATT